>CM061531.1:24852484-25185650 GCA_030545055.2 Neoaliturus tenellus
CTTTTTTATTACAAAAATTCTTCCACTGAAATATATATATCTACAAAGTTCATGAGCTTTTTTTATGTTAAAGTTGGCAATAATCCATAAAATGATTATGGGTACTGAAAAAAACTTAGAAATGCCAAACAGATCCTAATTCTAAAGCTTACAAAACATTTTTGCGAAACTTTTAGTTATATAAAAAATGCTTATAATATAATAATTTTTTTTTTTTAAGAAATCTAGAAAATGGTTAGTTCAGTTGGACTATTTTAATGATTTAATTGTACAGCAGTAGTTTAATTTATTTATGAGTAGGTATTTATGATATGTATTTATTTGGCTATAATAGTAATTATTAATATAAATTAGGGTATTTAAGGGCACACTTCGGACGGCTGTGTCACTCAGGGTCTATTCGCTGTGTGCATTGAGCTTTGATGGCACCTGGGAGACCAACTCCAGAGGCTAGCTAGCCGCCAGGTGACATAAGTGCTGTGTGGTTTAAAAGTTCAAGCCTTAGATATGCAATAACATTATTGATTTTATTATAAATGAAGGGTTAGGTTGTCATGTAGCACGCAGATGCTGTTATTAATTATTACTATCTGGGTATTAAGTTTTAGAGACTAAAGTGTTAAATTAACTTTAAAATATTCTAAGCGCCTAGATTTTTAAAGGAAAATCTAGGAACCTCACAACAGGCAGTGCCTAAAGGGCCCCTAATTTATGTTCTCAATGATTGACTTATTTTGTTTTGTTTGTGACACCCTGGCAAGTAAAGACAGAACTTTTTTTATTTGATTTTACTAATACATATTTTTTACATTTATATTAATAAAACATTGTTATAGTTTTGTATTTTTATTGAAAAAATTCTATTCCATTCTAATATCTGCATAGATTATATGTCGTACATAATATTTTTTTATCATATATATTTAATATTATAGGATTATTCTACTTTAATTATTGTGTTTTGAAAATTGCCAAAAGTCTAAAACACAAGATTCGTTTGCTTCTAAAAACAGAATTACTGGATAATTTATGTCACCAATATACCTTTAAAATTAATATTACCTATTACTGTATTTTCCACGTTTGCTTAGTAGTAGAAGGGAATAGCCGGTCCTGGCGCCGGTCAAGGTCAGCGGTTGTAAGTGGCAGGTGTGTGTGTTGTTGATTTGGGGGTTTTTTGGGGGGTTTGGGGGAGGGGGTTGGTAAGTGTGTCAAGGTCATTCGGAGGGGGTTTTAAAAAGGTGGGGAGTCTGGGGACGAGTGGGGCGGGCGGGAGTGCGGCGGGAGCGGATGGGAGGCTCTGGGAAATAAATTTATTTATTCATCAAAGCCCACCAGTGATCGTAGGATCGCTTCTACATCGTTTGCAGCCGTACTGTTGATCTCATTGCTCTGCACGGGTCGGGAGTCGGTGGTGGTAGTGTATGTAGGCAAATTTTGTGTGGGAACACCACTATTGTTATCATTAGTAGTGGATGTCACTATTGGAGATTGTATGGGTGCACCTGCCGCGTGTCCATAACTTGAAGAAATGAGAGCTGCTAGATGGTTATATTGTAAGTTGATAGAGTAGAATGAGAGATGTGTGTGATGAAGAACGGTTATATAAACCGGTAATATAGTGAATAAGAATAACCGGATAACATCATCAATAGGTGTGACAAGATTGTAATGTTGATATTTCAGCATATCAGTTAAGACTGTTTGTAAAATAGTGTCAGTAGAATAACTGTCGCGAAGGTTGGATCTTGTAAAATACAAGGGGTGAAAGCTGAACTGTTTCTTAAGTTTTAGCGAATGTATTACGAGGTCTTGAAACTGTGTAGTTAGACTGTTTTTGTAAAATATGTTTGGTGCGTAAAAGTTTCAGTTGCAAATTGTGGGAAGCCATTATAATAGTGGTGAGTAAATGTACACTGTGTAAAAACCGACTGATAAATGGTTAGTGTTTGTAAATGTGTTTAAATATATATAGAGAGTGATTAGCATATTAACCGCGAACACATGTTTTAGAGTAAGAAAAATGTAAGTTAGAAAATTGTTAGAAAAGTAAAAGACCGAAGTTTACTCTACGGAACCCGGCGAATAAATGAGGACGCGGGCGGTACCGACCCCGTATTTAAGCAATTTGTGAGTCACGAACAACCCCTCCTCTACCCTCCCCCTAAGCCGATGGGATAAAAGGGTGGGATTGCGGTCACCCCGGTTATTTGTTCGGTAGCGTTGCGATAGTTTGTATTAATAGGAGAGGCAGACACTTTAAAAAACTATTTTGTTAAAAATATTAAGATAATATTCTAGTTGAAAAAAAGGAATTTGTTACTCTGTATAAATTGGCTATGAGCTGCACAAGTGCAAACAATACTCTGTTAATAAGTTGATGAGGTAAGAGCTAGTATTTGTACAAAATATTATATAGCTTAGCAATAATTATATGTGTTATTAATGTGAAAAATGGTAAGTTAAGACCATGGATAAGACTAATAGTAATGTAAAACTATAAATGTTTAAAAGGTGTAAATATAATTAAGAGTTTGATAAAAAAAAATAGATATGAATATAAATATTAAGTAACAACAAAAATAATGTTGATGCGAGGTTAATTTATGGCAGTAATAAAAAAATGGTAATGGGAGAGTAATATGTGTTTATAGTAAATAAAAAAGAAATAGTTGAAAACTACGTTATAAATGTGGTGTTAAAAAGAAGTAGACCTAATTGGAGTAAGTTAAAAAAGTATATATAATATTATTAGAAGGTAGCGACGTGTCAGCTGTGGGTTCCGCGAGTAGAAAGAGGCGCAGCTGCTTGTGTAAGGGTATTTATAACGGCAGGTGGTAATTATTATGAACTTGACCCCTCCCCCCAATAGGTAATTAACCCCCCCCCCTTCACTTTTACTTTATGTTGAAATAGTACTAGTAGTTAAGCTTGTGTAATACTAATTTGGTGTTACCAAACGGTAACTATTGTGGTTAAGATAATACAACCTATACTTAAGATAAATTAAACTGATAGAGTAACGGTAATTTAGGTCTGCTGTTGGCAATAGATAATAACTATAGTTGAGCGGCGAAAGGGAACACATAACTTCCTACTGTTATTAAAATAATAGCAGTGAACAACTATGGTGTAATGCTATAAAGAAAATTGTGGTTGGATTAGGTAGAGAATATAATTAGATGTTGGCCAACATTATTGAAAGCCGCAACACAACACTTAAATTATTGACGACCTACTTGTAATAATCGCTGCTACGTGTATGAAATAGTGTTGCTTGGGAATTTCCTACTGAAGTTGTACTTTGAACGTTGTAAGCCCCTCAAACCCCTACAATTTCCCCCCACCATCTTCGAAGTTTACGAGTATTCTGTCGAGAATTTTAGAATCAGTTCGTACCGAAACTCCGGACGCGAAGCTTCGGGACGAACTCAAAGGGTAACTTAAATATATAGGTGGCCAATATATATTTGAGTTATTCTTGCTGTTAGGGTTCTAATATTAATATTTGTTGTGTGTGTGTGTGTGTGTGTGTGTGTGTGTGTAAAATGTTATTTATTTTTTAGTTTTAAGTTGTGTTATTTTTAAGTTTTAATTTGCGCATTGCGATGTTAGCATTAAGGTGTGTTATATTATTGCTAATGTTTAAAAAATGTGTTTATGCATTTAATGTTGAGTGTTGATGTAATTATTCTGTATTTGTGTGTGTGTGTGTGTGTATGTGTGTGTGTGTACTAATAACCTTTCACAGCTAGCTGTTAGGAGGGTAGATTAAATTTAAATTTAAATTATAGAAGTTCTGTTGAACTTCATTAAATATGGGTGGGACATGCGTGTTGTGCCATAGGCAGCGCATATTTTTATTTTTTTAAATGTTTAATTTTTTGTTAGGAAATAATTATATTTGGGTGGGTTTAGATTAAGGGTGGGAGGTTAGAGTTGCGTCTTGTATTAATTGTTCCAGACTCCCTATTATAATTGGATGGTCAAGCCCAGTGCCTTCGGGCCCGAGACTGAACCGCCCGTATCACAGCTCACCAAACTGGATCGCCACGTGCGTGCGGGCAAAAAATTGGGATCCCTTGCAAGACGTAACTAGAGGGTTGGGATTTGGAGTGTTTGAGGAATACAGAGTGGTGGAGACGGCCGTGGCCGCCTCCATCACTTTGGATCATTATTATTTTTTGGTGACCTTGACCTAAATTAAGGTAATTAGCCCCCCCCCCCCAAATTGCAATTAGCCCCCCCCCCGAGGTCACTTTCACTTAGCATCACTATATATAAGCGGGGCTAGCTAACATGTCTGTTTATTCTGATTCCAGCCGCTAACGCTGCCACTTCAGAACCATGTCTTCATCAACAACTTCTGCTACTACTATCACTATGCCTGCTGCTCCTGCTGCTACTTCTGTGCCTGCTCCTACTATCACTACGCCTGCTGCTCCTGCTGCCACTTCTGTGCCTGCTCCTACTATAAATACACCAGCTGCTAACAAGAAACCGGTGAAGAGACTGAAGTTGAAGAACGTCCCGGAGTCGATGCTGCGGCAGATGAATACACCACCATCTACATCTGCTCAGGGAAATATTCTTCTCCAAGCCATGGCGGTTCTTGGAAGTATTTTTTCTCCACCTCCATCACCAACACACCCTACGGCAACTCCACCACTACAACCACAACCTACACCTACAACATCACCGCAGATGGAGCTTCCTGTTCGTCCTGATACTCCTTCAATTCTAGAATCTATTCATGATTTCACCTCATTACCACCACTAATAACACCAATTCCTGAACCAAAGTCCATTAATCCTATCATTCCTAGTTCTAAAGTTAAAAAGTCAGTTTTTAAAATTGCTCCTTCAGAGCGCTTTAAATTATTAAATGAAGAGCGTCGCAGGGCATTTAAAAATTTTCGAAAATGCTCTGAGAAGCTCCGTAAGGGTGCTAAAAAAGGATCGGTTTGTGGTAGGAAATGTGTGTTAAATGAAAAGTATTGCCGTGTACATCTCATAAACCATCTTTCTGAGCCACAACCGACTGTAATCTCCAGTAAGTCCTACCCTCCTACTAAATTAAATAGACTGAAGGAAGGTTTGAGGTACTTTTTTGTAAGTAAAACAGACAAGCACAACAAAATTGTAATTGGGTGTAACGGCTTCAAATGGGTAATACAGCTGTCTGTACCTCTGAGAAAACAAAAAGCGATCAATAGACTTGATGCGAGAGACTATTTAATAAGAGGTGAGGATGGTTGGACTAAGTGGGGACGTAGTAAATGTTAAAATCAGTTAGCTTTTTTCAAAATTTTGGTAGAAAAATAATGGGAGAGAAACCAGCGCTATATAATAGTGCGCTGAGTTTCTCTCCCATTATTTTTTGGTCACTCTAAGTTCTGTGACCTACTTTTACATGACCTTAAACTTGAACTTGACCCCCCCCCCAATAAAAATTAAAACCCCCCCCCCCCGCCAACTTTCTCTTGTCTTATATAAGTAGCCGCTATGCAACTGGGTATGGAACATTGGCCGCTTACCTGGTGTACAGTGAACATGGCTCCGCTGGACGGTTCAAACTTTTACAACAGGCGATCTGAGCTAGAGGAAATGGCAGAAGTGGAGGAAGATGAATCTGAGCTAGAGGAAATAGAAGAAGTTGAGGAAGATGAATCTGAGCTAGAGGAAATGGAAGAAGTTGAGGAAGATGAACGATTAATATTTGAATATTTGCGTTGTGTAACTTTGGACCTGGAAGAAAGTCTTGACCCATACATGTGGGAAGCATTGGACTGGCTGCAGTTGGGCAGAACAATAGTAATCATATCACCAGTGTTGTTTCTCGGTAGCCCAATTTTGTATGTGACTGCAGACAATGCCGAATACATCTGGCAATGGGCAGAGTTGTTTGAGGATTTCAGGGGAAATGAGGAGTATAATAACTGGTTTAATATCTGTTTAAGATAAGCAGGGTTTTTTAAACCCAAAAAGGCTATGTGAGAGTTAATGGTAATTGGTTACTATATAAGTTAAAGTTTGTTGACCTTGAACTTGATCCCCCCCCCATACATCTTTTGTTAGTTTGCATTATAAAAGCCCGCAGCTTACATGTTTGCTTAGAATTTAACCAGTTGCTATATAGTGAACATGTCTAAAAGATTGGATTCATTCTTTGCTAAACATACAGAACTTTGGCCACTATTATATGGATTACATAGAAAGATTGAAGAAACAATTTTGAAAGATATGGGTGTAGGGGTTAAAGTGCTTATATATCGTAGAGGTGATTATAAATTATTGTGTTCATGCACAGTCAGAATTGAAAATTTAAATAATTTATTTCCTTGGATGGTGCAATTACGTAATTTTGTAGAAGAAATGGAGTTTGAGTTGCAAGTAGCTGCAATGTATTACAAGCTTGATAAAGAAGAGTAATCATACTATGTTACAAATGTTTAACTATATGAAATATAGTGGGGGAAAATAGAATATATATAAGGCAGCAACTTCATACTCAGTATCACTTTGTCATAAGATATTACTTTGGTGTGAAGAGAAAAGGTTAATAATGGTTTTTAAGGATACACCTTTTTTAAATTATTTTGAAGTAAAAAATCAGTTTAATACAACTGAAAATATAACTTGGATGGAAGAGACAAATGAAGGTTCGGAAGAAGAATTGAATAATAGTATGGATGATTCTATATTGGAAGAAGAAATTTCATCCTTTGAACAAGAAATATTTGAAGAGCTAATAAATGATAGTGATGAAGAAATTGTTAAAGAAGCAATTGAAACATTCATTTTAGATTCGTCAACTGATACATTGATATCCCCTATACAATCTTCAGACTCTGAATTGGACTAATGATATGTCGGTGTTTTTCTTAATGATCCCCCCCCCTCCTTTCCCCCTCTTTTCCCTTTCTCTATATTTGCTATAAAAGCAAGAGTTGATCAGGTTTTTTATTCATTATATGCTGTGCTGTTAGTAAAGCCATACACTTTATTAAACTATGTCTCCAAGAGCTACTACCTTTATATACATTACTGAAATTATTACACATCGTCAGATAGAAGAACAAGAAGAACTAGAACAAGAGATGAATGTTACATTTGGAGAGTTAATAGAAGAAATAGTAGAAGAATTTATAAATTTAAACCAAGAAACAACTAATGAAACTGGGAATATATCAATGATGCATCAACCGGAAGAGTTAACCGAATCTGAAGAAGAAGAATCTGGATAAAATGGTAGGGGGTTAAGTTATTTAAGCAGGAAAGAAAACAGTTTAAAAATCATTTCATAATGGAGGACCGAGAAGCAATGTTTAAAGCTTTTTGTAAGGAAGAACCCTGGGTTCCACCGGTAAATTCTTTTACATATTATTTCCCACTTTTAGATATGGAGGATTGTAAAAAAATTCCAGACATTGGTTTTAAATTTCAAAAACAAGGAATGTTAATTGGTGTCACCGAAAAATATCACAATGAATATTCGGAAAGATTAGCATTTAACTTTATGATGGACAATATGAATATTAAACCCAGTGAGTATCCATATTTTCTTTATAAATTTTTAGTTGAAAATGGTGCCAGTGTAACTATTGAAATATGTATTCAACATTTTTGGCCTACTCAGGATAGTAGTGGGGGAAAGTAGATAAATGTGTTGTTGAACCGGATAGTTTCTCACTCTTGTAAAATCATTCACCAACAATGTATCGTCCAATTTTGTCTGACTTGGTTGCCTCACATGAAGAAGCCGAAGCTAGAAGGAAGAAAAACGAACGAGCAAGACAAATTCAGTCTAATGTCAATATGGAGTATTATAGGCTACAAATCCAAATCCCAGGCATGCATCTTGGAGAAAACAGAGTAAAGACTGTACATGCGGCTGGTAGTTATATTAAGTATTTGAAATTATTATTGGAAGATAGAGAGTCTAAAATTACAAAATTAGAAGATGAAATGAAGAAATTGAAAAATGAACTATTGCTTTTGAAAAATGGAAATAATGAAGTTGTAGTTGAAGAGGGTGCAGAAGAAGGAAATGAAATATTGGGAATCTGAAGAAAGAAGTTTAAACATCTGTATAAACTTATAAAAAACAAAAATAATAAAAAAATAATAAAATAAAAAAAATACTAAAAATTAGATATAGAATAGAGAGCGGGGAATAGATCACTTTGTGGCAATGGATTAACATGTCACTTAGTGCTCTATTCCCCGTTCTCGCATTAATATAATTTGACCTTGACATATATAAAATATGGTGGGGATAAAGTATTTAAGACGGATGTAACATGTGTAAACACTTCAGTTGAAATATTAATCTCTTTTATAAAACATGGTGGATACTCTATTTGAACTTTGCTTGAGGAAAATTATATGTGATGGTTTTTTATTTAACCATATAATAAGATCAGAAGAATGTGTTATTCCAAACAGCATTAGAGAAGCTATTCATGAATACCGAAGACAAAATTACGGGTTTGGCATTATTGTTGCTTATAAATTTGTGGATGGGACGACTCTTTGTCAAGATTGTGCACGAGCAGCTATAGATGATTGGGATGAATTTGATCTTGAAGGAGGATATGTAGACCATCGTGTTAAGGCACCACTAATAAGGTTTGAAATCATGAACGAAAAATGTACAATCTGTGCACAACTGTTATTTAGATTTATCAGGTGTAGATCATATTAAAAAAACTGTTTAATGTTACACTATGGTGGGGAAATTTATTGAATGGTGGGGGAAAATAGAAGTGGGGGTATTGGTTATATATATGTTGCTCGATGTACATTGATTTCTTTAGTCTTGTAATATTGTTTGAAAAAGTAACTTGTAATTTGGTAAAAAATGAATTTTGAACTAGAAGTGACAAGCTTTAAAATAGTTGAAGAGGAGTGGACAACGGTTTCAAATTTTATTCATTCAAAACAAGATAATGGAACTTTAATGAAGGTATTTTGTTACATTTTAGAGGAAGGGGATGAAGAAATAGTAAGAAACTATTTAAGAATTAGAGATATGTCAACTTCTAGCTCGGACTTTGTTAAATTTTTAAAAGACAACAATGTTAACGCGGAATTAGAAGTTTGGTTTTATGTTTAAAGAACTTGGTAGAGGGAGAATAAAAATGGTGGGGGAACAAGGTGTATAAAACAAGATTTATACGCAGCAGGAGTTATTCGCTTACTACCATTTAAAAGAAGAACATCATAGAAAAATGGCTGAATCTTGGGACTATTCAACTCCTTCAACAAGTGAAAGAAAACCATTAAATTTGTCGAAGAAGACTGTAAATTTGTCAAGAAAAGGTAAACCTATAACACATCCAGAATTGAGCACTTTAGCTAAGGAACGTCATATAAAAGAAAAAACTGAATTGTATCAAATGCAGCTTTTAGTACCTTCATTTGATGTAGGCTGTACAAGAGCACATACATTGAGGACTGCAAACAAGTACATAATAGAACTGTTGGGTAAAATTGAAGTATTGGAAAATAAACTAAAGGCGTTACAAACTCTAAATGTATGGAATCCGGCAAATGAACTCCCTGTTCTGCAGATGGAGCCAAACGATCTTCCTGCTACTTATGCATGGAATGCATTTAATGATATTAATGGAGACTCTCCTGTGAAGTACCAACCTCCTGCTGTGTAAAAGATGATGGGTAAAAAAAATACAAAAAAAATAATAAAATATAAAAGTAAAAAAATTAGTTGTAGAATAGAGAGCGGGGAATAGATCACTCTGTGACAATGGAATAACATGTCACTTAGTGCTCTATTCCCCGTTCTCGCATTAATTATGTTTGACCTTGACCTATATAAACATGGTGGGGGAAGGTAATTGAGGGGGGAAACTAGATAAAAGAAGTCCAACGCGCGGTTGGAGTCATTCTTATCCTAAACTGGCGTTTACTAACATAATAAGAAAAGACATCATGAATAGTGAAAACATCATTTTGGATCTTTCATTAAGTGAAAAGAATAAAAAACAATATGAGGACTCTCGAAAAATGAAGATGAAAGAAATGGCAAAGGCAAGAGAAACAAGAATAAAACTAAAATATTATAAACTACAGAGGCTAATACCAGGAGTGAAATTGGGAGAAGTAAGAACCAGAACAATCGACATGGCTGCTGACTACATCAACCAACTACTTATAGAGTTGACTATAAAAAATGAAAGAATACGTCAATTGGAATATGAACGTAAACAATTGTTTCACCAAGAAAAAGAAGAACCTATTAACTGTGTGATTAAAGACAATCAATAAAGAAAAGTTAAACAAAGGAAACTGCAAAATTACTAAAAATATTGAATATAAATTGGTTATTAATTGGACTTGCATTAGAGAGTGGGGAATAGATCACTTTGTGGTAATGGACTAACATACCACTTAGTGCTCTATTCCCCATTCTCGCTTTAAGCGTTATTGACCTTGACCTATTAAAATAATTTATATAAAAGCAGCTACAAGAAAGGAACTCTTTCATTTAATCGCCATGGCTCCTGTAGATAACACCGACTATCCAAGTAAACCTATTGTAGAAATATTGTGTAAAATTCTACAAGAGGAGTTTGGCATAGAAGATGTGGATAATGACAGTTCAGAAACAGATAGTGTTAACAGTATGGAAGAAGAATCAATAGATGAAGTGAGTGAAGATGTAGAAATAGAGTTAACAGATAATGAATACACACCGTTATTGGAATTTGAAAATATTCATAATGAAACTCCAACATCCAGTCACGATCCAGATTTGGAATCAATACGTGGAAGATTAATTTTTTGTGCAAGACAATTATTTCCATATGAAGAAGAAGAAGATGAAGAAGAAGAAGATTAAAAATAGTGGTGGGGGTAAAAAGTGGTGGGGTAATACAGCATAAAAAGGAGGTATGAAAAAGATGCATTTCATTTATATGCCGAATTTCATAGGATAAACATCACTAAAATGCATCGTTGTGATATATGTTTAGAAACTTATGAAGATGAAATATTGCTAGACATTCATAAGGAGTTATATCATAATATAAATGAAAATTTAACACAAAATGAAAATAAAAATGCATCTGCAGAAGAAGAAGAAACAGCGGGACCATCTAATGCACTACCTAATTTAAGTATTCATGCATTGCCTGGAAGAGTAGTAACACATCACAAAATCCAAAATGAAAATTTAGAATTAGACAAATTTCTTGCCGAAGCAAAAACCATTGTAGTTAAACTTTTAAAAGAAGAATTAAAACGATTAAATTTTATTAAATTCGGCTTGTTATTGGATGCTATGTTTATAAACGTTGAAGAAGAATTGTCACCAAGAGGATTTATAACTAAAAACAGAACCATCATGAGTAGTTCAGATATTAATTCAATAGTAGAAGAATGTTTTGATGAGATCATCAATAAAATCCAAGAACATGAAGGACGAGGATCAGGTTGGAGTTTAGTTAGTGTAGTAAGTATGGATATTAGAGTTCACAAGCATGGGTATGGGGTAATGGGGAGCAGTTATATAGCTCTTCCAAAAAGGATTCAAGATACAAAATCATGTGTGAATGTTCAAAATCATGATACGGAATGTTTCCGGTATGCAATGACATCAAAATTCATATCACGCGATGCACAAAGACCCAGCGAAGAATATGAGAACTATAGATACAGATATAACTTTCAAGGTGTGTCTTATCCGGTAGCCTTGAAGGATATTTCTAAATTTGAAAAACAAAACCCTGGAATATCTGTAAATGTATTTGGTTTGGACAGCTCTAACAAGGTGTATCCTTTGAAAGTGGTAAAAAACGAACTTGCAGACCATACGGATTTGTTATTAATTACAAAGGATGAAGTATCACACTATGTATGGATAAAATCATTTGAAAAACTTGTCAATAAACAATTATCAAGAAGTGAACATAAAAAAATAATTTGTAGAAGATGTTTTTGTTTTAAAGAACCTAGAAATGGAGAACAAAATTGGTTACTGGAGCACAAACAACTGTGTAATGAAAATTTTGAAGCTAAGATTATTCTACCACCATTAAATAAATCATATTTACAGTTTGAAAAAGTTTTCCATCAGTATCGCATTCCTATAGTAATATATGCCGATTTTGAATCAACACTTGTTCCAATTGAAGATGAAAACATTGAAGCAAGGAAGAGTATAAAATATCAAATGCACAAGCCTAACAGTTTTTGTTTATTGGTTAAATCCACATTGGTTGAAGAACATTTGAATGCATATGGATTGTCATCAAAACCCGTGGTGTATCGTGGTGAAGATGTTGCCAGAACATTTTTAAATCATCTATATGAAATAGCTGGCCATGTTGAAAATTTGTATAATAATATAGTACCAATGATACCAATGGAGGAAGAAGAGGAAATTCAACATGAAAATGCTACCCACTGTTTTCTATGTAAAAATGAATTTACTTTAAATAACTATAAAGTTAAAGATCACGATCATCTTACAGGATATTATAGGGGTGCAGCATGCAATGCATGCAACATAAACTATAAGATTACCAGAAAAATTCCTGTAATATTGCATAACCTTAGCGGTTATGATGGTCATTTTATAATACCAGAATTGGGGAGAGATGATGGTGCAATTGATGTTCTTGCAGAAACAACTGAAAAGTTTATAACCTTTAGTAAAAAAATTGGAAATATGAAGTTGCAATTTGTAGATTCGTACCGGTTTATGCCGTGCAGCTTATCAAAACTTTCTGAAAATCTTAGAAAAGAAGATTTAATAGAAACAAAGAAAATTGTAAACAATGATAAATTAGATTTAGTTCTTCGTAAAGGCGTTTTTCCTTATGATTACATTGACAATTTGGAAAAATTTGAAGAAACGTCACTTCCACCTAAAGAAGCTTTTAAGAATAAATTACATGAAGAGGACATCAGTGAAGAGGATTATCAACACGCTTGTAGAGTATGGAATGAATTAGAAATAAGAACCTTAGGTGAATATTCAGATTTTTATGTTAAATTAGATGTGACTTTACTCTGCGACATAATGGAAGAATTTAGAAACACCTGTTTTACAGCATATGGATTAGACCCACTTCATTCGTACACAGCTCCCGGATTGGCATGGCAGGCTATGTTAAAAGAAACAAAATGCAAACTTCAACTATTAACTGACATAGACATGGTGTTGATGATTGAATCCGGTATTCGAGGAGGATTAACCCAAAGTGTAACTAGATATGTAAAAGCAAACAATAAATATCTTCCAAATTACGACGCATCACAACCTAGCACATTTATAGGTTATTTTTATGCAAATAATCTGTACGGATGGGCCATGTCAAACCCTCTTCCATATGACAATTTTAAATGGGTTGATCCAAATTCAATCAATAACATCGCTGATATCCCTAAATATGGGGATATTGGCTACATTTTTGACTTTGATTTTGAATACCCAGAACATCTCCACGACCATCATTATGATCTACCACTATTAGCAAAAACAGAAATATCTCCCACTGGTAGATGGCCAAAATTGATGATGACACTTAACAATAAGACTAGGTATGTAGCTCATTATTGGACAGTACAGCAAGCGCTAGAGATGGGATTAAAAATTACGAAAATTAATAAAGTACTGCAATTTTCACAATCCTGTTGGTTAAAATCTTATATAGATAACAACACAAGAAGAAGAACTGCAGCAACATCCAATTTTCAAAAAGATTTCTTTAAATTAATGAACAATGCGATATTCGGTAAAACATTAGAAAACAAAAGAAATCACAAAGACTTAAGATTGGTTGTTGATCCAACAAAATTACAGAAATTGGTGCAAAAACCAAACTTTGCATCTTCTATAATTATTAATGAAAACCTTGTAGCCGTTTCTATGAATAAAATTTCAATTAAGATGGATCGACCCATATATGTTGGAATGTCCATTTTAGACATATCAAAAACTCACATGTATGATTTTCATTATAATAAAATGGTGAAATTTTATGGTAGAGATAATATTGGAATAGCATACATGGATACCGATGCATTCATCTATTGGATTATAACCAATGATATGTATAAAGATTTACGCACATTTGTTTATAAAAATGACTTTGATTTTTCTGACTACCCACAACATCACCCCAATTACGACAATGGAATAAACAAGAAGGTTTTAGGAAAATTCAAAGATGAAACAAATGGTGCACCTATGGAAGAAATTGTGGCATTAATGTCCAAACTGTACTCTTTTCAATTGTACATTAGTGAAAAAGAAGAACATCAAGTTGTAAAGAAGGCAAAAGGTATAAAAACATCATATTTAAAGAAGAATGTACAGTTTGAACATTTTAAAAGATGTTTATTTGAAAGCATGGAAACAACTGCAACTTTTAATACAATAAGAAGCTTTAATCATCAAGTCTACAGTGTCAAGCAAACTAAGTGGGGACTCAGCTACAAGGATGACAAGAGACATATCCGGGAAGACAATATACACACTCTACCTTTTGGACATTATTCTTTAACTCCTATCGACCAATAAAACCTATTCTTCGTCCTTTCACCTGTTTCCTTTTCCTTTCCGTAAAAAAGAGGGAGCATGGCAAGTTCAATGCCATGTTCCCTCTTTTTTACACAAATATAATATGGCCTTGACCCATATTTGTTAATAATATAAAAGGTGATAAGCCATTTTGAGGATTAGTATTTTCTCAAGCGGTGTACAAACAACATCTGAAGATGGAAGGATTAAAGGATAAAATTGTAAACGAACTTCATAAGCCGGCAAGAAGAAAGTTTCCAAGAAGAAATACAATTATTAAAGGAAGGAACGATCTTTACCAAGCCGATCTCATTGAGATGATACCGCATAGTAAATTGAATAAGGGATTTAAATATATATTGGCAATTATAGATTGTTTTAGTAAGCTTGCTGACGCTATACCACTCAAGGATAAGACTGGGAAAAGTGTAACAAAAGCTATGGAAGCAGCTATAAAGAAAAATAAATTTGTCATAAAACATTTACAAACTGATGATGGAAAAGAATATTTTAACAAAGAATTTACAGCATTAATGAAAAAATATAACATAAATCATTATTCTACAAATTCGGAAGTTAAAGCTTCCATAATTGAACGATTCAACAGAACATTAAAAGGAGCAATGTATAAAACATTTTCTAAACGAGGATCGTACGTGTGGTACGATATATTACCGAAGCTTATAAAAGAATACAATAACAAGTTTCATCGCACTATTGGTATGAAACCTATTGAAGTAAATAGCAATAATGCTAAGCTTGTTTTGGAGCGTATTAAGAAAAATACTATTCCTAAAATTGAAAAATTAAAACCTAAAAAGTTTAAAATTAACGACAAAGTACGTATAAGTAAATATAAAGGAGTTTTTAGTAAAAGATATTTACCAAATTGGACTAACGAAATATTTACAATCTACAAAGTGCAGCCGACAATACCAGAAACCTACATTTTAAAGGATAACAAAGGTGAACTACTTCAAGGCGGATTCTATGGTCATGAATTATTAAAATCGACAGTAGGTGATGTATATCTTGTTGAAAAAGTTTTACAAAGAAAAAAGGATAAAGTTAAAGTCCGTTGGTTGGGATTTGATAGGAGTGAAGATTCTTGGATTCCTACAAAAGACTTGGTGTAATACTTTAATAACTCATTATGTATTTAACCTTTAAACAAGATGGATATTGTACAGCAAAAAGAACGATTTAATATTAATAATATAGATGAATTGACAGTGGATAATAACAATTTAAACCATGGTAAAAATGGTGAATTACTACCAAACTCTATAAGATGTTTAATAACTGGCCCTTCTAATTGTGGAAAAACAAATGTTGTATTTAACCTTATAACTAATCCAAAAGGGCTACGTTTTAATAACATATACATTTTCTCAAAATCTTTGCAACAACCTAAATACCAGTTGTTAGATAAGGTATTAGCAAGTGTGCCCGAAGTAAATTTCTACAAGTTTAATGCTAGTGAAACTATTATGCAACCAAATGAAGCTAAACCATTTTCTATATTTATATTTGACGATGTGTCATGTGAGAATCATGATACAATAAGAAGTTATTTTGCAATGGGGAGACATCATAATATTGACAGTATTTATATTGGTCAAACCTATAGTAAAATTCCAAAACAACTTATAAGAGATAATGCAAATTTGTTGATAATATTCAAGCAAGATGAAACAAATTTGAAACATATATATAACGATCATGTGAATGCCGACATGACATTTGATAAATTTAAAGAGATGTGTGGTAAAGCATGGGCTGAAAAGTATGGATTTCTTGTTATTATGAAAGATGAAGCTATAAAAGATGGAAGGTATCGAATAGGGTTAGATAAATTTGTATTAATCCATTAAATGAATAGCAGTATGTCTAGTAATGAATGAGACTTCATAGTGTAAACATGGTAAATCAAGAAAAACTATTGAAAGAAATAAAATCACTCAGTGATTCTATTAGGATAAAAAACCGTGCATTAAGGATGGGTATAAGCGAAAGAGAAGAATTTTTAGAGACTACATTTAAACCTATTACAGAACCTTTAAAACAAATATCAGAAACCATTAGTAAACCTCGTTATGAAGGGGATGTTTTACTACCAGTTTCTAAACAAGAAGTACAAGCATTAAAAAAAGAAGACAATGATGATTCATATACAAGCGCTAGTGACCAAGAAGAAACAAAAGAAGTAGAACCTATTGTTGAAAAGGAAGAAGAACAGCCAATACCTGAAGCAGAACAATCTATTCCAAATTTAACTCAATTGAGTAGCGATATATTACAACACGGACCTCTGGGAAGAAAATATATATTGAAAATGCTACATGATATAAAATCAAACCCTAATTTAAGTAAATCACACATATACGGAGCAAGAATTGATGGAAATGAATTAAAAATAGGTGATTCAAAACTTAAAATAACTGAAGACGATTATATCATTATTGGTGAGCATAAATATAAGGGAACAAAAGGATTATATGAATTAATTTTTAAAAACATACCATTGAGATATTCCACCAAAGATTTAAATACTTTTAAGGAAATTTTACAAAATACTAATGCACATAAAAGGAATTACTCAAAAGATGCAATAATTAATCGTTCACGCGCAACAAAATATAACATTGTTATAAAAAAGTTGTTTCCCCCACGAAAACTACCAACATTACGTACCGCACCAGCAGTGAAACAACCGCTAAAAAGAAAATCTTTATCACTTATGGATTTATCACTTCTTGAACAACATGGTAAAAAGAGTAAAGGAGATACTTCAACATCTGGCAAAGGACTAATGAAAAATCTGTACAATACCAATGTAATTTATTATAAAGACATTAATAAATTAGTTGACAGAATGAGATTATTACATGAAGCTATGGAAGCCGGTCATACAGGTTTAAATAATGAATGGGTGGCTCTAGTTGATGAACTCAGAAGTCGAGGTGTTGTCGTATAATTGTCCGCAGATATAAAAGAACGGCAAGCATATAATGTATCATTTTTAACATGAGCGTCGACAAGTTTGGACGGTACTCCGCGTTAGGAGTGCAAGTTGGAGAAGAGAGAAAAAGAAGTGGATTGCCGCAAACACCTGAAGGTGACTATAACATAAGTAATAAACGTTTAAAACTAGTTAAAGATCCAGAAGAAGATACTGATGGAGCAAATTTAAAGACAGTAAAAGAAGCTACTTCAACATCATTAAAATTACTTAAGGATACTTACGATGTTAAATCACATAGAATAATTAATGTTGGTAAACCAACTGACAGTTCTGATGCAATTACTAAAGAGTATTTATCATCTGAACTTTCCAACACTTTAAAATTGCAGTGGGGTAACAATTTAAAAGATGGACAAACATATGATGCTAGAAATCATAGGATAACCAATGTGGCAAATCCAAAAAATGATAAAGATTCAGTTAATAAAGAATATTTACATTCTATAATACCGGAAAAGACTCATCGAGGATTTTCTTTTTATAAGTTTATTATAAATGACATTGGATACCCAAAGGAAGACGGTGATGCTGTAAACCTGAAATACATCAAGGACAACTGTATTTTACAAGATGCTGATGAAATAGATTGTCATGGAAAAGCATTGTCAAATGTAAAATTTGGTTCTCAACCAAAAGACGCTGTTACTATGGAACAATTATCTAAAGAATTAAAAAGGGAAACATCAAATTTTGTAAAACATGAAGATGCTGTGCTAAGGCGAGGAAATACATTTATACATGGAAATGAAAAATTTGATTTAATGCAAGGAAGTAATGATAAATGGGATGCGGGAGGTAAAAGAATAACAAATGGAAGATTTGGTCAAAAAAGTTCGGATGTACCTTTAATGGCACAAACATTAATTGCGGGCGGTCCTTTATTAGGCACATATGAAGGTCATAATAGAAGAATAAAAAATATAATACCTGGTTATGAAGAAAATGATTGTGTTACAGTGAAACAAACAATAACTTGGGATAAACGCAATGGAACCAAATTTGATGCTAAAATGAAGAAAATAATTAATATTTCACCAGGTGAAGATTTTAATGATGCTGCTACTATTGGACAAGTTATAACAACATCAAAAAATGATTCAACCGCTTACACGTGTAATGATAAACGTATTATGCAGTTACACGATCCTCAACATCCGAAAGATGCTGTAACTTTAGATTGTTTAATAAGAATAGTGGGCAATTTACTTATTGATACCCACAATCATATAGCTAGTACAACGAGTCATGTGATAATTCAACCCGATGAACGAGAAGCTTGGATTAAAAATAGAATCATAAATCAGTATATAATTAATTTGAATAATTAATTATTTAAATATAAAAATTGTGCATAAGTTATTCATTTATATAAAGCATCTCGTTGAGTAAACACACCGGTTATATATAAAACAACATAATGAAGATCGCACCGCTCAGTCGTCGTCAAGTCAGCGGCAAGAAAGGACGTGGTATAACATCAGCTGCGTTATCCCTTCTCAAACGAATTCCTGTTGGTGCTGTTGTAAATCGGGCAATAGACGCTCTACCATACGAATTTCATCTGCCAGGAGGTTATCAATATTGCGGACCCGGAACTAAATTGGCAAAACGTTTAGCAAGAGGGGATCCAGGAATTAATAAATTGGATCAAGCTTGCCAAGAACACGATATAGCGTATTCCAAGTTTGCTGATTCAACAAATAGATCAATAGCAGATAGAGTGCTAGCGGAAAAAGCTTGGCAAAGAGTTAAATCAAGTGACGCAAGTATTGCAGAAAAAGCAGCCGCTTGGGCAGTAACTACAGCTATGAAGGCGAAAACAAAATTTGGTGGCGGAAAACGTCGAAGAGGAAGACCTGCAAAGAAAAGAGCTCCTAAAAGAGGTGGAAACATTAAAAAGAGACGTCGTAGAACTCGTAAAACAAAGACAAAGAAGACTTCCGTTTGGTCAATGGTAAAAAAACGGAGCAGGTCTATACCTAAGACCGTACCGTGTGTACTAAATAAGAAAAATCAATTGATAATTCCAAATAAAGCCTTAACAAATCATCAATTATCAAATTATGTAAAATGTTTGAAGATACCATTTTTTAGGGGAGTTTTTATGAAAGACGCATTACCAAAAAACATATGGAAAAATGAAACTGGAATAGTAAATTTAGATTCCTCCTATGGTCCAGGAACTCATTGGGTATGCTATAAAAAACTCGGACAAAGCGTTTATTATTTTGACAGTTTTGGCAATCTACCACCACCTAAAGAACTTCAACACTATTTTAGAAACTCTAAGAATATATTTTACAATTATAAAAGAGAACAACCTAACAATACAGAAATATGCGGACATTTATGTTTGGAGTTTTTAGCAAAAAGTGTCAGTCAGCTTTAAGATGTCATCGTACACAGTGTCACTGAGCGGAAATTCATCTACATTAAAAAGTACTCTTTTCCCAGCATTGCGTCTATCTAAAGATAGATTATGGGAAGCGGCATTATTAGATTTCACTACGTACAATTCGATTCCCAACATTACAGAGGGTAAAAACAATTTACTACATTATTATGAAAGTAAAGATGAAAAAGGAAATTATTCAGAATTAAAAATAATAACCTTGTCTACGGGAGCATTTGAAATAGATGATATAAACCAGCTATTACAGAAGCAGCTAGGAGAAGAAAATATCTGTATAAAAGGAAACAACAATACTTTAAAAGCGGAAATTACCTCAAAATATTATATAGATTTAAGTTTAGAAAATTCAATCGGTAGTTTACTCGGATTTTCAGATAAGAAAAGAAAAATCTTAGATCCCGGAACTACTCATACCGGTGATACCACAGTAACAATATTAAAGGTTAATAGTATTGATATAACATGCAATATTATACACGGATCGTATAGAGATGGGGTAAACCAACATATTTTACATACATTTTATCCAGCAGTTGCTCCTGGTTTTAAAATAGTTGAGAAGCCACAAAACCTTATATACCTACCATTAAACACCAGTTTTATTTCAGACATCGTACTGAACATATCAGATCAGGACGGTAATAGTGTTGACTTTAGAAAAGAAACAATTACAATACGGTTACACATAAAAGCGGTAACTTAAGTATAACATGGGATTAACATTTAAACCACAACGGAAAAGCCGGGAGCTCAGTAGCTCTTCAACATTGGACGAGTTAACACCGGACAACATACATTTCCTACAAAAAATTGGGTTAAAACTAAATTACGATGGACATTCTGGATATATCTCAAGGACCGACGTTCGACGAAACCCTATGGGAGAAGGAATATCACACACACAACCCTTACACTTCATCAAAATTAAACAATAATGATGAAATAAGGATTCCCATTCAACAACAAGATATTTACACATTACCCTGTGAGAGTTATTTATATATTGAGGGACAAGTATTAAAATTGGATGGAAAAACCGGTTCATCTGTTCCTTTTATAAATAACCCAATGGCATATCTTTTTGACGAAATAAGATATGAAATATCAGGAGTGACAGTTGATTCAACAAAAAAGGTTGGTATAACAACAACACTAAAAGGATTAACATCATTAACACCCCATGAAAAGAATTCAATAGTCACCGCCGGATGGGTTACCCCCGATAAAGACAGCATAACACCAAATTCCAATGGTCATTTTGATTTTCACATACCTTTACGATTGCTTTTGGGATTCGCTGAAGATTACAAGAGAATAATAATAAATGTCAAACAAGAATTGGTATTACTCAGATCTTCAACTAACAAGGACTTGATATTAGCAGCAAGTGGCACTGAAGAAAGTAAACTAGAATGGCAGCTACAATTAAATAAAATCGTGTGGAGAGTACCTCATGTAAGATTAGCCGATGAACATAGAATCGTATTGTTAAGAAAGTTAAAATCTGACCGTGATATTGTAATGCCTTTTAGAAGTTGGGAATTCCATGAATACCCCATATTACCTCAAACAGAACGACAAACATGGACTGTTAAAACATCTACTTATTTGGAACGAGCAAGGTACATAATACTAGGTTTTCAAACCAATCGAAAAGATGTTATAACCGCACACGCAGGTCAATTTGACCATTGCAATATAAAGAATTGCAAAGTGTTTCTAAACTCTCAATTCTTTCCTTATGACAATTTAAATGTCATGTTTAGCAAAAAGCGTTATTCCATCTTATATGATATGTATGCAAGATTTCAATCGTCATATTATGGAAAAACTAATACACCACTGTTATCACCTGAACAGTATTATTCAAAAGCCCAAATAATCGTTATCGATTGCTCAAAGCAAAATGAATCAGTAAAATCGTCAAGTGTGGATATAAAAATTGAAATGGAATTTGAAGATAAAATACCAGAAGGTACTTCGGCATATTGTCTCATTTTACATGACAAAATAGTAACGTACACTCCACTAACTGGAATAGTTAAAAATGTGTTATAAAAAACGGTTTTTAGGTGGGGGCGATTGTTATAAAAGGAGGAAAACGAAGTAAAAATTTCATTATTTGTTTGACCATCCTATGGGAAACATCGTTAGCAAAATGAGTTCACTTAATGCAAATACTAACGAAGAAGAAACTACACCGCTTATAGCCGACAACAGTTCCGATATAGAAAAACAAATTGAACAAGAAATGGATGAGTTCCTCAAGTTTAAACATAAGAAAAAAGAAGAGGAAGTTGAAAAAGGAATTAAAAAAAGAAAAGTCGATGACATTATTTCCACCAATATTTTAGCAGAGGTATTTCTTAGAATCTACTATCCCATCTCATCATGCATGACAAAAAGCGTATCTGCCGGAGTAATAAAATCATTGGAGTATTCACCAACTATTATTTTGAATCATGGATCTAAAATGGTGTTTTTCTCTGAAATTTCCTGGGAATCGTTTATGAAGCATATACATCTTTTAGAATGTTATTTGAGTAACAATACATATGGAAGAAGAACAAAATTAAGTTTGCTAGAATCAAATATTGAAATCGATATAGTAAAACATCGAGGAGGACAAATTGTTCGTTTTAGAGATTTAACTAAACATGACATAAAAATACACCTTACAAAAGATGAATTCTACACCCTCAGCTGTGCTACAGGTCCTATCACGAGATATTTAAAACAACTAATTTTTTCAAGCGCAATCATAAAGGAATATTTAACCGATACATTGGATAGACAACCGTATGTACCAATCCTATACGGTCCCGTAGATACTTCCATTTTCAATAGAATACCTCACGAAATTGATATGTGGAGACAGTTGCACAACTATCAGACTAACTTCGGTATAGATGAAGAAGCACAAGAAATGAATGAAGAAGCATCTCTCAGCAACCAACTTGCAGTATAAAAAGACGTCCTCCATAATTTTACAAACAGTCCATTACCAACCTTTGTCATGAATAAACAAGTTTCATTTTCAAACCAATACCAAATAATGGAGGTGAAACGAGGTATAATTGAATTTCAAGCGTTTCGCGGTAACGACGGACATTTTATCATTAAAGAGTTAGTTATTCTAGACATGAACACATCTGTAGTTTATCACTATTAATTCCAACCCCCTATACCGTTCAACAGATTAACTACTAAAGCAAGAGTGACAAACAAATGGTTGATGAAACATTTTCACAACTTGAGATGGGATGAAGGTTTTATCCACTACAGTATGGTGCCACACATAATGAATCATTACTGTAAGGAATTTAAAATTATCTACACGAAGGGATTGGAAAAAACCGCTTGGATACAAGCATTTACAAACCATGAAGTGATAAATGTGCAAGTGGATAGAGATTTTCAGTGTCACTTTGCCAACATTTGTATTTCTACCAAAAACTTTAAACATCGGCAGTCCCAATGCGCCTTAAAGAACGCTTATCGTTTGAATGCATATCTACAACAGAATGGTGGGGGGTGGGAAGGATATAAAAGCGACAACACAACCATGACCCAGCATGAGTATTACTCTAGCCTCCGAGCAGTCAACACCTCCCACACAGATTCGCAAGACTAAGAATAATATCAACAATAAATAAGAAGAAGAAAAAGTAAAGATGACGTCACAAACATTTTTACAATCTCTTGTCGATCAATTTAACAAACATTCCAAATCTACCGTCTTACCAACTAAAAGATGTTCAGAATTAAAAGAAGAAAAACATTATGTTATCCACACCATTAAGAAGATGGAAACTAGTGTTGGGGACGCCATCAACGTTACACTGAGTGAAGCACCCTACACACCCGGTGATGAACCAAAATTTCAAACGTTTCTTCCCAAGCGCTTCGTGCACCTCCTGCAAAACGAAGATCTACGCCTCATCCATCCCGGCTCTCTGTACTTGGCATCCCACGGTCCAAGCGGAAGCAATTCTACAGAGCTTACACTTCACGTCATGCCTACTGCCAACAACTAATTCATTATTTGTAATACTTTTGTACACCTTTGTAAATTATTTTAAAAATAAATAAAAATAAAAAAAATAAAAAAATAAAAAGCAATATATCACTATGTGTTTTTGCACATGGTGATATATTGCTTTTTAAAAAAATAATTTTGGATGACCTTGACCTAGTTACAAAAACTATATAAATGGAGTAATTTTCAAGGGGATTTCCTCAGTCTACAATTGACTTCCGTGCTGTACACATCTCCCTTGGTTGTCCAATTATTATAAACAACAACATGTCTCTCAAAATCAAATGCGCATCATACGATACCTCCACCATCACAACTTTTGAACAACTCGACAATTTCGCTAATGAATTGCGAGTACTTCTCGCAGGCGGTTATCACTTAAATGCCGATGTTTATGTTACAAATAATAAGATGTTTTCAAAACAAAACTACTGCAATGATGAAGTGTTCTTTTCCACACAAACGGCAACAACATCCAGCCCTTCTACTCAAAATAATGTTAAATTCCACAAATACTACTAATGCTAAATTACAATAACAATACTCCATCAACTTGAGGCTTCGCTATAAAAAGGCTATTCAACCCAGACTAAATCATCATTTGCTTTTTAACAACCGCAGCGATAACAACTAAAACTACTATGCTGTACCGAATGATGATTGAATTTAATGGTAAAATATTTGGAAAGGACTATCAAACGGTAGAAGAGATGAGCTCCGATCTTGATGTATTAACTAAAGAAGGCTTCCAACCAAAGTTAATTCTAAAATTTCCAGAAGTACATCCACTATCCACTGAAGATCTCATCGCAATGGCTAGAGCGAAAAAACAAGAACATGAAGTAAATATTAAAAAGGAGAAAGAAGAAAAAAAAGACAAACCTATATCTTAAGTGTGCAGCTATTTAATATTTGTACCCCATTCTTTTTTAAAACTCCATTTGGTTGACCTTGAAATTACCCCCACCACTTTTTTCTTTTAATAAAACTCTCTATTCTATACTATACACCTTCATTTCCCAAATCCACTTAGAACCGTCAACATGGAAAAGGAAAAAGAAGACTACAAACCACGCTACTGTTGTGAACAAAAATGTACCGATATAGGAAGATGGATGGTAGACGGATTAGCTTGTAGAAAATGTGAATTCTTCGGATCCTGTTACTGCAAATGCAAAACAAAACAACTACCACCACCAGAATTGCAAACCTTCAAAATTTATAAATCAAGATACTTCCACACTTGCTGTCCCCAGAGATGTTTCAAATTTCACCCAGAAAGACTTTTTAATTGCCGAAAGTGTGATGCATATTATAAAGACGACTTTTGTACATGCATCAAACATTTGTGCAAATATAGATCAGATTGGTCTTCTGATCCTATTCAAGCTTCAGATGTATAGCTGTAGTCACTGACTGCAGCTCTTTTTTAAAATTTCATTTGGTTGACCTTGAGATTTACAATATATATTCTACATACCCTTTAACACGCTTCTCATTTACACTACATTGCTTGGACTAACACCAACATGGGTGACAGATTCATTTCTTTTGAACATTTAATTACCGAAAGAGATGAGATGGAAACTCTATTTCACAACTTACTCACACTTATGGATAGGTATCCTTTGAAATGGATCAACATCAAAGTAAAATATGTGGATCCTACCAGAATATTTTCATCATCATCATCATCATCATCATCATCTTCCAACAGTGCAGGGGAAGAAGAAGAACCAACTTATGGTATTACAATTATTGAATTAAACAGCGAGAAACAAGACAATCAAATTCAAATTATAAATAAACTTAGTATTTAGTTTACAAAAGTGATTGGTATTTCTATTCTATATTAATGCTATTATTATTTTATTTCTATACACTTCCCACAACCTACCCGAACGGCGTTTCGCGGCGAACTGCGGTAACCGAAGTTCTCTCGCTTCTCGTTTTGGATTACCCCCACTTCTTTTCTTCCCCCCACCACTATTCCCCGTTTCCATATAAGCGACCGCCTTACCGTCGCTCACCATTTGTTTGCCTACCGCCGAACGATGAGCCAGCCTCAATTAGCAAAAAATACTACTACTTTTGCAGTAACATCGCAACAAGATTTACAGGATATTTTTCAAACTTTAACCGATGTTGTAAACACACCAAACAACACGGTTACTATTACTGTTGAAATTACCTACAATTGTCCAGAGTGTGAAAGGATGGAAAGCGATAATGTTGAAGAATTAGAAATGCCAAACAACAGTCCTTCATCCGCCCACGATTCGACACCAGATGATGAAAGCTAGTCCTACACAAATATTCTTTTTCAATCCCCCACCACTTTACATTAAATATATATATCCTCCCCTTATTTGCTCTCCTCATTCCATCGCCTACTTTTACACCATCTACACCGCTCCTCTCTAACCTGTACACAAACATGATGGACGGCTTTTCAATCACATCACAATTGGAAGACGATAAATTAAAACTCGAAATTAACAGAATACAATTGGAAGCACAGAATCAGGAAGAAATGATCCGGCTGTTAAAGCTCTTCAAATGCGTACTGTGGTTGGTATGCCTCTATCTGCTCATCGCCATCACCATCGGCATTTACCAGACCGTCACCGCCAAACATCGCTTCGACACCACTTCAAATAAAACTTCTACTTGGCTTTCCTAAAATAAATTATTAATTCCCACAGCCCCGCACCCCCCATCCCCTCCCGCCACACTCCCGCCCGCCCCACTCGTCCCCAGACTCCCCACCTTTTTTAAAACCCCCTCCAGATGACCTTGACACACTTACCAACCCCTCCCCAAACCCCCCAAAAAACCCCCAAATCAACAACACACACCTGCCACTTACAACCGCTGACCTTGACCTGCGCCAGGACCGGCTATTCCCTTCTACTCTTAATAATTCCATATATTACAAAACAGTTTACTAAACAATTAATTTACCGAAAAATGTATACAAAATACATTTACACCGTAGGCCTTATGATATTTTATATAAAATAAACTATTTCATTACGCTTGGTAAATAATAATTATTCTTTTAACACTGATACAGTTCCACAATAAATATTAGAAGTGATACGATTAAAAACCAGTTCCTGTTGTTGCTTAAACTATACATTTAGTATTAAAAATGTTATTAATAATGCAAGTGAATTAACGCTTCACTTATACTAGATATTTTCGATTATGCAAGGTAACATTGTTACTTGAGTCCATGTTAGCAGGTATTATGTGTAATACGTCTGACAGCACATTAGCAAACGTCTCCTGTAATCCGACTTTCTGCCAATACATCATCACATGTTACTCAAGGCACAGTCATGTTAAGTATCACACGTATCATCTGTCACACGTCTGACGCCACATTAGCACACGTCTCCTGTGACCCGAGGTTATGCCAAGACATCATCACATGTTACTCAAGGCACAGTAATGTTAAGTACCACACGTATCATCTGTCACACGTCTGACGCCACATTAGCACACGTCTCCTGTGACCCGAGGTTATGCCAAGACATCATCACATGTTACTTAAGGTACAGTAATGTTAAGTACCACACGTATCATCTGTCACACGTCTTACGCCACATTAGCACACGTCTCCTGTGACCCGAGGTTATGCCAAGACATCATCACATGTTACTCAAGGCACAGTCATGTTAAGTACCACACGTATCATCTGGCACACGTCTGACGCCACATTAGCACACGTCTCGTGTGACCCGGGTTCTGCGGAGATATCATCAAATGGTACTTAAGGTACAGTAATGTTGAGTAACACATGGATCATATGTCTCACGGATAACAACACATTAGCACATGTATCGTGTTCTTGTGGTATTATGTATTAATCCATTACATCAATAAAATATCTAATAAATTATAGTTGCAACACCTGAAACACCGTCTTTATTAATTAGGCTTTTACTACAAAGGTGTACAATCGTATTTCTTTTTTATTAAAACCAGGCTTTAATCTATTTAACTAAGGATAAGAAAATATTTTTTAGTTTCGGCCAGTATTTTTTTTTTACTTTTTTTTAAATTTTTTTCCATAAATGTAAGGTTGGGTGGTAAAGAACTATTCTATTAGATACGGTTTCGTGTTTTTTCGACGGATAACGGATGCGGAAGTTATGTTAATTCGTCCGGTATTAACAGTTATCAGGAAAGAGAATAAACTATGTTTGTTTGACGATGAAATTATCCATAGAACATTTGTCGTGGAACAGCGGCTGTTTTAGCGGAGAGAAGGTCTTTATCTCTATTACCGGTAACTTATGTCCTGAGATTATTGTTGGAGCTATGCTTGAGTAAGAAGAGAATTTTCGAGTGATGGCGGCGTACTGCGAGGTTGTGTCTCACGCTAAGAATTAAAGAGTGAAGTCTCTTAAGTTAACAATCCTAGGAGAAGCAACTGGCTGGGTAAATGAGTGGTTACAAAGCTCACCTTGGAATCTAAAGATGCCGGTTCGATCCTAAAAAAGCTAGAGTTTTTGGATAGTTTTATATTGGTCCCAGCTGCTTTTGCTCACAGGGCTATTAATTAATAATCTTGACCAATGAATCAGCTGCTATTTGTCAGTAACAAAGCTACACCTCAACTTATCCACCACACTCCTCTTATGTCTTACTCACCTTAAAATATGCACCTTAGAGTGCGTCGGTGTTTCAATTAAAGTATCTAATACTAAAACTTAGCAGAACCGTCTAGGATTTCGTGGGTCTGTAGGGTTTTTAGTTTTTAATTAGTGGCATTAAGCACAGGAAGTCAAACACTGTTCCTTTAATCGTGCATAAACAATTATCCATAAGCATTTCCAATATATATATGTATATATATATATATATATATATATATATATATATATATTCGTGGATCTCAAAGTGAAAAATTATATATCTATATATATTTTTTTTCAAATTTAGTTTCGTTCACTCTTCTGTCAAAATCATAGTCAATATGTATGTAAAAATATACTTTCATCGTGGAAGAGATTAGTATGAGTAATTCATTTTCACAAACAATTGGTTTGTTATAAAAATGTAAATGCAATGGTTTTTATAAAAAGTATTAAAACTTACAAATTACAAAAATATATTCATAATTAAAAATGAAATACAAGTACTGATGATAATAGAGTATTAACACCAAACTAACGATAGAATTGAAACACATGTAATATTAAATTAGTTTTTCTAAAAATACTTCTACAATTAGTGATGTAAAACTGATGAAGACTTGTTAGGATAGGAACATATAAACAAATTGCAGGACATGTGATCGTAGCCATTGTCGGGCTACAATGACTATCGGCAAACGCCAACATTATCAATTAGTGTGAAAAAATTTTAAATATTGTACGGTGTCTAAGATTCACCATACAACATCAATTACTTTAGACGTCAATACGTTAGCGCTTCCATCGTAAATTCAGCATAAAATCTTTTGTACAATCTAATATATTAGATTACTCTTTAATGCCATTATATATTACACTTAATAACAAAAAAAAAATTGTTTACTTTAGTTTTTCCACAAGTGTTTTGACATTCCTGGATCATGTAAACCCAGTATCAGAGACTACCCACTAATTACCTGATAAAAACATTCATAGATGTTGCAAAGATCGCTCTGAAAACAGTTTTTATTACTTGCAAACAAACAGCTTGTGGACCGATATGGGCTTTAACATATTCTATGACTTTTCTGAAAAAAATTTGTTGATACATTTCATGTTCTTATATCAAATAAGTCAACCCATTAAACATAGAAATATTTAAAGTTTGGATCAATAATACAGTAAGATACTAGGCAAATTAACAGACACTAATCTTCAGATTCCTTGAGACTATTTATTACGACACTTGGAATAAAGTAATAATTTTATATAGACATATTCCCGAAAAATATTTAATATGTAACACTGTTTTAGGGAGGTCGCAGATGAAAGACTCATCCAACAGAGAAAGTGAAATATTCATGAAGGTTTAAACAAGATTCAAACCTAAAGCACCTGTGCTTCTCTCAGTTAAAACGTTTTTATCCAGTGAGATATTCTATTTGACATGTAATTCTATTAACAGATTAGCATGCTTGGATGACGAAATTTATCCAACTTTCACCTATAAATCTATTCACTTGGGTCTATTTCAAGAGTTATTTTTTCGCAACAATGTAAATTATACCTCACTATTTCATAGATTTTCTTAGATTCTATTGTTATGCAAATATATTGTAAGCAAAGTTGCAGTCCATACTAAACAAACACACAGAAGAAAATCACAGTTTCATTTCTGTTGAATAAATACAATCTCTTTGTCACACCATAACAAACGGACTTAAGAAAAACAGTATTACAATGCCCATGAAAAAAGAAAACAGACTAAAAGATTCTCGACTAACTACATTAAAAAATATAAACACAAATAAGAAAGTAAATCAGGATTGAATTGTTCATACATTTTAAAACGGATAGTCAGTCAGGTTAATCGAAAACGATTTTCAGAACATGTGCCTGTACACACAAAGGCATGAATTTTAAGTAAATTCATCCACCTCTTCGACAGGCATAATTATAACGATTAACTTCTGGTATGTAATCCTATTTTAAACGTCAATATGTTAGTTCTGGAGGCATCCACAGTTAATAAAATATTTTTCACTCTCAAAGTTCAAGTTAAAAACACCCGAGTAAAACAAATTTATCTAGTTTATTTCGACCTAAGAAATGATATGGTTTAATTTATGACGTCCTATTAGTTGAAAAGATCAGTGGAGTGTTAAAGTGACCTTAAAATGATGGTGATAGAAAATTACATATTTCTTAATTATTTTTGCACAGTAGCATATTTTGTATGATAACCTTTGAATAATATGTCCTTAAAAATTATTAAAGGAAAATCAAAATGTTTTCGAGGAAAATAAATTAATTGGTGCTTCATTTTTTACAGATTTTATGAATATGATCAACAACAATATCAATCATTTAGTTGATATATCCATCTTCACTTGTATCATCTCCAGCATGAACTTTATTACTGAATTCATTTGAATCATCTAAGTAATTCATTCATTCAGGATAAACTTTGTCAAGAAATTTTGTTCACCACTTATGTGTTACACAGCGAAATGGACACCAGATCCTATTTAATTTGACCCCTGACATCACGAAGTGCCTTTCTTCATTCTTGTTCAAGGCAACCTTTCGTTCACAACTCAAGTTTCATCCTTTTTTTTACATTTACGGCTGTTACGTTCACAACCAAAATTCCATTTTTACAAACGTTCACTACTTATTACGTCCACTCCATATCATGCCCATACATTCCATGTCATTTACAATTGATGTCCACACGACAAAACGTTCACATAAAAAAACTTTCTAAAAACTGTATATTTATATTTTACATTGAGTAAAAAGCCAATGAATGTAACAAATGTTTGGTCGTCAAACATTTCATAAACAATGTTACAAATAACTAATTTAACACTTTTTAATCTTAGGTTAGAATTCATTAGCTAAACACTTAGTGTAAAAGGCTTTTACCACTAGTTTTACCATCTATAACAAATAATACAGTAGTATTAAATTTACTGCTTTACGTGGTATTAGAAAAATAAAAAACGATTAAACGGGTGTGTATTAATGGTTCATCGCGTTTTAATGGTATATTTCTCCCTTATTACTTATCCAAGAGTAATAATTAAACATGTGCATTTTATTGGCCGGGTGTTCCCGACGATGCGAAACACACATTCTTCCGCTGTCCCCGTTGGGAAGGGCCCCGCCTGGAGGCCACACAAATCTTTGGTGCATTTTCGGTGGACTCGGTCTGCCAAAAGATTTTAGAGGATGAAGGCAACTGGGATTGTTTGTCACAGTTCGTCCGGGGCATCCTCCTGGAAAAGAAAAACGATCTGGACCGCGAAGTGGCCCAGATCCCTTGATCGAGCGGCTGGATAAGGAGCGAGCCCCACGGGCGTAAGCCAAATTTAGGCCTAGCCCGACGTAATGTGATAAATAATTCCAGGTTAGATTCCTAAAGAGTAGAGGAGGTTTTTTAGTGGGTAAACCTGTTTTTTAGGGGAGCCTTACACTACAGGCTTGCCACCTGTGTGCGTAATGCATTTTTCTCACCTCTACCTAAAAAAAAGTCATAAAAAAGCGTCACCTAATAACTTAAAAAGTGAGTAAAAATTCTCGTACGGGACGGACATCGGAGCGTATTCCTAGTAGTATAGAAACCGAAATTTGTATCTAAGCATCAGCTGTTAAATATTTATTTTACTGCTTTAAAATTAACTGCAACCTTAGTGTCCTTGCTTTAGTTTGTTGTTGCTTTAAGGAGATGGTGGATGTGGCCATCCCCTTTGAAAACAGGTACGGGTCACTTGTCGAGGCAATAAGGGACAAAATCAGAAAATATCAACATATTGCTGACGAGCTCCAAGGATACAAAGTTACCTTAGATGGTCTAATTGTTGGCGCCCTTGGGTCCTGGGATCATAGCAATGAGAGGGTGATTAAAACCTTAGGTATTTCCCCTCGCTATGTCCAGACTATGCGGCGCCTGATGGTCTCGGACTCGATAAGGTGGTCACGGGACATTTTCGTGACCCACGTTACAGGCCATCAACAGTGGGACGGGGGAGCAAGGGGTGGGGGGTACCCGCAGATGCCTAGATCCCCGGAGGGTTCATTGTCGGGGTGAGGGTGCTTGCCGCCTGGGATTTAGTATTAGATTTTGCTGTCTGTTTGAACTAGGTGCCAGTGTCTGCTGTTCTTTGGTTACGTGAGAAGTGAAGTGATGTGAAAACCAGTGAAAATGGTCTGTTTGAAATATGTGTTTGCAATGTTTAAAAAAAAAAAAAAATGAATGAACACTGGCTTGGTGGGGGAAAGCGGAGGTTGCTCTAGGCGAAAAACGCATGTGCAATGTCGAATGTTTTTTTTTTCTCTCTGAGAAGCACGAGTTGGCACGTCACGCGGTTGGCGGCAAGGACGAGGAGAGTGGGCGTATGAATGTAAGAATTGTAGTGTGAATGGTTAGGGAAATCTTTTCAAAGGTCGTGTGAATGTGGCCCACTCTCCTCAAGCAGGGAATTTGTTTGTTATTTATAAGTAGATTTAATATATTTATAAGAGTGATTAGCATGGAAAAGCTAGGTGATGAAAAGTGGACTCTGATTGTTTAATATTTATTGTGTGACTAAAGCATGTGTATGAACATTATTCCCAGAGAAGATCCCACCTTCTAATATTGCATGTAAAACATTGGTATTGTGTGAACTTGAATATTTTATTAATAAAAAGTTGTCAATCTGTCAATGATCATAGAATTTAAATTGTGAAGAAATGAAGAAATGAGAAATGTATTCACGTTAGTGTAGAGTTAGTGTACAGTAATCAAATTTACCATTGTAATGTGGAGATAAAAATAAGTGAATAAATTTTCATTTTTATTAAATATTAATGTCTCCACAACGGAGTTATACAATAATAAATGCTAAAATTACATTTTAATCTATAACATATGAACCATGATAATTTTAGAACGTGGCAGATTATACAATGACATCGAATCGCAATTGTCGTCCTGTAACATGTCAAAGATAATTGACTTACAAATATGCAGGCCTGCAATTGATTGCATTAATACTGTCCCGGTAACTGTCACTGTCGTTCGACCTGGCTTACTTGTACACTTGTGGGAGGAGAAGAGCTTGATAGATAATCGGGCACAAACAATATCAAATGTTAAAGCTTAGAAGAGTGTTCGTTTAATAAAACAGACAATAGTAGTTTTCATCTCTGGAATGGAAAGTTTTTTCTGTGCGTTTACGACCTTGGAAATTTAAAAAAATTAATCACAGAAAACACACTTTCATTTTGAGTAATGAACAAAGTTTTTCATCGTGATGCCAAAATATATAAGTAATAATTACAATTGATCTGTTTCATTTCGTAGTTCACTTCTATCTTAATTTAATATTCGTTAAAAAATAGCTGTTATGAAAGCGGAAGGAATGAAATGTGAAAATCTTGCATTATAAATGTTGTCTGAAGGTCGGTTTCGGTTTACATTGGCCCTATTTGTTTTAGATAAGTAGAAGTTTTGATAAGAGAAAAAAGCATCTTTTGAGATGAAAAAACTCAACGTGGTTTTTCGGGACAATTTTAAAAGGCTACAGAAAGCGGCAACTTTGCGGAGTAATTAAAGGTGAGCAAACGGCTGTTTTGCGTGTAGTGTAATAAAAGCTAAATTAATATATTACATAGAAAGATTTTTATTTCGATTTTCTTAGTTCTAAAATGACGTTCAGAGCTTAATACTATATACTAAATTTCATTTTAAAGTGAATTTTAAAGTATTAACAAAACCAATAAATAAACTATTTGAGGAGTAGGACGGAAGTGTGCTATTATCAATACAAATTAACTTAAATGGAAATTGGTGAGTTGTGCAACTGTTAGTACCCCATCATCTGCGATTCGCCAGTGCGTTCCTGAGAAAACCCATAAAAATTGTATAATGTTTAAAACTGGACGAATTTGCTTTGGTCATTGGGCTAGTAATCAGTGAGATACACTAAATAAACATGTTAAATAACAGAGTTGCAAGTGTCATTTGGCTTACCGTATTTAGGTGTCTTAAAATACATCCATTGACGCAGTAGCGTCTTAAATACTGCTAACGAGTATAAGGAGGTTTTATAAAATTTTCAATATAATTATTATTTGTTTCGTAATATCCTTGCTTTCAGATCTTGCGTAAAATTAGTTCACATGTTGAATTGTTACACAGAAATCGAATGTCTAATTATCTTATATACTGGGTGTTCGGAAACTCTCCTCCGAAACTCCATGTGGTAATTCCTTGGATCAAATGAAAAAAAACCATTTCATGTGAACATTGTACTTGTCACTTCCCTTAGGCACTAAATAGGAAATGTGGTACTTTATATTTAATTTAAAATTTAAACCCAACCGTAGTACACAGTTTAATTATAGCCTTCGGTTGTAATACACTAAAACACACCCTCGATGGATGTATATGGTAGTTTTCAGGGAAACTCTTGACATCTTAGAGTAATGACATCTCTAATATATTCGAAATAAAATCAAATTCATCCTTGTTGTTTCACTGATTTGCACGACTGTGTGCAGACGTATTTTTCAAGATTATTTTATATCAGACTTTCAAAATGTTACAATTAAAATTGATGTATAATTAATTACTGTTTCAGTAATTTACAGTTGCAAAATCTTACTTCTTCTTTAAGATGTCTTTATTTCTACTCTTCCCCACTATTTCCGGAATTAATCTCGGACTTAGAGCTAAAAAAATTCCCAGAATAATAATACAAGGTAAATTACTTTTTTTACAAATATATATCAAACATTTTAACAGTTATTTGGTGATCACTCGTCAAAAGCTTATCTATACCAAATTTATTATGAAATTTCACATGCGCTTTTCAATGCCAAAATGAACAGGAAAACTATCAATGCAATTACCTCACATTGTACATTAAAATAACAATAAATGAATGTCTCATAGGTAATAAAACACAACTGTGAAAAAACTTGAATTTTTAACCGCTAACAAACGCTAACTTATTAGAATTTTCTACAAAACATATTTATTGTTTATTTCATCACCTTTATAATTCAGTATGTGAAACAGAGCGGTGCTGGCAGTTTAATTGACAAAGCGAATGTGACAGTAGTACATGGAAGCGCTGATTCCCAACAAAGCGACGTAATGCCTTAGGTCCAACAGACGACACATTGTTGAGATGGGACAACCTTTGACTTTCCTGTCCGATGTTCGAATTATCTTGTATATTTAACATTGTTTCTTACGCTTAATTGAATCATTTAAAATGTTTAAAAAACTAAAGAAGTTACTAAACTGTAAATTATGTTGATTTCCATAAAGTATAAATAATAATTACGTTTGTTTGAAAAACGTTTGGTATAAAAAACCACAATACTTATCAAATTAGAGGGAAATACTTTTGAAAATAACTGTTGAAGGCCCCCTTCAGATCCCTAGATTCCCTTCACCTTATCTGATAGCTCCTTCAGAAATTTGTATTATTTGTAATAGATTTGTCTTTCATACTGTTAATTTATTTCGGGTTTGCTTGATTTTAGGGAATACGCTATTACGGCCTGGGACCATGTTAATTTTTACTTTGAGGTCCCCAGAAGCCAAAAACACCATTAGTTCCATTTCATATACAATAGATAGAATCATGTCACTTTTAGGAAAAAAGTGCGACTTCAATTATTCTATAAAATTTTTCATCGCCATTTTGCTATATTTTGGCAATTTTTGGCTGATTATTAGCATTTCTCTGACTTTCATGAAAAAAAAACAAGTAATTATAATGAAATATTTAGTAAATATATCCTAATTTTCTACAGAACAAAAAGTTTTTTTTTAATAAGTCTAATTACCATTCTTTAATTTTTTTCATTAATGATATATTAATTTCTAAATAAATTTTTGATAGTTATTCTAATTAAAAACTAATAGTTCAATTAGGTTTAAAAAGTGTAATCTAGTGTAAAAAATTAATACCTACGCTCTACTCTATTGGAACAATTTGGAGATATTCCTTACAGATGTCAGCGCCGGTAGCTACGCTGTATTGGTCTGTACTGCAGTCTGTTGGATTAAGTAAGCGAATGAGGTTATGTTTTAGCAGAGATTTAATCGGCTTACCCTTCGTCCCGGATAAGTTTGATCAATGTGACCATTAATTTTTGTATACAACATTATTTGCTAATCCCAAGCGGGAAAAACCTTTAATGAGATCTTAAATTCGCTTTATGTGAAAATTACTGAACCTCTTCTTTGTCAAGAGCATTGAAACTCTCAATGGAACTAAATTTCAATATTAAATATGTACTACAACTAAGTAGAAGCCTATATTTTCAACGGTTTTTATTTTAAGATCTTCAAAGAGCTTCTCTTTACGGACCATAAGAAAAACTTTTTAATGTTTGCTTGTTTAAACAATTTGTATTTATTTAATTGCATGATTAGCATTAAATTAGCCTATGTAATTTACTATTAGATAGTTTACAATTTTATCTCTCATGTGTTTGTAGGTAGTTCTTCGAAAATTGTTATATAAAATAAATAGCAAAAAACCTACCAATTTGATTGAAACTTTTTATCTTTCCCAAATATCTCTTTAATTATTCAAAATTTTCATAATAAACTATCTTTCTAAATATTTAATTATTTAAAATTAAAATGTTGAGATCTGTTTATCACTTCAAGAAAATACAATGCACGAAAAAAGCATCAGGTACAAAAAAGGCGTAGTTCTACCTCAAGTAAACTGCCGTACCGACCTCTCACAATATTCCCATTGATCTCCGCGTAGGAGCAGCACGGTCGCTAGTAATCAGTTAAACTATTTACTATCGTCATTAAATTATTATTATTTGTGTTATTAGGAATAAAACTATTTATGACTCGTTCTTTACTTATAAACTCACTAGGGGATTGTAGGGGCAAAGGCCCCTAAAAATCACAATGGTGATGTTGTCTCCAAAACATAAGTTTCAATTCAACACCTTCTTGCACAATTACTCTATTTCTTCTCAAGTTGAAGTGTGATTAGACGTTTGTATTTTCTGATACAATGCTACCGTACCTAATCTTGACGAAACATTTTGGAGTTAACAATTCAGTAATTTACCAATAATCTCCCCTTTATTAAATACAGTAGTCTATTTTATCGAAAAAAGAAGAGCTATTTCACTATTATACAACTGAACTTAGTAAAAATAGTTTAACCTTAAACATATTCATAATGAGTTTGAATACTCATGTAAATAAAATAGTTCAATCCAAGATTAGCCCTTTAATACTGTATGCTTCTTCACCCTGGACCCCTACGCCCCCCATTCCTCCACACTCGCCGTGTCCCAAATGCCTCCCCGTTCAACTCTCGTGTACAGTGTTTCCTGTACGGTACCTACAATAAAGGGCCCGAGTAACCCCCATGTTCCCGGACCTTGTGCCCCCATGCCCCTGTGCCCCCCCATTCTCCCATGATGCCCGCAGTTCTTCAACGTGGCCCCAATGCCCTCTATATTCCTCATTCCTCTTCCTTTCCCCCCATGCCCAACCACCTTTCGTGCCACCGACATCTCGCCCCTTGTGCCCCATTCCCCATACCCCCGTTCCCCCTATGCTCACCGTTTCTCCCCGTGCCCACTATGTCACCCATGCCTCCATCTTGGCCCCAATGGGCGTTTAAAATCTCCCTACGACCTACGTAAAGAAAATGAGCAGATAATGGATAAAACCGAAACAAAATATTCCTCATTCGGAGATTATTCAATGTTAGTACTGTAGTATACATAATATGATTCAATAGAAAATAAACAAACACTCAATCAAACGCAACTTCTAATAACTCTAACTACTAAATAGCCAATATATAAAGCATTAATGTTATAACCAAACGAAATTGACTGATTAAAGACGATATGTTTTTAACCATTATATCAATCATGCCACGTCTAAGCCACTTTTAATTGTGGTATATTAGCATTTACAAAATCATTCTACTCCTGTCTACTTAATGACATAGATGGGGTAACGAAGATGAAATTTCCTGTGTATCCGTCAATGGTCCATGACTATTAGTGTTCTCCTTTTTATAGTGTATTGCAACTTTAAAAAATTTATGATTTCATGGCTATCTTAACCCAAATTATCTGCTCCATAAACAGCTGAGTTTATGATAAAAATATACACTGGAACATCTGCTTAATCACACGTTTAGATCTAAAAATCTCCTTCCCATTGGATTAACATTGGAACTTCAAGATCCAATGGGGCTAAGCCCAGGTAACTTTTGATGATTTTGGTATTTTTCATTAAAAAGAAGGGTTCGAAAAAGAGAAAGAAGAGTGCGAAAAAGCTATATCTTTGTTCAAAACTGAAAATAACCGGCTTGAAGGAGAAAAAATAGAACTTAAAAATATTCTTAAAGTTACATTTTCGGAGACTCAAATTAATGTTTTGTTAAATAGAAAGTAAAAAGTTAAAGTAAGGTCAAATGAAGATATGACTAAGGCTTTTACCATTCGATACCTAAGTAAACAGTGCTATATTTATTTACGAACAGAATTAAAAATCCCTCTGCCATGCTTTAGTACTTTAAAAAAACTGGTCATAAAAAATCCAATTAAAAAGTGGAATACTTGAGGGAGGATGAAAGTAGCGGCACAAAACATGTCATCACTTGAAAAGATTCTAGTCTTACAGTACGATGAGATGAAAGTGGAATCCGTGTACGAGTACGACCCAGTGACTGATAGAGGGTTAGGACCGCATTCCCAAATGCAAGTTGTCATGGCTAGAGGTCTTCTTTCTCCGTGGAAACAACCAATATTTTGGTTGCATTTGACTTCTCAATCACCAAGACTATTATTGAAGAAGTAATCATGAAGCTCTACGGTATAGGTTTCACAGTTAAGACAATTGTGTCGGATTGTGGGGGTGGCAATATTAGAATGTGGAAGGCGTTTGAAGTCAATCATGAGAAGACATGGTTCCTTTCATCCACGACACAAAAGAATATTTATTTTCTTGTACCTCTTAAAATTAGTGAGGAATTGGCTAATAGACGGAGGATTCACGTTGGGCGATGGAAGAAATATTTCCCAGAAGCCATTACAAGAGCTATTTTTTTTTTAGGAAAATACGTGGAAATTTCTTCTCGCTACAAATTGACTACAAAACATATCCAATGTGATAAATTTGAGTGCCAGAACGTACCTTTGGCCGCTCAATTGATGTCCCACACATAGACATGTGCGCTTAGATGGTACCTTGTTGGAGAGGAAAACGTCAGATGTGCTACTGCTGATTTTATAGAGCAAACAAATGACTGGTTTGACGCCATGAATAGTCAGGTGCCCTCAACCAGTATAATTAAGAAATCAGGATATGGAATGAATCTTGAGGAACAAAAACTATTTGAACTATTATATTAATACGATTCAAAATTTGAGTGCCGAAAAGTAAATAAAGAAAATCTGCCAGTAAACATATTATACAAGCTACCAAGAGTGATTTTATGACGAAACATTATTAGGTTCCAAACATTAATGTTGTGTTATAAGAACAAAAATATTAATGTTATCGGAATTAATAAATAGAAAAGGACATTGGATATTCAAATACTGCAGGAACGTCAGGCTCTAAATTCATATATTTTGATGTTTTTATACTTTCATCTATTAGTTTAAATTAAAATAAATAACCAAATTAGCCATTTTTAAAATCATTTTCTATTCATGTAAACGTCTCCCAAAATCCAAATTATTTATTAGTAAATAATATTGTTACCTTTTTTCAACACTTCTTATTTTTATTTTGGGTATATTTACGCCAGTGGCATTTTTAACGGGGTACGGACCAAACCCCAGTATTGTTACTATCTAACATCGACCAGATGTTAGAAAGCATTATTAATTATTAGCCCAATGACAAATGGCAACTGGGTCCGGAATCGAACCTGTAAAAAGCTACTAATTTTTCTTAGGATCGAACCGGCAAACCTTGGATTCCAAGGCGAGCACCATAACCACTCAGCTACCCAGCCAGTTCGTCATCTAGTCATTTTGTCTTACAAATGTCTTACAAAATTCAGCATCAGATTGTTTTCTTGTAACGACATGTTTTCAGTCAGTTATGTTTAGCTGCACATCAGTTTAACTGAAATTATTGTGCCAAATGTAGTAAAAAATGATAAAGACCATTACTTGATGTGACACCATTTCCATGGTCTCCTGATACCTCAAATAATGTTAAAAATGAACGAATTTAATATACTTACTGTAGAAGATTTAGTTATGTTATGCATTTTGTTTTAGGTCACTGAATTCACAACTACCTATAGAAGCTGGACCATTAGATTTATCTACATGAGAAGACAGTCTACAACTTTTTAACTGACGTACCATTGTTATTTACCAAATTTAATAAAATATAACACTGTTTAACTCATTAAAGGCAATGCAATAAAAATCATATTCTGTATTAATATGAGTAGATATATAATAGTGTTTCTGGCCCACCTCGTAGTTCCTTTTCTTGATCCCCTTCAGCTTCAACTTGATTGGTTTTTGACCGGTTTTTGGTTGATTTTGGTCAAATAAAGTTTTTCAAGTGGTGAATTTAATCCAGAAAATTTAATCCACAAACTAATCTAAGGAAGTACGAGACGCCCTCTTAAGTTAAACCTTTTTAAATGAAAAGTTAAAAGCTTTCAGTGATTTTGCCCTACTTTTGGCAATTTCCCCGCATTTTTAAAGATTTTCGATGCATAAAAAAATTATATTGAAGGGATAGAAGGGTGAATTACCCATCAGTCCAGCCCCCTAAAACTAACTTTAATCGCAATTTTACCTTCAAAAAGGCCTTTTAAGCCCAAATTCCCCAATTTTGAACATAGTTTAAAAAACCTATTAGCCACCTATAATTCCTTAGACCTAAGATCTAATTCCTTAGACCCAAAGCCTTAGACAAGCCCTAAACCTAGCAGCTGAGGCTTTGACCTATGAATGACACCTATTAGCCATTAGCTTAAACCTAATGTGTTTGACCTCATACCTAAACCTAAGGCCTTCTTATTATCTTGTCATATTAAACAACTAGTTTTAACTCATATAAAGAGTCATCTTCAGGCTTTCATACAAAGATGCATTGTTTCTTTTCATACGAAGATCGTCAAAGTTGTTAAAAGTTCAAAAAATAAACACACACGGTACGGACACATTGCAAATAACGACATGGACACGAACACAGACGAACGGAAACACTTAACGACTGATTCTAATACTGATGTGGCCGGCGAATTGTTGCAATCCCGGCGGCGCGGCGGTGGAGTCTTATTTGAAATGTGTCCTTAAATGTGTGTTTATTTATTGAACTTTTAACAACTTTGACGTTCTTCATATGAAGAGAAACAATGCATCTTTGTATGGAAGCCTGAAGATGACTCTTTATATGAGTTGATACTAGTTGATAGACAATAATTAAGTGTGTTACCATAATTCAGGCATTTAAACCGCTAATTGGATTTATTGGTAATCCGGAAGCTAACATTCCACTGTTAAAATTTTCATACATATAATCTAAATTATACCCAAGATTGGGAAAACTAATAAACCCATCACATCTTTCTTTGTTTAATCTTTGATAAAAGATAATTTGATCCCAAAAATAATCTGAAATTTTGACCATTGATTTGAAATTCCTTTGTGGTGATCATTTCAATACATAAAGTCATAATAGGGATTTATATCACAAATTACTTAGTCATGTGCCGTGGGAAATTTTGAAGTCGAAAATTCATTGGATTTTCTCACTGTATTTGCCTCACGTCACAGTGCACTGGCCGTCGGTCTTGCCGAGGCCGTTTTGCTTTCCAATTCTGTTTCTTTCAAGCCTGGCGGAAGTGCCAGTTTTTTTTTTGTCCAGATGTTCTGGAAGGTTCTAGAAAGCCTTCCTCGTGTTCTGTGGCTTCCGGCGTAGTAAAAATTTTCATGAAAAAGGTTTGCTCTTCCCACTTTGTCGTTGTCTGTGCTACGAAAGGTTCTTACTGCCGTCTCTTTACGAGATGGCGTACTTCTAAGAAGACACAATTCACGGGTAAGTAAGATTCATCTTTTCCTATTTCATATTGATGTATATCCATTGTTCACAGAATTATTATTTGTTGTCATTTTCCAAAAAAAGGAGAAATTTCTTCTTTCCCCACTCTGCCAAAATGGCAGTGTGAGTTTCTGCTGGAACATCCAAGTTGAGGTTAGGACAATTTCAATTCAGATTTAAGGTGAGAATTGTTCACCAAGTGCAAGAAATTGTGTTTATTGTTAGTCAAATTTTGTGTGTTTGGAAAACCCGTTACTCAGAGCTGGTTGACAGAATCCAGCCACCTTGTCACTTTTGCTTGGACTAGGCCTAGCCTAGCCTAAACTGTAAGTTCCTTTCAGATTTTGTAGTTTACATTTTGTATGAGCTTTAAGTGTAAAAATTTAATGTGTTATGCTTATAAAAGTACCTCTCGCCTTTCACAGACATAGATAGGCTTTTCATGTATGAACCAGCAAACAATGTGCAAGTAGTTTCATGAATAATGTAACCAACCAAACTCATTCAAGAAGAAAATAAATAATTAGGCTACTCATTAGGCTATTACTTTATGGAACTGATCTGCCTTTTTCCAATTTTCTCAATTTTGGCTAAACAAGTTCAATGAAATTGGGTTAGGAATAAAAATGTAAAAAAAAAAAAAAAAAAAAAAAAAAACAGAAACAAGTAACACGTTGTAACAACACAGGGTTTAGGAACCGTTTGTTATTGTGAGTGGAATTGTGACAGGGCCCATGGATGGCGGTTACGCTGCCCGCTGAACCGAGATGATCTGATCCTGCCCACCCAACTCTTGGCCTGATGACCACTGCGCCACACGGCATGGATCCATACTGCCTGCTGACCTAGTACTACACCTGCTGGTGCCCATGTCCACCTACGCCGGCTGACTCCGCCGCCCAGGCTATGTCCACCGTAGGCCTATTCACCTTGGGGTCACCTGCACCTTCCGGCTCCACCGCTCAGTCTACCTTGGTAGGCCTAATCTCGGGGCTCTGTCTGCGGTTGAGGTCAGTGTTAACCATTACTACTGCGTGCCATCCACCACCTCAGTGCAGTGATTCCACCTGGACTTTCCATCTTGCCAAACCAACAACGGTGTGAAGTTTTGGGCCCATGTTAGGCTAGGACTTTATTCTTGTAATAGTACAAATTCAAATATTGTTAAATTGATCTTGTTTAGTCTGTAAGGTCTAAATCCAATTAGGAGCCCGCCCTTTTCAGCAGGAGGATACCGGGTGGAATTGGCTTTCCCATTTTAAATCACTGACGAGACAAATCTATCTTGAATATTTTTTTTTTTTTTTTTGGCCAAATTTAGAAATTTTCCATTTAATTTAACTTCAACCTTTTAAGTTTAAACTTTTCAATTTTCAACTTTTGATTTTCAATAGTAATTTTTTTCAAGAGATTTTCTTGAGGGCTGTGCCCTATCTGTAGGCTAGGCTGGCAGGCCTAACTAAGTTTTTTCATTAACGGCTGTTGCGGAAGGTTATTATCAGGCGATCATTTCCGTAAATCGTTAAATTGTTATTTATTGTACTTTTATGTAAATGTCAATGTGTGTATTTATTTATTTATTGTTCAGTATCATTAATGGTGGCCACCTTGAATTTAAATCGTGAGATCATAATTACTCAACATAAGTTAAATTTAAATTGAAAAAAAAAGAAAAAAGGAGAGAAACAACATTTACTAATTTAAGTTGAACCAAATCTTTAATTATGATGTTTGCCAACTATTTCAAACCAATGTTATTTAAAATTCTATTAACAATTCAGATGGTTATTTATCAAGTTAAGGTACTTATTGTGAATGTCTGTGAAACCATGTTTAAAAACATTTTACAGATGAAAATAAATGGATTCTGTTGGCCAGCTCTTGAGTGTTTCTTGGGTCCTTTCCGCTCTTGCTTTGAGCCGGCCTCTGCCTTGACTCGCTTCCAAGGGCTTTGCCCTGTCGAAGGCGTTGAGTCCGGTTTCAGTCATTTGGTAATCGGTATAAGTTAATACTGTAAACAATTAATGATTATTGCCTAATTCAAGTTCAGATTACACTGTGGGATTTGCAACCTCCGAAATATATCCTAGCTATGTTTTAAAGCTAAAATCCTGTAGATCTAATATATAGGCAGAAGCTTTTGAAAGCTTTGTCAGCCAAACATTTAAGGGGCTGAAGATGTGTTGCCCTTATCTCGACAATTCGACGTGTTTGTTCGACGCCGCGTCTTCGCATGAAGGAATTACTTTGCTTTGTTCGGGATCAACAAATATCAGGAATGAGAATTAAACATTGTTGTTGGACATAAAATGCTCTGAAAGCGCTTTGTGTGCCAAAATATTAATGTATACATTCTTTTAAATCAGTGTAGTTTAGAGTGTCAACCCATGAAAGTTGAATATAAACAAGTTAAATTTAGCTTAAATCTTTCTCGTACTAGATAAGGTATTTTAATATCTAGAAAAAATATTCTAGAATGTATAAAAACGAAACAGGACATTCAAAGATTAATTCTTCAATTTTTTCATTCCACCGTTTTAGATATTTATCATTGTACGAGGATATCGTGTATGCAAGATAGCATTCTTAAACAAATTTAAATTTTCCTTAGGAAATATAGAGTAGGCATACCACTGAATGTTGAGATTTTTAGGTTGCTTTAAATCGTTAATGTGTATTTTTAATTACTTTTCCATATTGATTTATTTTGGTAAAGTTGGTCAAAATTACATTTCATCGTTTGTATTTCGGTACAGTATTACGAGGTTGAATTTACACACACGTTGCGCCCTAGTTCTTATTATCAGTTATTGAAAATTACTATCTAATCTTGAAGTGACCAGCTGGTATGGGCCTCATTAATTTTATTAATATCTCTAAAATGTTCTTGTGTATTAGGGGAGCACAGATATGGCAATTAAACCATAGTTATCCAAAAAGGGATGACATGATTCAATATAAACTTCTAAAACTTCTTTTTACACATATTGTTCCTAGAGACAAAAATATAACTTCCATACCAAGATATTCACAAAATACCTTCATAACCGAGTAAAATATTTCCAGTAAACGTTGTCTGTAAAGTGTGACACATGAATAAAAAATTACGTGTTATACTTCTTAATATCAGATAAAACTACACAAATTCGATTGTATACTATTTTTTATAACTTAGACACCGAAGCTATATTTTAGGCAAAATATCAATAAATGTCACGGTAGCAGTGATGCTTTGCAAAGCTTTGTTACTGACGTAAACTGCATTTTTAACCAGAATCATTGAATGGCAAGTATATTTGCTCGATTTCACTCTCATGTAGAGTCTTTTATTAGGCAACAGCCGTAGCTCAGTAGAAGAGATTGGTCAAGCCGTTGGTCCACCTGCATAGAAAACAAAAAAAGTGCAAGCCTCTCAGGCGAGGAGGAACTGTCAGTTAATATTTGATACCCTCTACTAAAAGCCATACGATTAATTTTTTTGCTCTTATGTATCTTATAAAAATAGGCTGATTATTTAAAAAGTTATAATTGTCAAAATGACGACGTTTTCAAGTCGTTCCTTGAGCCGAACAAGTATGGCAAGTATATTAAAAGGGTGTATTCTTTGTGTATTATTAAATAAAAGGGTGTATTATGACCAAATACTTTGCGCACCTTCGTTACTGCCAAAGAGCAACTAATCATCAGATTCATCAGACTCACCCTTCAGTCATGTTCACCGTAAAATAGTCAACTGGATGTGTCAGGGCCTTAAGAAAAATTTCAAAACATCAATATAAAAGTCAATTTAATTCTTAATCTACAAAAATTAGAATCGTTATTTATACGATATTATCAGGTCAATAGAATACAAGTGTTAATACGTATCTAAATGTTTAAACGGTTGTTTATACATTTCTTCGAGTATCAATTGGATTTTGATTAAAAATAAAGAAATGTGCAAGCAATGCATTGAACATAAATGTACTAAAACATTTTTGACAAAAACATTTTAATGACCTTTCATCATCAATATATTTCACCTTCACACATATTGTCACTGGTTAACAGGAAGCTCAGATTGGATATAAATTTCAAAGCCACGATATTGTAGACATTGGCCAACCATAAAAAAGACCCGTTTTCAGATTGCTGGAAACATATTTCCCCGGTATTTACCATTGATAACCATAGCCTATTCAGGTGGTTTTTTATATGTTTCGAAAAAATTCCTATAAATCATTATATACTGTGTTGCAATAATTCTTAGATATTTTATTACATTTTATACTGACAATAAAATATGAACAGATTTTGTGAATTAATCGTTCTATAAAATGGTAGTCTGAGCACCTTTATGAAAAGTATAACTAAAGTATGATTGAAAACTATTTTTATATTAAACACTTATCACCAGAGTATATAAACCTCCAACAACTTAATAGCTTATGAAAAAAGACAAATACAAATTAAGATTTAAAGAGGAAATTTACGCAGTTATGATTTAAAATTAATGCCATCTTTGTCCCATGCTTACAGGATCATGTAAAGAAACAAAAAATGTGCAACGAAAGAAGGGAAGAGTCTTTGACCTTCCTCTAAACATATACTTAAGCACTATGTATATCATACAGATGTATATCATGACGGTGCTAATTATTAAAATACGAATAGGTGAGGTTCTGCAACAAACCCCATCAAATCATTTTCTTGTTACTTACGCCTGATTTTCTCTCGAGGAATGTTTTCTATAAATTTGAATGGCACTGTAATTGCAAGGTCTTCGGAAAATACCCAAATGGCAAAACCAAACGCTGCACCCATCCAATTCCAAACAATTCTACAAACCATACCACCCGAGAGTGCCGATAATTAAACTAATCACTTCGAAATCGTCAAGAGCTATTACCGTAAATATTTCATCTTACATGATTTACCCAGGAATTCAGCGGAGTCGGCTTTGGAGGCAGTCTGTCAATGAACTGGCGGAGTGTGAAATGAACAAGGCTCAGGTTGACAACCTTCATCCGATGTTCGCGGTTGTCTCCGGTGCTGCGAACTTTTGGATCATTATTCAAATTACATCTTGGCTGGGTAAAAAATGATGGCAAGATGCTGGCAAGCACTTTCCCAATAAGTATATTTTCCCTTCGCTTTTACTTCTGATTTATTTTTACCTTTGATCTATAGCTATAATTTCTATGTGTTCTGGTAAAAGCGGATTTTTCTACTTTCATGTTTGTCACAGGCGTAGTAGTTACAAATGTGTTAAAAAAATATTAATGTGGATGAGGAGAAATTAAAATAAAATTATGGTTATTCTAAAATAAAAATTATTATTTTTTAGCAGCCTAATGACGCCGATCTCACTACGAGGCATTGGCCATCATGGACATAAGCTAATCGTTACTTTTAGACTTGGACTAGAGCCCAAATCGAACGAACAGATGAAACTGTATTGTTTTACTCGCTTTGTACACAAGGACAATTATTTTGGGAGAGTGAGATTATGATGTAAAGAAAAACTCATGACAAATTCGTCTTGATTAATGAATTCCCCGATACAACATTCAAGTTCTGTTTACGGGTGAAGAAACAGGTTGAAGAAATTCACAGTATTATTGCAAATGACATAACAGGAAAAGAATTTTAACGCTAAGAAACCCATTCAGACAAGATCAAGCTGGAAGTAAGTTTAAGATATATGCATATATTAGTTAAATAATTTGGTTGGGATTGGTTATATGAAAGTAAAAAGTAAAATGAAACCGGACATGGACAACATCGCATCAGCTGAAACTCGAATAGTAGTAGGTTATAGCTGTTGTGATACAATAATAACAATACATAATAGGAATTTATAGATTAGACGTGCTATATTTACCGACTTATGACAGGGTATATGAGATTAACTCTTAAAATAAGTCTTATGATAGTTTAATTCTACCCAAATTACACATTAGTTACTTTTTGTAAGTGTTTAAAACTGTATATTTATTGACAGATTGATGTAAGATAAATTTTCTGCAGGTAATGTGACAGTTATTACGCTACTATCTTTTGGACACGTTCCTTTGGTCTCACTCGTATCCTGTAAATAAAATGATAATATATTTAACTAGATGCATAATGCTTTTCAACTTATAAGATACCAACGAATATCTCTGACGATAGGGGAGGTGGAATAATCGAGGTTCAGATATTCACGGACATGTAATAAAAATATTAGGCTTAAACAATAATAGAAATGCATTGTTTAGGGAAATGACTCGTGTAAAAATTTTAAAAGTTAAACTAAAACTTTAAAGTAACATATTAAAAAACATTCACTTTCAGTACTTACGTGCTATTCTATTTGTTATAATAATGACTGGTTTATAATAAAATATAATACAAATAAGTTTTTAGTATTAATTACAGGTAATTTAACTAGTTTTCCGTACGCTTAAAAAAAATATGCAGCACCAAACCGTTAAAACTCAAAAAAATTAAACACACAGGCTCGCCGAGGACGGGGGAAAACTGTACAACTACAAACCCACCGAAGGTAAACCGAGCTCGCCGCATCCTCGTCCTCGCCTCAGTCAACTGGCCCCGTTATCATTTTGTGTATCATTTTGTGGGAGAGCAAATTCTGACGAGAAGTGGGGGAAGGGCCGACAGTGTTACCAACGTCACAAATACGCACGGCCGAGACTTCACGAACAATGCTGAAAACCATGATGTAAATGAAAACCGTGTGAACGAGTAAGAGAGACGGAGACAAAAGAATAATACCGAAGGTCGTCATTATTAATAATGATTATTTAAAAGACTTTATTTAATAAATAAAAATAATACACCATTATATGTTTAACTTCGATGAATGATTGTGATAAACATTACACTACTGGTATTGTTTTACCAAGTAACAAATTAACGAAATAACAGTCCTGTGATTGACTTGAATTGTTATGCTGGTGTTTCAAGAGAGTCATAATTCATAAATAATTGGCATGAATAAAAGGTCTCATACAATGCCATAAATTTTTTTCTAGTAATTAACGAGTCATCGAATTTTAACTCTATCCATTGGCATTTAAAAAATGTAAACACTAGTTAGATGTTGGTTTGTACAAATTAGCCTAAGCCTGGAAATATTTTTGGGTTGCACATTTTTTTATAATGCCCGGGAGGGAACAAATGTAATACTAGGCCTACTCTGTAATTGGTTTTCTGTTTTAATGTGTTAAATATTTAAGCCTATTAGTAAAGAAATGTATATTTCAAAGAGAAAACATTATTTTAAAATTTTTTATTAAAACAGTCAATAGACTTTGTTACCTACTATTTTTTAAATTTTGAACTCAGTACAGTATTTTTCCGTTATATTTTAAACTTAGGAGATTTACCCGTTTTGTACTTCTGCGACAACCCGTTTTCTCACAGCCTTTTCCAGTTAGGTACACTGGCGTCTATTTCCTATCCAATTAAGTCTTTTAAATAATCATTATTAATAATAACGACCTTCGGCATCATTCTTTCGTCTCCTCCTCTCCTACTCGTAAACACGGTTTTCAGCATTGTCCGTGATGCCTTGCGTGGTATCGTTGGTAACACTATAGGTGCTTCCCCCAATCCTCGTCTGAATTTGCTCTCGCACACAATGATAACGGGGGGAAATAGACGCCAGTCCTCAGTCACCCCTCGGTCCAATGTATGCTGCTCCATTAGAACGCTTGTTTCACAAACTGACTCTTGCTATCCTCGCTTCGTCATCGGCTCGGTCAATCCTAGCACCAATGTGAGGCGGTCCTTTTACAAGTTAAAATACAGAAATTTCTATTAAAACTTACACCAAAGCAATTAACACCATATTCAAGCCGTGTGAAGGACGCATTTTTTTAAATGATCTTCTTAGAATTAGTTTTAACACGACTACTTTATATTCAAATATACATTTACCACGCTTTAAAATATTCGTTTACAGGATTTATCTTTGTGCTCCAATACGTTAGTGGCCGGTAAAGTGAATTTACAGGTTAAACTCACTATTCGGACCATCTTGCCACTTGCTATTGAAATGGGTCTCGAATATTCATGATGCTTTTGAGGCAACGCAAATGGCCCTGATACATTAGCAAAGGCCTTTGTCGTCATTATATAACTTAATACAGAAAAAATACATTGTTTGCTTGAGGGATATAAAAATGAGCCTACATTTCAATTGTTGTAACACAAAATTGTTTGACATTATCTTTGTCCATTAGAATAATATTAGTTTATTATACCATTTAAGATTGTATGTTGATTTCCATGTATTTTTCACTTAAAATTTTAACTTTTGTAACAAATTTTAAAATTTTAAAACAATTAAGACTATTCTATTTTTCAAACCCTTCCTTGCAAGCAAGTGAGTACTTCTCCGTGCCGCTATCTCACGGTCCAGAGTAAAATATAAACACATTTCATACCTTAATTTAGTCAGATTTAATTTAACTACTTAAAAAAGTATTTCTTTTTCTCTAAACCGGTTTTTTATTTATGTTTCTTCAATCCCCTTTACAAATTTTCTCAATGAATCCTGGGTAATCTAAAATATCGAGTGTCAACGCCGGTGACATACTCGTATTAAAGATAATTGACTTATAAATACCCTGCATAACCAACAGCATTATCGCTCTTCCAGCAGTAAGTGTCAACATAGACAGTATCCTTACTGTCTATGTTGATAGTCATGGATAGCGAACGAATACGTAAAAATCAATTATCTTAAGAACAGTTAGGCCATGCCCCCTTGTTGGTTTCTCCTAACTCATTTAAGTCTCATGCGTTAAAAAAAATACAGATAAAAATTCAAAATTGATTTTAGGGCTAAGCGGCTAGGCATACAACATATGTGTAATGTTTAAATTTTTGTTAGTTTATATAAGGATGTTTCTTGAAATACACAGTTTATCCCATATCATCACATTTATGAAAGTTAAAGCTCAGAGTAGGAAAACAGTAATAAAAAAGAATTAAGTAATTCCAACACGAAAGCAATTACAAATTTCATATGAAACGAAATAAATAAAACACAAAAATGACAGATGTATTATTATAAACTTGAAATTATTTATTTAATTTATTCGGGAGTCCTAATATCTCAGCGAAATAAGTCCATTTACTAAAACGTCTATAGTCAATGGAATGTTAAAATATACATGTTCAAAACACATTTCGCTTAACTATTACTATCAAGGTTTTAAAATGGTAAATTTGTTATTTAAATAAGAATACTAACTTTCCATATAGCTAATAATTATGGAAATCGTACACTTGCTAAGTCCTCTCACATAAATGCTTGTGTGGAACCATTGTCACACTTTAACAAGGTCTTTAAATATTTGTTCTCAGGCAAAATACGACATCATGAATTTTCAGTAGCCTAAAACAACAGAGCTGAGTTAACAATTTAACCGTGAAAGTGAACGAGAGATCTGAACGTAGAAGCTCTGATTGCCATCAAAGCGTCGTGATGCCTTTATGTCGAACAGACGACACATTGTTGAGATGGGACAGCCCTTGAATTGTCCGTCCACAGTATTAGTTATCTCGCCCTTTATATTGTACTCTTAAGCGAGCAAAATAGTACCCATAACTTTTTTGGAAGTCGGAAACAACTCATTTAAAGACCAATTTCTGTACAGTACATAAAACATGAATGGCTATAGTGAAATACAGTCAAAAGAAATAAATATACAAACAGTTTGACTTTATAACTATCACGATTCGGATCATAGTGTAAGGTCAATCGCTTTAAATATTATTGATAATGCTAATAGTGTTATACATTTCATCTGCAAATGTAGCAATAATGACTTATCAAAAGTACAAAAGTAGCTTCATATAATTAAATTAATAAAGCAAATTCAAACCCGTTGCTTAGTGAGGTCTTGAAAGTACAGGGTTTACAATAGACACCCTGTGAGAGATTTACATACAGATTATACCATTTATTTACATACAGATAACTGACACAGGTGTCTATGATTTAAATGGGTGGCCGTACATGACCTATATATTCTCAACATAATGATTACAGTAACCAACCCAACTTTGGTTAGTCGTAGGTAAAATATAATTACCATCCTCTTCACCTTTGGTCAGAAAACTGGATTGGCTGCGTCAGTTTATGATTGACATTACAAGTAAAATGTAAAAACTATATAGACTGTCAGGCGGGAGGGACTTGGAGGATTGACTAAAATTCCATTGGAGCCTCGTAGAACTCATTTAGGGAATAAAAACTATTTTTAATGCATCAAGACTTGACCCTACTCTTAATTGGCGTAGTTCCAAGCACTTAAGAGACTCTGGCAAGTGATTGAACAACTCCCTGGCCATAGGGGACTATCCTTCACTTTGGTTGTTCGGCATCTGGGAATTGATATCGCATTCCCATTCCTAAGGTTGTGCCCATACATTTGTCCTCTTTTCTGCAAGTTGGAATAGTTTTCTTTTGCATACAGCAAGGAGTTCAAGGTATAATGTCCATCGATGGTCAGGATTCCTATTAATTGGAATATAGGCTTGTAATGCTGCCTAAAATCAGCGCCTTTAATTATCCTTAAGACTTTCTCCTATAGCAGGAGGGTTCTTTTGGATGCCGCACAATGTCCCCACAATAAGGGCCATATGTAATGTGAGAGTGGAAGAGCGAGTGATAGATTACTATCAAATACTGCATTCTTTAGTTTGCGTATCAAAAATACAACCCTTAACAATTTACGGCATACCTAATTGATGTGGTCGTTCCAAGTCAGTTTAGGGTCCAGGTGGAATCCCAAAAGTTTAACTGAGGAATCCTTGATAACCAGAGAGTCATTAAGGGAGCAGACAAGTTGTTGGGTCTTATCCTCACTTAGACTCAGTTTGTTTGTCTGGAACCACACCTTAGCTATAACTTTAACTCGTGAGATATTTAGGACACCTGCGAATAATGCATTCATAATAGAATCGTTGCATAAACTACTAATAACCAACAGTTTACCATAAGTGTCGATTGCACCAACAACTGTGTTATTTCTTTAGAATCGAATTAAACACATGTCGTATTTATAGCTTAAGCCAATATTTACTAAAAAAAACATCATCTGCTATTTATCTTTTTTACGTTGGACTAATAGATCCAGAGAGATGAAGGCCGTTTTATTACTTTGGGATTGAAGCAATAAATGTGGAATCCTGAAAGAAATCACAAAAGAGAACCAACGAAGACCAAGAGAGCAATACCATCTCATATCAGACGGATCCACTTGATTCAATTTGCATAAAGCTTTTCTCGTCATATTCACTTTATCGTTTAAAATCAAAATTCCTCCACGTTGTAATACTGAGGTTGACAAACTATGATTTATTTGAAATTTAAGATTCAGCATTTCTCTGAACTATTACTATTACGCAATACAATTTTTAAAAATACTATCCTTTTGAAAAAAAAATATATATATATGTATATAGATTACTCAATTTTTTTATCGTAATTATTTAGCCGTGGTTATAGTTAAAAAATTTTAAACTAAGTAAATCATGGCTGATTATATATAAAAAAAATGAGTACATTTACCAATCTGAATATTGGTGAATAATGCAACAAATACATTCGAATATTTGCATATGCCAGAGGCCTTTATTATTGTGAAAAAGGTGAAAACTAATTTCATTCCATTTCTCTTTATGTTCTTAACCATTGACTCGTGGTTGATGTCCTTTGTGACGTTTATAACTATAAGAAATATTCCAAAACAAAACACTCATGTAGGAACACTATAAGGAGGTACCACATGGATGAGACGGTAACAAAGCCACGTCACTAAGATTACCTTGAAACAGTTTGAAATTGATTGAGTAGTTTGAAATTAATATTATGAAATACTGATAAAGTAGCTGTGGATATTTAAGTTATAAACTAGCAAATTGTGTGCTTCCTAAAGTAAGTTTTTCATATGAATCATGCGTTATTCTACACAGTCAACACATTTGTAAAACTTTTTTTTAAATAAAGAAACTTGTTAAATCGTGTTCAACATTAGAAAATTATCACAAAATAAAAGTTAAACTTGTCTATATTAGCAGGTTTTATTGAATTTTACATTACCTAACTTCCTTGTATTACAAAGATCTGAATTTCCAAACCCTTGCAATGGATTTATTTTACAACCTTTCAATCAGCTGATTGTAAACACACGAGGTATTTGTCTAAATACAGTAGACGAGATAACGCCCAAGAAGGAGCTGGTTTATCATGGCCAGTACCTAAAACCGTATATAATTATAATGTATTATTTTTTATGGAAAAGAAAAAACAACAGTGTTATACTATTTAAACTACTAAATCTTTTTGTTAGTGGATTAAAAATAAATAAGTTTTTATTTATAAATTGTTTAAAGTTTCTTAATTATGTAAAGCAGCTAACTAATAGGAAGGTAATAGCAATTTAAGAGAATACATTTTATACATGTTTCTCACTATCTGCCCAGAGCTCCACTAAAGATGATAGGAGCTATATCCGTCGAGTACATCGGCGGGAAACGACTCGTGTTATTCTTTATGTAACTAACTTTAGCCCCAAAAAAGTTCAATTTTACCTAAATAAACAAATTAAGTCTCTGAGTCACATGGGGTAAAAGGTAGTGGTTTTTTTTTTTTTTTTTTTTTTTTTTTTTAGAGGTTGGCGGACCTCTTTTTGCCTTACTTTGCCCCGTCCACATAGACTATTGATCTGTGCGTGGATCGTATTAGACAAAGTAAGGGGGTGAGCCGCTACAGTACAAGGTGAAAGGTACTGATAAAAGTTCACTGGCAGAACGCGGATTCGAACCCACGACATCGCTGCCATGGTCCCGAAGTCCGGCGCGCTAACCACTACGCCACCGACTCACCCAAATAGTACTTTAGTACTCTATTCCAAGGAGTAAAATATGGCTTAAGATAATAGGTAGAGGAAAAAATAAATCGTCATATTATTGGATTTCCTGGCAGAGAGCTCTTTATATTGTTAGACTGAGTTCTGTACTAGCCTTCCCATATCTTTCTTGTAATAAAAAACTTATCGAGCTACTGTCTCCTATGAATGGCCTAGAGTACCCTAGGTTTAAACTTATATTTGCCTTTAAAAAAGCAGTATTTGCCATTGGAAGACACAAAATTAATATAATAATTGGTTGTTTAAGGTCGATCGAACCAATTATCCACTATGCAACTATAAAATTGTTACTTTTTAATTTATTTTGTTGGCATTTTTTCTGGACAAATAAATCTTTTGTTAAGAAAAACAACTATTAATTGATAATAATAACAAGGAACTTAGAAAACATCAGTAATCTAATGACCTATCATAGTACATTTAACCATAATCTTCAAACGTTTAATGGAAATAAAACAAGTACATGGTTGTTATTTCAAATATAATGTAAAAGAGTTGACATATTTTTAAAATTTATTTTAGTTCGGCTTAAAGAGTGAATGCATTATATTAAATTTTAAAAATACTGGGTAAATAATAAGTACAACGAAATAAAGATCTATGTTGCCAAAAATGTAACTGTGATGAACTACAATATTTGATACGGCTAGCGTTTCACTATAAATAAATTAATATTGCATTAATATTATTATTTGGGTTTTTTTATATTGGATTCAAACCCTGTAAAATTATAAAAGAAATTGTAGTTAACAATACACGAGAGATTTACTGCAAGTAAAATGTTTGTGCAAAACACAAACAGTAAGTTAATGCTGGTAACAAGGAAGTTTTACTCTACGACAATATGAAGTGGTTACAACTTTAATTAAGGACCACTTAGTTCTATGAACCACTGTTGAAATAACTCAAGATAATAACTCATTATAAATGAACATGCAATGCAAACTTTTACACCAGTGACCAACAAAAACTATATTCAACCAACAGTAACAACAAAAACTATTCGGTCAAACGAATGAATTACGATACTAAAACAGTATAAAGTTATAAATTAATGATTTATTTTTTCAAGGAAATATCACTGCAGTGCATGTTGTGCACTGTTGTGACATGAATTTTTATTAATAAAGCTGGCATATATCGGGTGTCCTAGATCACCCGTACACCCCTTTTCAATGTACAGAATTGATTAAAAAAACCAAGTGTGCCATTAAGGGTAAACCGATTGCGCTCTATCGATTGACAGTAATTTAAATGTACGGAGTGTACCAAAAGTTACATTTCCAAACCGGAAGTCACTACCTTTAAATTCGAACCCCCAATATTATGACATTTTTAGATTTTACACGTAATTTAAAGACAATTTTACAATTTAATGTTTTTCCCTAATCCAATCGCTTTAGGAGATATTAGCCGTTGAAATTAAAAATTTTCCCATAAAACATGGAAAAAATTTTCAACTCTGTAAACATGTTGAAAAAGTATTTTTCAACAAACATGTCCCAGCACAAAAATGTCCATTTAAAAATTATTCCATCATAAATTATTTGTTTTTCATAATTTTCTTTCCTTTTCCATAACATTTACAACGGGTGGAAACTATTATGAATTCATGGAAAAGTACCAAAAACTAATTATGAGATATGCGATATTTTATAATTTAAGTACCAGGTTAACCGAGCCTTGCTCGTTGGTTTTGATTCAATTTTAATATTTTCACCAACAACCAACTATATATCTTCACAGTTAACAGCTGTTTCAAAAGGTCTGCTTAACATTAATGTTTCTTTATTTTTGTTTACATTTAGTTGTTATTTCGTTACCAAAATAGCAACCCATAAGACCAATGTTAAAAATTACAATTTGTAAACTTTAATTTAGATCAAATTTGATTTTTCCTGGGATTGAGACTGTTTCTAAAGTTATTTTTGTGCCGAAAAACTCTTTAATGCAAAGTTTAAGCAAAATCTAACAGCTACATTTCGAGATCGTGGAACACACATCCCTTCAGACATTCCTCGTATTATAGTATAGGATATAATTTAAAATGAATTTCTAAGAAATTTTAATGCTTGGCCAGTTCGGTGTAAAGTAAAATGTTTAGAGATAATGGATGTGAATTTTTCTCATGTTATTCTTATGGAAAAAACCTCCATTATCTTCTAAAACGGTAGGATTACTTGTAGAATCTAAAAATGTGATAAAAACAAGGGGGTTTGTATTTAAAATTAGTGACTTCCGGTCTATATAGGTTAATTCTGGTACACCCTGTACATTGAAATTAGTGTCAATCGATAGAGCGTAACCGGTTTACGTATAAAGCCACAATTTGTGTTTGTCAAGACTTACTTATTTACATTTTAAAATGGGTGTACGGGTGGTCTGGGACACCCGGTATAATTCGTTTATAAGCATATTTTGTTTTCAAGTCCAATATTGTTGTTTTCCCCTGGCTTTAAAATTATCAGTGCTTACTGTGTACTTAATATTATTTAAAGTAGTCTTTTTTACAAAAAAAGGTTGTCAGTACGAGCATTTTAACTTAATTAGTTGCAACAATCATTTAAAAATTTTCCAATCAATAAATAAGTTATTTCCTGTATTGTTTTTCTAACCTAATAAACTATACCTAATTATATTTGTTCAGTTAATATATACACTCTTTCATCTATTAATAGGCCCTACTTTTATCGCAAAAGGTAAATAAATTAAATGGATCTTTGGTTAGCGTGAAGATTAGTTTTCTAACGTTGTTTTTTTTTTTCTGAGCCCAAGTAGTTTCAAATTACCTTTCCGTAGTCGTCAACAATTAGAATCAAGCTTATGGTTCATTTTCTGTCGTCATGGCGTCGTCAAAAAATAAAAGGTAAAAAAAATAAAAAAAAAAAAATAAAAGGTAAAAAAAAAAAAAACAACAGGAACACATACGCACAGAAATCAAATATTATTCCACACGTAAATTTCAAACACGTCCGTACGTACGAAGTGCAAAGTACGTGTGGTTAAGTCTTTTGACCGTCCAATATGACGAACAATAATTTCTATTCCCTCATCATCCATGAGTTATAGACAGCAAGGAGTGGAAGTCATCTGGAGGACATATAAACCCTCCCCCCATGTGCCTGTTAAAAATGAGTGGACAGAGGTTAGGTGGCAAACGGACCGCCTGTTTGAGCCTAAAAATCAGTTGTAAAAAAGATGGGAGTTGGCCAATAATGGCCATCTGATTGGTCAATTACCCTCTGTTCCTCACCCTTTTCTCTTTCTTCAAAAGAACCGGGGTTTGGAAAAGTGCCTGTTTTAACCCCACGTACTTATCAGCTCAGCCGGGGTTCCCTTATCCAGAAGGAACAACAAAAACTTGACTTATGATCGGGTATATTCATTACATTATTTACACACATCTACACAGTTTTAATCAAATTCCCTATGAACTCGTAAGAAATAGTCGGGATGTAGTTGAATTATAAGATGCAGTAGTGAGTTGCTAACGTATTCCATATCGAGACAATAAAGCATGGTATAGCAAAGAGTACCGTAGCGTTCTCTAGTCAATAGTACTAAACTGCTGATTTTCCATTGAAAATGTGCAATAAGTAACATTATCACGCAATATCCCATTCGTTAACACTTCTTAGCCACGGATTTTTCTATGTCTCTTTTCGTTCTCTTTTATAGAATACAGATCGAAACAAACCTTCGGTACTTTAATTCCTCGATAAATCTAATTCTTAATTCCAGGATTCCGTACAACCAACGCCGCCTTTAGAGAGTATTGTTTTAGAAACAATAACAAACTTTTCCCAGCTAACAACTATATATTGCTCATCCAACTGTGCTTACAATTATTTTAGTCTTCCATGTGTAATTTCAATGCCCAAAGTCTTTAAGGGTTGTAAGGCGTAGACCTAATAGCTATCATTCGTTTAAAGAAGATTCTACAAATCTACTCTTCATTCTTTTAAATTTGACATATAATTCATGGAAATCAGTTCAGTAGTTACAGAGAATTAACCGTTACAATCGTGTCAGTAATATATTCCATAATAAATACACTGACCTAGAGTTTTTATAGGATGTAGGGCGTAGACCTATCAGCTATTGTTCATTTGGATATGATTCTGGAAATCTCAACATCATTACCTGTAATTTGACATACAAATAAACAAAATTTGTTATTTACCGAGAGCTTAGCTATACAACCGCATATTAAAATATAGGATGAATATATAGAATATGTAAGTTTTGGGGGCTCACAGATTTAACCATTCAGCTTTTTATAAATCCATGAAATAATTTCCTACAATCCGTAATTTTACATCATTAATGAAACAGCTAAGTAAATGAATCTACTTTTCAAATAGAATGACCAAAACACCCAAAGTTTACAATTCGTGTCTCAGTGTGCAAGAATTTTACTAAGGCATAAGTTTCTTCCAATATGGAGATAGGTTGCGTTATTTTGTATTGCTTATAAAATAAAATAAAAATGTGAAGTATATTTTTAAGAAACTATTTGCAGAGTTTAATAAGCATAAGGGTGACGGTTTCGGTTTCAAACAATAATCTCGGGAAATTCACCAAGAAATTCCTTGTAACAAATTAGTGGTGTCTCCGAGAAGATTGGTTAATTCTTCAGGTCGCCAGACGCCGCTGACGTCATTACCGGAAGTGGAACTCATCCCGGCTTGACGGCTTCCGGTAAATCTTATTAGGTTATAACTAACTGGTGGCAGATAGTTTACCGGCTCAGCAGATAAAGTAATTTTCATTGGAACGATGAAATTTACAACCTTAAAGAGGCCTTTTGATATTATTTTTTAACTCACATATATGTTAAAATAAATATATTTTATCTCTTTCCATTAACATGTCGACTCCCGTTCATAAGCATCATTATGAGTACACTAAAACAAGTGATATCCTTTATACCAATGAATTTCACTGAATTGAATTGAATTATATTATCCTCTACTAATATTACAGATGGGAGAATTGGTACGTTTGTGGCCAAATTTGTAATTTTTCTTCAAGGAAATCACTTGATACATTAAGCTGAAACTTCCTGAAATAAAGAGAACATACCACATAATAACGTGGGCTGGTTTTTTGTTTTAAAATACGTGAGGGTACCATCCACTGGCCTTGAAAAAGTTTTTGAATTCTCTTCCATTGTTTTGTGCAATATAAGATAGGACCTTACAAGAATGTTGACTTTTCTCAGTTCAAATATATTTGAAACTTGAGAAAAGCAAATAGCTCATCTCTGGGAGGGTGAACGGAGCGAAATGCTGTTAATATAAATAATAGTGTACAAAATAATGGTAAATTCCTTATTAGTTTCATTACTGTATAAAGTCTTATCTTTGGAATGTATTGTATCCGATGATTATGTTTCGACAACCTACTAATGCAACATTTCCAATCATTTCCATAACCCCGAGAATTCCGAAGAACCAAACTACTAAAACCATTGAAGACAGCTGTTTCAAATTAGGAGAGGCAGAACTGTTGGGAAATCCGTTCAACCATTGCTGGGCGACGCGGTGGTGAGGATTAACGGACGAACCGAGAGCATAGTTGAAGCACAGTACAAAGCTGACACCATTTGAATACAAATATATGGTTATCCAGGATTATTTCACCTTCACTAAGATATGTGATGGACTATATAGTAGAAAGTTTTGTTAACGTATAAAAAGACTTAGACTGAAGAATACAGTTTCAAAGTGGCTAAAAATGCTTCTTCACAAATCTTTATGAAAAAGCTCGTTACTTAGCTACTAATATTATAGATTAATAAAATTGATTTAAATAGGGGAAATACGGATAATTTTAACTCAGTGCCAGTGGGACAGAGCTTATGCTCGGTAAAATTGTGCGTCACTTTCCTTTCTTAAACAAAGCTCGTTCGCTTTGCTCACTTGCCTTCTTTCTTTTTTAAACGAGCTCACTCGCCAGGCCAACAGGTGCACCTTTGTTATAAATTTGTTGAATCACGGGTTAAATATTATGTAGAAACACATATGTTTATATCTACAAAATCAGCTGATTTTCTGTTTAATTTAGTAGACAGACAAATCAGTAGAGTTTAGGACAAAAAATCTCCATAACTATAACATGGGGACATTGAAGGGCTTTTGGACGAAAACCAAATTTTTCCCAGCCATGGGACCAGCTACAATCGTTCCTCGTGGCCAAACCCCCATAGTCAACCAAAAGATAAAAAAAATCTTTGGGCGAAAAATTTTTGCCCGTACAAACATTGAGAGTATAAGATTATATTTGTTAAAAACGCATTGTGAATAGTTCGCCTGCTTCTCGACCCAGGACCGTTTAAATAATGTGATGTTTACGTGTGATGTTAAAAATATGACCTAGCCATTCAAAATGTTTTTTCACATTAAGTAAAAGTTAAAACATTTTTATGGGAGAACCACATATAGGTAGTAATTGCGTGGTTTACCTCATTAGTGAAAATGTGTTTATTTTTATATATTTTAAATAGACAGTAAGTCTATTATATAATTTTGGCGTCCAATTTTCAAATTCTGGCATTGCTGAATAAATAATTAAATCTTAAAACTTTGTATCAATTTGATGTGTATTGAAATATTTTAATATTCCGACCTTTTCAAAGCGACAGTGATATAGTTTAGAAACATACTCAACCACCATAAACACCTCTAGAAAGTTTCGGTTTGATATTTGAAATAAAAAACAAATGAAATGAAAACTAATGAAAATCAACACATTCAGACCTAAGTCTAAGCAAGAAAGCACACTCATTAGATTATGTAATGAATTTTCTTTTGACAAAAGGAATATTTTTGTGAAGTTTGGGCAGTTTTGGAAAACCTGCAAAAACCCCCAAAAAACCTCCTGTTCTTAAATGTTCTGACTATCCTTACTTTCTACCCAACAAGCACTATTTTTAGGTTTAAATCTTATTTACTTATCCTTCAAATATTGCTTGAACGTTATTAAACTTGTAATGTTCTTTAGGTCTTACGGTAGATCATGGTAGTATTGTCTAAAATACTACCATGATGGGTCTAACCATGTTCTCTGGCTTTGTTTCTAGGAGAGTGAGTCTGTGGGAGATAGCAAACCTACTTCTATGGTAGGTGTTGTATTTGTGGGTGGGTGCTTGAAAAATATTACGGCTTTGACAGATACTATGGTTTAAAAAAAAGTATATCGATAAACCTGTGAAAATATGGAAGGGTTAAAACTGGGAGTTAAAGAGGTACGTCAAGGTTTCCTGGCTATGGTTTTTATGACTTTCTTTGCAGTTTGGAAACTCTCCTGTAATCAGCCTATTACAGGATGTAAAATGATTTACCATCTGCGACAACACACACACAGCTGGCTGAAGACAATGTTTTTCACGAACTTTTTTGGCATCTTTATACATGTCATATAACAATAGTATTATTTCAATAATCTAGGTTCCAAATACTATGATTGGGAAGGTATTTAAATGATAACAGACATCGACTTTCCTCTGGTTATTATTCTCTTACGTGCCAAAAGAACTTCTGATCTGTTTTGTTTTGCTAAGTTTGAAACCAAAACTCTAATTGTAAATGCTTCAGATTGATTAATTACCTGAACTCCAAGCAAATTCTAAAGTTAATATCGTAAGTTTGCTACCAGCTTCAACCTCTAATGTCAGAGTTCAAATGTTCGATTAAACTAAGTTTAATTGTTACTGTTTTCTATCATCCTAACAACTTGCGGAGAGTACGATGAAAGGAATTATTTTGTGGGCAGTTTAGTTTTGGATTGCATTATAAATATTTGGGGTAGCTTTTTGATGATTTTTAACCAGGGGATCAAAATAATTCTGTTGAATGAAATCGGTTAGGTGTTAATATATTTATTATTCGAATAAATCGAATAAGTTTATCGCAGTTCTCCATTAATCTTAGGAGCTCTCTTGTGTAGATGAGAACAAATGAAAAATGACTTTCCGACCGCTCCCTCACTTAATTGATTGTTCCCTCGGTTAAAAATGTAGTAACCTTTCGCTTCAAAGTGTTATCTCTTGTCACAAATGACCTTAGAAATTTATATAACATTATAATAAGTATGAAAAGCATACATAATCTGCAGCTAATTTCTCAAGCAAAATCTCTGTCATTGTAAAACTACGGATAAAAAAGGTCAAAATATGTCAAAGTGTTGTGGCAGTGTTTTAAACCTTTCATGAAACCATTAAAGCTTATATTAAGACCTTTTTAAAAATCTTACATTAATCAGTTTTCCCACATCAAATAAAACGTGCTAAACAGACTTCGGATATTTTTAATTCGTAAACAAAAGAATGCTCGAATGTTTATTGCATTTGTTGATTGCAGTTACTTTTTAACTCAAATTTAACGTTTTAATAATAAAAAAATATTTTTTAATTTTTTATTTTTCAAATTTTTATTTAATTGGGTGAATAAGGTATTCCCACAGATTAACGGCATTATATAACCATTAGTAATATTACTACATGTTTTTTCTTTCACTCGTTTTGTTTTATTTCTTTACTGCACAATATTATTCAGACCAAGGGAAAAATAAGGGAAATAATTAAAACGTTTGATCGATTTCTCAACATATATTGGAAACATTTGAATGTGGCTTATTGATGATAGTAAAATAAAGAAAAGCTTTTGTTCAATTTGATTGTGTTGAATAAAAAAAAAAAGAAACAAATAATTTATCATAAACAGTTTTTTTACATCTCTAAATATACAGAGTGTCACAAAAAACTGTGACTGTCTATGCATATTGGTATTCAACAAATCAAAATAAATCCAAAATGTTCAGTAATTTTTCGATTAGGCTTCGTTTAGCTGTCATCCGCCATTACCAGGTTAACCGAGCCTTGCTCGTTGGTTTCAATTCAGTTTTAATATAGTGTCATGGTAATAAAGCTATTAAATTTCCACCAACAACCTACTATACGTCTTTTGTATACTTTTCGTTGTTATTTCGTTACCGAAATAGCAACCTATAAGACCAATATTAAAAATACGATTTCTAACTTAAATGTAGACCAAATTCGATTTTCCTTGGGATTGAGGCTGTTTCTAAACTTAATTGTGGGCCAAAACACTTTTAAATGCAAACTTTAAACAAAATCTACCAGTTAGATTTCGAGATCGTGGAACACACATCCCTTCAGACATTGCTCGTATTATAGTATAGGATTATTTTTATTTACGTAGTGGATCAATGTTCATTTTCAGGAAAAAACATCATTTTCTTCCTATGTGTATTTTCAAAATGGTGGCCAATTAAAATTTTTGAACTGAAATATCTCAAAACGGTAAAATTTATAAATATTTGACAAATTATGTTACCAATGGTTACAAGTTTGTAAGGATATGAACACAAAAAACGTAGTTATTGCGTTTTTTTTTTGTTTTTTTTAATAGCCTCAATTTGCATGAATTAATTAGAATGAAAAATCAAAGGTTTTCTGTAGAAAAATCTCAATAATTCCGATGGTTGTTGCCATATCCTTACAAACGTGGAATCCCTTGGTAGATAATATAATCGGTCAACTTTTTGACTCATGTCAAGTGTTGATAAATTTTACCGGTTTTGAGATATTTCACTTTAAATATTTTATATGACCGCCGTTTTGAAAATACACATGGGGAAAATAATGTTTTTCCTGAAAATGAACATTGGTACTATAAAGGTTAGTTCCTAATACAAACTTAATACAATGATCTGCTACGGATATAAAAAGTATTTCGTGTAAAAACAAAAAATACTGCAGCTAAACAAAGAGCTTGAATCGTGTCCGAATCAATCTCTTATGTTTAATGTTGCTTATAATGTTGCTTATAAATGCCGAATCGTGTCCACCCTATACAATTGGGTGAGTCGGTGGCGTAGTGGTTAGCGCGCCGGACTTCGGGACCATGGCAGCGATGTCGTGGGTTCGAATCCGCGTTCTGCCAGTGACTTTTATCAGTACCTTTCACCTTGTACTGTAGCGGCTCACCCCCTTACTTTGTCTAAGACGTTCCACGCACAGATCAATAGTCTATGTGGACGGGGCAAAGTAAGGCAAAAAGAGGTCCGCCAACCTCTTAAAAAAAAGCTGAAATCAAGAAAAAAACTGAAAATTTTCGATTTATTTCGATGTGTAGAATGCGAATATGCAAAGCCAGTCAAAGTTTTTTGTGACACCCTGTATACAGCTGCTACATTTTGAAATTACATTTGAGCTTCAAACTTTCAAGAGACAAAAAGCTCGAATTTGTCAACTTCAAAATGTTAAAGCTTATGTTTAGTCCATTTCCAATCCACAGAAATGTTTTCAGCTAGGTGGTAGCAGTTCACAAAGCTTTTCTTTTACTGAAGCATTGGATTAGTTCTGGATCCATCTTGCCGAGAACTAATTGGGGATTAACTTTGTTTCCTCACGGATTATCACGGATTTGTCATGACGTTTGGTAATAACTAAAACAGATTTGGATTACGAATTATTTCCTAAGGTATAGATTTTAAAACCGTTGACAGAAAAACATCATATTGAGAACTTCAATATGTTTAAGTTTAAGTCGAATTTAAAACACCAACATATTTTTGGGATGAATATGAAGCCCACACATTTCAAAAACCTATCTGTCTAATTACTAACACAATAAAACATAGATTTTTGTGTTTACAAACTTTGTAACAAACATTAAATTTAGAGTGGAATTAATTGTACTTTTCCTAATTTATCAGTTTACATTTAATTTCACTTAGGTTATTCTGTTATTATTATAAATGACCATACATATTGATTCTTTTCGTTCATACGGTTTTGGAAAGTAATTGTTAAAAGTTTGAAACGAATTTAACAGGTGCAGTTGAGGGGTTGAAAACCACAAACCGAAAGGGCTGAGGGTTTATAGAGCTTCCAGCCACTAATGTCACAGTTCAGTCTTCGATTGTACCACAGTTCGATTGCACTTTCATAAATTAAATTTTGTTTGCATAAAGGATAGGTTGTAAAAGGGAAAAATTAAATCTTAGAAATAACTCTAGAGCAATGAGCAATAACTCAATACGGAAATGTAAAAATATGTTAAAACACAATTGAAAATCTTTTTCACTTCAAAAGGTTTGGCACCCTTTCTGTGTTGCTCCTTCACGTAAAGATCGGTGTTCGAATGACTTAAAACAAAGTAATAATTTTGTTAGGCTTGGTGCTCCACCTAATAAGGCTATGACCGCTTATGGCCTATTATAGGGAATGGTTTGTAAATTGTTTAAATGCTTTATTGGCTATGTACCTTGACCAACGTTTAAGTCGGGACGTTGGACGTAATTCCGTGATGAGTTATGTCACGATTAGGCTTACTTCCCTAGTCATCCAAATTCCGTTACAGGCACAGAATCATCACTTCAACGAAGAAAAACTCATCCCATGCCCTCATCGAGGAGGATTATGAATGGTTTCTCTTAATTAATTATAAGCTAGGTAGCTAAGTGGTTATGGAGCTCGCCTTTGTATCCGAAGTTTGCTGTTCCAACGATAAGAAAGGATAGCAGCATTTTGAAGGTTTGTTACTAGGACCAGCTGCTTTAGTTCATAAGGCAAAAGCCATTAGATTCAAACCTTCTAGCAGTGTTTCTCAACCGGTGGTAGGCATACCCATGGTGGTAAAAATGGAATAATAAAAAAAATAACCACAGGAAAAATTAAAAAATTTCAAGTTCAAGGTTCACCTTGCCCCCATCTTGTACGGCAAAAGTTACGAGCCACACACTCTGCAGCAACAATTAAAGGTGAGCTGAAAATTAATTAGTCATATTCACAGAGAATTTTAAGTTTATCACTTTATTACACTGGTACATGCTGTGTATTTGTTTGGTAAAACCTAGGACAACATTGTGTAGGGACAGTTATTTAATTATATGTAGCCAATGGTATAATAAGTATAATAAGCCAATAGTATAATAACAATAGTATAATAAGTCTAGATTACAATTACTCCTGACATTGAGTCTTTCCAAATAAGCAATAAACAACAGCAAGTTTCTTGTTAGCAAAATTTTCTTGCGGTTAATATTTATTAATTTTGAAATTTTGTGTTTTTATAGATTTAGGCCCTAGTTACTTTAGTAAAAATTTAAAGTAATTTCTTTTTGCTTTTTAAGAGTGTAGTCAAATTTGTTTCGATTTTAAAGTATTCAACTTTGTTTATAAAACCTGCATCCAGCAGTTTTTAGTTTATACACTAGAAAACTTATTTTGCTTGTATTATTACATAAATTTTTGCGTGTCTTGAAACTACAATGTATATTCCAATGTATGTTCGTACAGTTAAAATATATTTTTTCTAAGTTTTGTAGATTTGTTTTTACTTTTTATCACGCCAATTACTAATTGCTTATACGAAAGCATATTAAAACGAGAACAATATCCTAAGCTCTATGCGACTGTCCCTAAGGGTGGTGGTTGATTGGGGGGGGGGGGGGGGTGTAGGTCATGAGTTAGGGTGGTACGCCAAAAAATAGAAAAAAGCATCAGGTGGTGCGCGGGTACAAAAAGGTTGGGAAACGTGTCCCTAGTGGCTTATACCTCCTACTTAATGATCCTGACAAATGAATGAGCAACAACGCTACAGTTACGCACAATACAACGAGAGTGCGTCACTATATGAGTGTAAATGAAGTGGTATCCAACACTTGAAATGGCATACAATGTCACTTTTATTGTAAATCTATTTTGAATCCAAGATGATTCTAATGCAGAAGTATTATTGAGTTTTAATCCGTTTTATTCAGTTTTATTAATTTTATCATTATGACAACATTTAGTTCTAGTTACTGTGACAACTTTTTATTGAATCATTGGACAAACCACAATGTAATAATAATACTACAGGGCTATGTTGTAGTTGCATACTATGGACCTGATGAAGTTCTAAGGAACGAAACATGTCGTCTTTTGATAACCAGTGATTGGACAAGATAATTTTATTTCAATTTTAATATATTCCAATCCAGGGTCACAATGAATACCGTAATTTTTTTGCGTGAATTATTAATCGTTATAAAATATTTTGTTATGAATCTTTATAGCTTATGAATCATTTCTATCAGTATGAATTAGAGCAGAGCTGTATGGTCATATTGGGAATATGATGTTTAGTTGTACTCTTTCCTCATTGCAACATAAAGACTCTGAATTTAAATAGTATTATAACAATTTCAAAATCACTCTAGTATAACGATGAATTCTATGGATAGGCTTTGTGTTTTATATCTATATAATATTTTTCTTCAGGAGGGAGATCAATAAGTAGTAAATGAGTTGAGCAATAGATTAGTGTTAAGTTCATTCCAACCATTAATCTGAGTTCCCTTGTGCGACGTCAGGGCAAAGAGAAATGGGATCTTGACCCTCTCCTCCTAATTGAATTGGCACTAAATAAACTGGGTGGACTGACTTACTAAAATATTGCTTAAACATATCTGTCGAAGCAGAACTACGTGTTATTATTTCAATTTCTAATTGAAATAGGAGATTTAATCTATCACTAATTACGTAGGAAAGTTTTTATAGATCATCAATACGAAGTTAAAATTACTAATTTTAAACGTGAAATGTATACATTTAAAAGAACATTAACAATTTAAACAAATTGATTCATAAATTTAAACCTAGTACAACAGTATTCATGTGACTAACTGATAAAAAAAAATGCTAATTTCTAACGAAGATTAAGCAATGACATATTTGTTTAGGGACTAAAAGCTGTAACTCTTGTACGGTAGCATATTTTACATTTTTTCTCAAACAACAAAAATAAACTAAAAAGCTACAGCTTAGTATGATTCTTATTTTTCTAGCTTTCAAATTTATATATAAAGAATAACAACGGTTTCAATTTAACTAATACTATCATTAAATTACTCGAGCAATACTGAATTAATTAAAAGTTCGAGTCGTTTATTATTTTTTAACCATTTAAACTAAGTAATGAAACTTCATATAATTATTAACTAATTACTGATAATTACCTAAAATGAAAATGTTGTTCATAGCTCGGGTCGAAAGTATAATTTCACACCTTGATCGAAATTCTGCAGTAGGCCAACTGCCGTGAACTCTACTGTTTCCCGGAATGAAAAAAGTATGAATGATGAAATATACTAATCACTCGTACATTTCTTTGCCTTCGGAAGGTAATTATTTGTAATCGTCGAACCATCTATTTGTTATTGTTGGTTGCACGAGACGTGAGACAGCCCGCCAGAATTTGTGCTACATATGGGCAGGTTAGCTCTATCTCGTGCAACATGGCGTGGATATACAGTAAAACATTACTAATGTCTTAATTTCAAATTCAGGCTGTTAAACTGTCCATGTGCAGCACAAATCCTGGCGGGCTGTCTCACGTCTCGTGCAACCAACTATGCTTTTACAAAGCCCACTGCTTAGTGTTACCCGTTTTTGATTCGACTACTGTGCACCTTTTAAAGAAACAATTGTTACCAATGTGTAATTCATCTGAATTTATGTAAAATTAGTTTAATATATCCATTTACCGTGGTCCTTAAAAGTCATGGAAGGTCACTCAAAGATTCATGAAAATTCATTGAATTATGTTGATAAATGATTGTATGTTTCTTGGTCATAGGTATATACATCAAGTTAAAGGTCTCTACAACAATACCACAAACCTGACCTTTAGAGGATGACCGAGTCAAAAATGGTAAGCAACCAACTTTGCATTAAAATCATATTGTCAAAATATAACAATGAAATTTCTTCAATCATACTCGAATTTTTGGGCTAGGCCTTGTAAATAAATCGCTCAGAATGCAAAGCCCTTTAAAATAATGTATGCAGAGCCAATACAGTTTGCTGTACGAGGAATTTTCCCTCAAATAAGACTTGGTAAACACTTCATCCATTTGTTTTTATTTCGACGATACAATTTCAATGATAAGTTTGAACAGTAGCATTGCTACTTTTACTACTGCATTGCTTGACATGCTAAGTTTGAATACAATTTTATTGCTAATATCTGAAAAGTGTCAGTATATAGTAGACCTACATATGCATGAAAGAAGTTTTATTAAGAATCAAATTTTTAATCCATTTTACTTGTACTATATACCAAGACGTTATGGGACTTTTCATCACATTGTATGTATTTTCACTTCAAATGTTGTACTTGCCAAATTTACAACTGCGTTTTAATACACTCACTTTTTGTGTTAAGAAGATATGGCAGATATACAATCATTCCATTCTACTTGATACAAAAAACGTTAACTGAAAACTATAAAGCAACTGCGAACATGTTCACATACCCACTTTTTTTTATAAAGTTGGTATGAGTAGCCTATTAAGTTCCTGTTTTTACATTAACGCTTGAGTTTGAGATACTTTTCTGTATGATATTTGTTTTAATTTTTTGGCTAATGACCGTGAACCTATAACATTATTCGCGAAACATAGCGTTAAACAACACATGGATCAACGGCGGATAAGTTAAATGAAATTTCCTCTGAATAACCTTTGTTCCTCATAAGTAAAAATCCGAACGTGTTCCATGTATAGTTAACTAGACACATGTAACATCTATCTATCTACCTATCAATATACCGGGTGTCCACAAAGTCTTGCCCTGAGTTCATAGCTTTACTGTACGGATACCATTTTAGCGACGCGCATCTTTCATTTCATGTTTTCAAAGGGATTATTTCTAGTTTTTTCTCATTATTTTGTTAATACCTAAACTCAGCTGATTGACAATAATGCAGTTTACTTTTATAATGCACTACATCCAGTGGCACGGTCGTGTCACGTCGCCAAGTCCCACCCAACCAAACAGACGACGCGTGCCTATATAGACACGAAGCAGAATACGGAAATTTTTCACTTCTCAAAAGGGCACAAGGAAGCAACAATTATAAATTTTTTCGTTTTCCATCCGTTTAACTGGGTCAATGCACACTAAAAATCACCAAGGTTACTTTAAAAGCCCTCAGTGAAGTAAAATATATACGTTCAAAAGTAGCCTAAAAAAAGTCAGAAATGTGGTTTCCTACGCACAAAAAACTATTTTAATTTTTTAAGCAAAGCTACAGCCTTTATCACTGATGGGAATCACACGAAACTTTGCAGGAATCTTCGTATTTGTACATAGTACAAACCTTTGTGTACAAAGATCAAGTTTATTCTCTTTAAACATCACAAAATGAAACAAATATGAGATTTCTTAAAGCACTTTGTTTACATTTTGTTAATTTTGAAGGTAAACAAAACAGACATTTGACATTATAATTTTAATTCTCCATCATATTCATTGATTTTATTAGCTGACATTCATAGATTGTGTTATACAGAAAATTGTTTTACTTAAAATTGTGTTGACTTTCGTCCAAGCCAGTAAATTAATTCGAAATATCTGTATAACTGAATTAAAAAATAAAATATTTTTATCTTTAGACTTGGAGAATTGTTATTATTTAATTGTTTCTCCCTGTTGTAACTTTGTTGTCACAACAGTGTAAGTTTTCATTAGTTAAGTTACAGCCCGAAACTTAAAAACAAACTCAAAAAAAAACACACAAAACTAAACCAACAAGGAAAACTTTATCTTCAAAACGCCGTTTTAAGAGAAAATTTGCTTTGTAAACATAGTACATTCTGGAATTCATCAAAGAAGCGAGTACTTGAAGACATAAAAAATGTATCCAAACCAATAAAAACGTTACTATACGGTGCCAAATAACAATAATTATCCTCCTCCACCTTTACGCACGTACATTAGTTTTTGTGTTAACTTCTCAGTGACAACTGAACCAATCTTCAAGATTGATGTGTCAAATAAGGAATGCTGTTATATTTGCCAATTCTTCATCAAATTAACAGGCTTAATTTCTACACCCTATTGCGCTTGGAATGTTTGGCTTGGACCAACGCATTTCTTGTTTAGGAAATAATCCCAGTAGACCCCCCTTATGACCAAAACCTGATAGGCCAAAAAAATGCAATTTTGGGCAGTGTTTATGTACTAAGCTTATTTCTTTATCTGCCTTGCCTTCCATTTTAACGCTTCACATACAGAACACCAAAAGGTTATGGAGCAGACCTGTAGTAGAAAACACAGGTCTGCTCCATCTTGGTCTTTTTACTCAAAGATTTATGTCGTCTGAAAATTTCACTTGCAGAGTTATTCCAAGAGTTAAAGTACCTTACATTTTTTAACACTACAGATGAAGCAATAAAATTTGGTACATTAACAGGTCACAAACTTATGCATTTAAGAATATTTGTTTTATATCTCGATCGTAAAGAGGAATTCGGAGAAGGGGGTAACCAAGACTAAAGACACCTTCAAATTAATACTTCCCTTACGAATCACTTAACCTCTTAATGCAGCTAAATAGCTAAATCCTACACAGCAGTGATCCTCTGTACAAAATCCAGACAAACATAGTGTTCCAACTAGTGTTGGCAAATTTAAAGATTTTAATCAAATATGTTTTCTTACTTAAAGATTTTACTGTTAAACCCAAATGGCCAAATATGGTAAAAAATAATGATATCATACCCAAAAACACAAAGTGTTGAGGGGTTGCCAAGTCCTAAAAAGGTATGATATCAAAATTTGTTCCAAGTCAATGACATTGGTTTTGGAATAGCTACTCGACACATTGATTCGATATTTTAAAGCTTGGTAAACATTCTGTAAAACATTATTGTTTTATTTTGAAACCGTACTTGGCCAGCAGATGTATTAGCAAAGTTAGCCCTATTTACTAATGGGGATCCATTACGATGAATGAGGGAATTCGTGCAGTTAAATAAAAATTTAAATAAAATACCATACATCTGCTGGCCAAGTACGTTTTTGAAATAAAACAATAATGTTTTACAGAATGTTTACCAAGCTTTAAAATATCGAATCAATGTGTCGAGTAGCTATTAAAAAACCAATGTCATTGACTTGGGACAAATTTTGATATCATACCTTTTTAGGACTTGGCAACCCCTCAACACTTTGTGTTTTTGGGTATGATAAAAGATAAATCGTGGTGACCAAATAAATTGCCACCTCGTTCACCACGCTTGACCTCTCTGGATTCTTCTTGTCCTCTGCTTTATCAAAGATTTGGTTTATTCTTCCTCAGTTCCTTATTTAGAAACTCTAAAAGAAAAAAATAATAAATGCAGTTACGTTCGTTATTCAGTAAGTGTTATCTAAAACAAAAAAAAATATTGTTGATAAAAGAAACTAACAAAAAGTATGCTAGAAGGTTTACAGGCTACCCAAGGCGAACACATTGAATTGTATTGAGTTCGTGCATAGCTGTAAAAAAATTAAGAAGTCACTTGTTAAAACCGTAAAATAAACTTTATCTTACCACCACTTGTTTTCATGCAATTTGGTTTCTTTATCAGGGCATACGTGTCTCCCTTATTTTTAAGACGAAAAGTGTCAAATTATCACATTAAGTTACAATGGTACATTAATTATTGAAACTTTAAGTGTATCAGTCAACGAAGTGTTGTTTATTTTGTTAGCTGAATTTTCCCAGAAACATTTTGGTAATTTTATAGATTGCAGAATTCTAGAAGAGAGTTAAAATCAAAGACTTTTGTCCTCCATACTAGGGGAAAATCTAGCAGGTCAAAAGCTTTAAAAGAAAATGAGAATATATAAGAAAGATTTTCTGAAAGGTTTTCCTTCAAGATTCTATATGTATAGTGATAAAAAGTCCGCTTTGTTTACACGAGTTTTGCTTAGGGGGGTCAAATATTGACAGTGAGTGATGATATACTTTGAGGTGTTATGTTACAATTTTGTGACTAAAAAATACAAAATAGGACCGAAAAAATTCATTAAATCTTTGGGAAAATACAATTAAATAGGTATGATACAGAATGTTGAAAGTTTATTGACTGAAATGGGTGCTGATCATCCGTCATGTTTTTACTCATTGCCGATTTTCTATGTTGTATAAAAAATCCGTCATAGCTCAAAGGGACTTTTATTTCTTTCAAAACGTATTATTTTTAGATCGATATAAATTTAACAACAGATAAAATGAAGCATTTAAAAACGTGTGGCCCAATAGTACAGGATTGTAAAGAGTGCTTTGGGGCCAAATGACCTGTTCAAACGTAATTTTTCTAATATAAAATGTTATATAAATTAAAATTAAATTTTGTGGAAACATTCGTGGTGAAGAACTGGTAATATGCAATGGTTCATGTTATTTTAATTTTATGATTAGGGGTTTTTGCCCCAATGAGCTACTAGTATTCAATATGCTGAATAGAAGCAATTGAATTCTGACACTGAAATATTAACACAATTCCATACTTTAATACGAGGAGTGTACTCGTACAAGGAGTGTCTATTGTGTGGAACAAATTGTGTGTTTTTCCTTTTTCTCAATATGTAGATGGTAGGTTTTGCTTCAACTTTGTAATTATGTGTATTTGGGTACAAAGTAAGTTTAGTAACTTAAACCTAGATAAATTCATTTTCCCACAAAAAAAAAAAATTTGGAAATAGAAACTTTTGACGTGGTTTTTATGGGTTATCAGATTGGCATTGAGACAACAAAAAAAGTTAACAAATGTTAAAATAGAAAAACTAATGTTTGCGCATGTGTTTTTAAACTGCTGTGAACTTCGAAAAGTGATAGTAGACCTAGTTGGTGTAAATTTAGTAACGTGTTTTCTGTGATACTATAACAAATTTAATGCAGAATGCTACACATGTTAAAACACTTGTTTAAAAGAGACAACATTTAGAAGTTTTTACCTACAGTATAGGTAACAAGCTTATTTCAAAAATGGGTTTTATATAGTATAGAGAAATTTTAAACCAAATGGGCCACACCAACAAAGAAGTAGATTTTCTCAATTCTTGTGATTTCATTAGTTAAATTCTGTAATGCCATGGAAAGTTAAGTTAAAGAGGATTTAATCCGTTATAAATAGTAATAGTGTTGACCTATTCACTATGTCGACTACTACCAAACATTACTAGAAAAAAAGCAACAGTGAATGCTTCATAGCTCATACCTCGACCTCGAATGATGATCAAGGGTGTGGGGGCCCCAACTATTGCAGCATCAGGGCATCGCCCTCTGGCTGCTGGAAGTTCAGTTAACTTGTCTGTAACAAAAAGTGCCTTTTGAAGAAGGCGGGGTTTGCCTTTTAAAAGGCAGTTTGGGCGGTAGTTATACCAGCCATGAAGTATCAGGTTTTTTTTGTGAGATTGTTTCAGGTGTGTACTAGGGCGGGCAGAGTGACGGTTGGCAGTGGAAATGAGTCATACTATCGCTCCTGTCACTGCTCTCGAAAATTGTTGAACGACTGCTCCTTTCCAGATTTACAGCTCAACTGGACCAACACATCCGTCCGGAACAGATCGGATTTCGCTCGGGCCACTCAACCACCCTCCAACTCATTCGAGTAATTACGGAGATTTCTGACAACACAAACATAAACAGGACCACTCCAGCAGTGCTGCTCGATGTCAGTAAAGCATTTGATAAAGTCTGGCATGACGGCCTGCTATACAAACTCAGTCGCACGGGCCTTCCACGGAGCGCCGTACAGCTACTCAAATCTTACCTGACGGGGAGAACCTTTTGTACCACTGCCGACGGAGCCATCTCGACCCCACGCCCCATAGAAGCCGGCGTACCACAGGGCAGTGTCCTAGGCCCGGTGCTGTACCTGGTATACACCAACGACTTGCCAACGGTGCCGGGGGTCACGTTATCTCCATACGCCGATGATGCAATGCTGCACACCACCAGCACGAGACCAGCGAGGGAAGCCGCCATTCTCCAGGACCAGCTAGAAATGCTGGAGCCCTGGTTAACGCGGTGGCAAATCGCCATCAACACTGACAGATCCGAGGCAATTATTTTCAAGAAATATAGAGGAATGCCCAAAACGCCCCCACCCCCCCCCCCCTCACCTTAAATGGGGGAGTAATACGTTGGAAGGACCACGTAAAATACCTCGGCGTAACGTTGGACTCGGGTCTCCGATTCCACAAGCACGCAGCCAACAAGATTACGAGGATGCATCGGCCCGCTAATCAACAGCAGAAGCCCGCTCCCGCTAACGATCAGAAAAACGCTATGCACAGCTATCATACGCCCAACCATCATGTATGCGGCCCCGGCTTGGTGGTCACTCACCAGCGCCACAAACAGAAGGAAAATGGAATCCGTGCAATCAACTTCTCTACGCATGGTAGCTCGTCAACGTTGGTTTGTACTACCGACGCTGGATGTGTATGCCAGGGCGGTGGCCCACACCACTTTCACGTCTGCCGAGACTTCACATCACCCCCACCTCCGAGAACTCGCCACTGCCGACAATGGCCCGCCTCCTGTGAAGCGTCCCAGGCCGCATGCCATACTAAACGACCCGCCCTAGCTCCGTTAACTCTCTGACCATTCCTCCAATTGACCAGTAATTTCCGCTTTACTCTGACCACCGATAACTCATTTCCACTGCATAGCTCATACAGGACCGAGGAGTTGTAATTAAATATTGATTTTTATTCTGTTGTCATTAGCGTTTTTTGTGTGAACTATCTACATCCAACATTTGTAAATCAATTCTAAATTTTATAGGCTCTAAGACAAATCGGCATAAAAACCATCACGTAACCCTAGCTAATTTGGACCTAAAATAACAACCATTAAATCTCAACACTATCACATTTGGAAGTTGGAGAATTATTGATGAAGATCGATTGATGAAATACTGATATGGTGTAACCTGATTTCAATAAATTAAATTTTCATACTAAGTAACTCGGTAAATTACCATGGAGCAAGGTTTTTGTCACCAGGTACTCTTGAAAAATGCAGCGCATTGCGCTGAACGGGCCCCTTAGTGTTACCTAATTTACCAACAGCACAACTAGTTATTAAAATGTTTAAAATGTTTTTTATGGGATAGAATTTGACAATTACATTTTTACCACTTTTTATTTATTCAGTAAGTTTAAACAAACAATCCAAATCGCTTGTAGGAATCGAATTAGTGAAACAAACCCTTGACCAGACCTTATCAACTGACAACTAATGACTCAATTTTTCCAGCCGTCCTGCCACCAAACTCAACCGGCCAGCATTTTGCAATAATTAATTAGTTAATAAAATATTTTACATTGATTTAACTCCAGTAACTTCCTTTTACAAAAAAATAATTGATTTATTCTATACATTTTTTTTAGTTTTCTTACAAAAATAAACTTAATATTAATTTCTTAATAATAATTAGATCAATTTTTCTTGCAACGTGCAACGCAGCAGACGCACAGGTTCTAGCCTATGTCTGCTGATTTCCTAGGCCTCATAAGTACAAGTATAATTTTAACAGTTTATATATATTTTAAAATGTTGTATTTTGTAAACTGTCTATTTTTTGGAAATAAACTTTCATTCATTCGAATTGTGTTTCTGTTACTTCAATTAGAACTGTAGAAAATCTAAGGTTATAAATGTATTGTTGATCTAAAGTAAATCAAGGAGATTTAAGCGCTTCTGACAGGAGTTTTAATTAAATTTATTCAACCCTTCATTCTTTAATCCAGGGAGATCTTTTTCATATTTACTGGTTTTTGTAGCTGAAACTGTATTTAATGGTGAAATAATCTCGTTTCTTACTGTCATAAAATGATACCTTTTAGAATTGAAATAATTCACAAACAAAATTACTTGCATAAACATATCGACCACTATTCTCATACGGTCATTGCAGTGATCAATTGTACTAATTTAAAAAGAAAGTGCTGACTTAACATGTGGCCCGAGAAGGTTTCAATAAATGTAAATAAGAATATCTCAATATTATTAAAACTAAACTTCATATTTAATGACTAATGTTATCACTCAAAGGAAAATTGTAAAAATTGATGATAATAAATTTCAACGGTAAATTCAATATTCATTGTTGTTAAGGTTGCAACGAATTCCAAAAAATTCGACTCGATAAACGTAATACTTGAGAAAAACTGTTTTTATTACAAAAGTAATATTAAATCAAACTACTGTATTTAAAAGATACATTAATAATATGTTAATTTTTAGTGCAATATGTTAATCTAAAAAAAGCTGCCTTTTGTTTAGTTTCTCAAGTGCATGAACTGAGGGGGTCCAATAACTGAGGACCTCCAACTCGGGAGCAAATAGCACATAAACTACATGATGTATACTTAAATGTGAGACCTCTTTTTAAAGAAAATAAAATTACGGTCCATTAGAAGTAAATTCTTAATTCTTCTTAGTCGTTTCAGCTCGTTTACAACTAAGTAAAAACTGAAAAAAAATTATAATAATAAACCTTTGTTTTAAAGAAACTAAACCAGTATTTAAAAAAGTAACTCCAGTTAGCTTTGGCCTTGAACAATCCATAAATATCGACTCCACATCTTAAAAAATGTCCCATAATGATGTTCTGTAACTATAATGGATTGGCCATAAAGAGAGGAGGAAAATTTGTTGTGCGAAGCAATTATCAAAACCTTCAGTTGGGGTTTTCCTATGTCTTGTGATGACGTGCGCTACATTGCGAAAGACTATTTGACTAGGAGTGTTAAGAATGTGGTTAAATTTAAAGACAATCTACCCGGAACAGACTGGGCAAAATCTTTTATTAAGAGACATAGAAATCAGTCAACAATTAGAAAGTGTTCTAACATTACGCCAAAGCGTGGCGCAGTTGACAGTGATGCTGTGAATAGCTTTTTTGATAATTTGGGCACATACTTGAAGGTGTTGCAAAAGAAAATATCTTTAACTACGATGAGAAGAATGTTTCAGACAACCCAGTTAAAAAATGTATATTCAAAAAAGGTGTTAAATATCCGGAAAGAGTGATGGACACTCGAAAACATCAATAGCTATAATGTTTTTTGGTTCAGCTGATGGACACTTGCTACCTATATACACAGTATACAAGGCGGAGCACATGTGGAATACCTGGGCTGAGGGTGGTCCAAAAGGATCTCGATCTAACAGAACAGCCAACAGCTGGTTTGACGAGGTTACATTTTCAGACTGGTTTAAAACGATCTTCCTTCCTCATACTAAAACTCTTAATGGTAAAAAGCTTTTATTGAGGGACAACTTATCCAGTTATTTCTCAATGGAGGTATTGCAGTTATCAGAACAAAATGACATAGGTTGGTTTGTTTACCTTCTAATGCGAGACAGATAATGCAGCCACTTAAAGTGGCTGTGTTTGGTCCCCTCAAGAGAGATTGGAGAAGAATCTTGACTGATTATAAAATTACCTGCCCAATTAGTATTCAGACAGGACTAAAAAAAAACTGATTTTCCATCACTATTAAGACCAGGCAAAGAAAGTAGACAAAGAAAAGAAAAAATATATATAATTCCACTAAAGAATTTTACAAAGAATAATACCAGATCAATGAAATTACTGTTATAGGCCTGTTCCTGGGTTCAAGAGGAACAATCCCAAATTTTTTTGTTGACTTTTGCAAAATGTTTAAGATTGATGAAAACATTCACAAAACATTGTCAATTAATATAATAAAATACTCCATAACGATTCTACACAACCACTTATACAACAACAACCCATGAAAAAGACTTTATAATATTTTTATTTTTATTAATTTTAGAAGAATAGAAAGCAAATTCACTGTTTGTTATCTTTTGTACATATGTGCAACTTCCAGTGAGAAGAAAGTGTAATTTATTTGAATAATTTATTTGTATATTAAAGCTATGGAATGCTCTACATGAAAATGAGTTAGTCAAAAACAACTTAATATCTGCCTTTAGTACCACCGGAATTGCTCCTTTAGACAAGAAACAAGTGCTCAAGAAACTACCAGATTATGAAAAGGTAGCAGTCCCTGCTAGTGAAGAAGGCAATAAAAGCACCTCAGAATTGTTAAGTGATTCTATGGTTGAATACCTAAAGACAATAAGAACTCCAAAGGTTACAGAGAGAAAAGAAGGAAGAAGATGGAAGTAGCACCTGGAAAAAGTATCACGAGTGATGATTTAAATCAAGATAGAGAATCTACTAGTTCTGCCAATCCGACTGTAAAGAAAACAACTAAAAACCAAAATAAGAGAAAAAAAAACTTTAGAATAAAAAGGGAACGAAGTGAAACAGAAAGTGATCCTGATGACCGTGATGAGCTACATTTATGTGTTGACTCATCAGATGAGGAGCAATTTTTAAAATACATAAAAGAAACTCCACTCATCCCATATCTCGACAAAGATTTTGATAGTCCCATAGTAGTGTCAGTTTGTTCTAGTGGCTATTAAAAATGAAGTCAAAATAAAAACCAAAAGTTACACTAGCAGATAATATTTTGTTGGCCAAATGATTGATTACATCAAAGCGTGTGATGAGTTCATCGTAAAATTTTTGAAAAGGGAAGAAGGCAGCAGATTTTCTTGGCCTCAAAAAGAAGATATTGCAGTTGTTATTCGACCTGATGTGAAAATAAAGCTTCACAGCCAACAGTGGATAGAAGAGAGTGTCTGGTGTTCCCTGTTGCCTCTGACACCTTTGTCATAGGCTAAGTGGTAAAAAAACATATCGCAAGTGCCGACATATTTTTGTAGGACAGTATTTACTGAGTAAATAAAGTTGTAGTTTGTTAACTATTTTTAATAAGACCATGTTTTAATAGGCAATACATTGTGTTATTTATATGTGATGTTTACTCATGATTTGATCCCATGTTATTCAGTGAGAGAGCATATTTGCGTTTTGCAGAAAATTGCCTCTCGGAAGTAAAAAATTCGTACAAAATTTATTTTTTTCTTGAAAATGTGATAAACCCCATTTTAAAAAAAACTAGATTAAACACAGATTTTTTTAAAATATTCAAATACAGTAAAATGATAAGGTACAATAAAAAATACAAAAAAGTTATTTTGGAGTGGAAGAAGGATTAAACAAGACCTGTGAGTGAGCAATACTCTCACCAAGAAAATAGCAGGCAAATGAAATAAACATTAAGGTTATATATTTCAGTTTTCAATATTTTTTGTTATCTGAGGAAAAATGATGATACTATAGTTTCTAGACTTCTCCGCCACTTCTAAGAATAAAACACAAACGCTTTCATAACCAATACACACTCATGGGCTGCATATTGGTATTCTCAATACGAAATAACGAAAAAGAAACGCTATGAGTGCATAGAAATATATATTTAAGTTTTCTGTTGTTTTTTCATCTTTTTAAGAGATTTAAACGAATAGTTTATAGATAAAGGCTATTTTTCAGCTTATTTAATAAGCTGAACTTATTAAACCTATTAAGTGCATCTTTAAATTGGTTTTATATTTAGGGTGTAATGAAAGTAAAATACATGATTTTTCAATCTTTAGTGCACATGTAATACTCTGAACACACAAAATACAGAGTAATATATATAACCTACATCACATCTTGTTCTTGTTTATATAATAGGACACCATAGTTTATCTAGGAAGCCATTAATTATAGTCAACATCACTATAGACGGCACATCAATCTAATCAGCTGTGGGATTGTCAGATAGGAGGTCAATTGTTGACATGTTGACTGTTGAGTGAATACTGTCCAGGCGATTACCTCGGCAACAATGGAGGTGGTGTATAAGGCGATAAACAGAGTGTCTCGAAATTAATACCAAACAATGGGAGACCGTTATACAGTTTAGTGTCTGTTCGGCAATTCTGTCAGTGATTTTTGGGAACTATTAGACCACGTGTAATGTTTGACTGTTGAATGCATTTGTGAAAAGTACTGATCAACTGTATGACTTGGTTTTCAAAAAGCTTTAAGTCTTATACTGTAGTATGATGTTAAACAAAATACGATTGTTGGCGATTTTATGTCAGCCTATTATCTTAAAAATATATCATAACGCCAGACATAAAAGGAGGCACAATAAGAATTCTTAACGTGTTCCTAAAAGAATCCACAGGCCGTAACCTCCACGGTAGTTTTGATAGTTTTCTTATAAATTTCTGCATGAATCACGAATCGTCTTCTGAATAACAACACATCAGAAATGAATAGCTGTATGGTAATTGTTATAATACAGACATGTACTAATCAATGAGGGCGCACGGTGCATGTTGGAGGCGGCCATATACTTTGACGACTACTTAACCCTGTAACCCGAGCCCGAAATGTTACTGTGCGCTGATACCAACTCCGAGTTGTGCTTTGGAACTACAAATTTATTACTCTCAAAGATGCAAATGAACTTGAAGAATTCAGTGATATATGAAATTTAGGGGATAATTTTTACTAAAATATGTTTTGTATATGTAGAGATTTTTTTCGCTGACATTAATGAAATTGTTAACCAACGATATGAGGTCGTTTACTTTAAGTATTTCAAATTTACAATTTGTAATTCAGGAGACGGATTTCATTATTGAAAATCTAAACAGTTTGATATATGTATCAAATTATAATGATAATTAATAGGCAACGTATTACTTTAAGAATTTAAAATTGTTTAAATACTTTGTAGGCAATCTTCTGAGATAGAAGAACATGTTTCACTGCCGGAAGTATTCAACGTACAGTAGCGCAAGTGAACAAGTGGTCAAGGTGCTAGTGAGAAACTTTCTATGATGGAGGTTATACAATGGAACTTACCACGGTGCAAGAAAGCAACGTATAGGTGAAGGTAAGTAACTTACTCATATCAACAGTTATTGGTATTAGTATAGTGTTTTATAAATTTACCTTATACTTTTATATTATTAACCTTTCTTTTTACTCTTTAACCTCACATAGGAAACCTTAGTTAAGGTGCTGTGATTCTCGGCTTGCCCGCCGATCATCATTAATTGATCGGCGCAAGGTTCCTTCGCGCTCATGGTTGCACGACGTACATTGGTACTCCATCATAAATATTGGAGTCCTCCAACACAACTATTGGAGTATTTCATCATAACTTTTGGAGTCTTCCATCGCAACTATTGGAGTACCCCATCATAACTATTGAAGTACTACATCATAACTATTGGAGTACTAAATCACAACTATTGGAGTCCTCCATCAGAACTACTAGAGTACTACATCATAACTTTTGGAGTCCTCCATCACAACAATTGGAGTACCCCATCATAACTATTGGAGTACTACATCATAACTATTGGAGTACTTCATCATAACTATTGGGGTCCGCCATCATAACTATTGGAGTACTCCATCATAACTTTTGAAGTACTCCATCATAACTAACTTCATGTGGTCCATAATTTATTCCGATATTAAATAATTTAGCTCTATATCAATTGTGTACTGGTATTGGCCAAGTGTTTTCCATTGAAGACAATGGACTGGAAGACTTTAATTTGTATTGTTTGTATTTGAAAGTATATTTAGCTGAACTCTAGTGTAGCTGTTTGCGTGATCTGTTGGGGGCAGCACGAGGTGGACTCGGGACTAAATAAAAAGCTCAGTTCCAAAGGGTTACTACACCATTATGTTGAAAACAAAATGAAATTAAGATAAAACTTTTCTACAAATTTGACAAATGATGTAACGATGGAATGACCAACAGAACGAAATATTAAACAAAAAACAACTCAGTTAAATGATTGAATAAAAACAATCAAAGGCAGTTGAAGTGCTTTATTGAGTGAAATGTTAATAAAGATCTCTACTCAAATTCAATTAATGTTTTAAATAAATTAAGAAGCAGAAAGAAAATCAGTGAATTAAAATTTCGCATATTGAATATTGAAACGGTTTTGCAAATATAGTTTTTTAAGCTCTTTAGGACTCCAGCCGACTGGACTTCGAAATTACTTTAGGGCCATCGGGGTTGAAATTTGATGGCCGATTCTCTTTGCTCATAGGTGCTCACTAAGAAACGGTGGTGCAAATATAGTTTTTAAGCTCTTTAGGGCTCCGCCCCACTGGACTTCAAAACTACTTCAAAAAGAGTCACCAGGTTGGAATTTTACATGGACGTGCCTCTTTGCTCATATAGTTTTTTTAAGCACTTCAAGGCTCCGCTCCACCGGATTCAAAATTTATTTAGGGTATCTGGGGTTGAAATTGGACATGGACGTGCCTCTTTGCTTATAGGTGCGTAATTGCACTTGCAATTACGATCAATAAGGCACAAGGGCAATCTTTGACTATACCGGGTTTAAATTTGGAAAATGCCAGTTTTTCGAACGGAAATTCGTGGCCTGCTTATACGCACGAAAATGTTTACATTTATACACCAAATCAAAATACAAAAACTATTGTTCATCCTTTGGCCTTACAATAAAATTAATATACTTAATTTCTATTCCATTGACTTTTTTTATTATATTAAAAAACTAATAAAATAGCTTTATTTCTGTAAACAACTTAATTTGAGTGCAGCAACGCGCGCCGGTTAACTGCTAGTACTTTATAATTGAAGAGCCGTTGGATAATAATTGTGTTGTACATACACTGATTTTAGTATGCCCTATGGCATTGCTAACAGGGGTTTTAAATTTTCACTTCAGAACACTCGCGAACGACCGAAAACGATTGACTTCACGACCGAACCCCCGTGACGTCTTGAAGAACCCCCGGAGACTGCCGTCCGATGATTTCTATGGTGAAGACCTCCTCCTCTCCACAATTTGGGTCGGCCAATCAGATGATGTTATTGGAATTATCATTGTTCTGATTGGCCCAGACAATCCACGTGGACTTGATGAGCGGATTTCCAAAGATGCAGGCATTGCAGTCTTCTGTCCTTAGTCGCTGACCGGATGCAGAGTTGGCAAAGGAATCAATATCGTGGAACAGGAAATGACTGGGCATGGTAGACATTGTGTTCTGTTGCACAGGCAGAGAGTCCGAGATTTTATATTTAAGTTATGTTAAGAAGTGATTTAATTTTGAGATGTAGTTACAGTAGTTAGTTGTAATTCAGAAAAGTAATTAGTTAAACTTAGAGAATCTTAATACGTTACGAACTCACAATAGTGATAAAATAGGAACAACTCAAAATAAATGTATGGCTTGGTTGTAAGAGGCATAATAAGCTAACATTATTTAAACAGCTTACATTTATAAGGACTCAGTCTAAAACTAATTTGGATTCTTAAGTATAAACAAAGTTTAAGAGTTTTGAACCAGTATTGGAGACCAATATCTTTTTTAAATGGGATATAAATTATAATTCATGACGGATTAATTTGGAATGAAGTCATTACATTCACGGCTGTGAATGTTGAATACCAACGCATTTCTCAAGAAGCCATTCAGCATCTTTATGGCCAAAGTCTTTTCAACAAGGTGAATCATTCTCCAGGCATTTCTCATTAATATTTTGTCTGAATGGCGGAAAGAACATCCCAATTTTCAATCCATGGCAAATTAAAAAATTGTTATTTAATCTGCCATTATCAGTTTCAAATGTTAATAGCTAGGAATGACTGTGATTCAGTTAATATTCCATAGTAATTATTATTATTATTGGATAGTGTTCTATCATTACGTATAGAGTGTAAAACTCGCCTACGGCTCGATGGGGGCTCCGCCCCCAAGCCCCCTAAGAGGGTTGCCCCAAATTTGTTAATTGCTCTAAGTCTCAAGTACCGAACAGGCTAGACCCCCCTTCTAGGGGTTGACCTAAATTTTTAAATTAATAAAAAGTTGTGTTTAAAATACGTTAGTTCCACGGAAGAACTGCACACTCAAGACAGTAACAAAACCGTCAAATACACAAAATTCACAATCAATAGTAAACAAAGCTTTTAAAAAACTCATATGAATCGGTTTTAATACCCCTTCGTAATTAGAATTCGTTTAAAAGTTTTGAGCTGTGAATTTATAATTATTTATTTAAATATTTTAGGTGTTATGCTGGTAAAAAAATATACTTTAGATTAGACGATTGTTGTTGTGTTAGATGAAAAGAAATTTCAATTAAAAGAGTTATAGTTGTTGTTGTTGCTATCATTATATTTAATCGTAGTAGTTATGGTAACAAATATTTCTCTGTTCGGTAGCAAAATATAAAGTTTTAAATTTCTATAAATTTTATGGATCCTATCCTATAATATAATACAAGCTATGTCTGAAGGGATGTGTGTTCCACGATCTCGAAATGTAGCTGTTAGATTTTTCTTAAGCTTTGCACGAGTGTTTGCCCACAAATAAGTTTAGAAACAGCCTCAGTCCCAGGAAAAATCGAAGTTGGTCTAAATTTAAGTTTAAAAATCGTTATTTTTAACATTGGTCTTATAGGTTGCTATTTTGGTAACGGAATAACAACTAAAAGTAAACAAAAATAAAGGAACATAAATTTTAAGCAGTTTTTTAACAGCTGTTATCTGTGAAGAGTCTGGTGTAGATTTAATAGCTTGATTACCATGACACTATAACAGAAGTCAATTAAAACCAACGAGCAAGGCTCGTTTAACCTGGTACTAAATAGAGATACAATTATGGGAAAATTGGCATAATCCCATGCCTCACCCAACTCAAATAAAAACTTGTAAATTTCAGGAGATAGAAGAAAAACGTTTAAATCACTGAAATAGCGTATAACATTCAAATCAATGAGCGAAAACAAGAATTAAATAACATGAAAACAAAATAATAGGAAAGAATAAAAACGGGGTTGATCCGCAAAAAACCCCTACTATTACAAACAACTAATTATAAGAATATAAAATCGAGACCTGTGAAATAATAATTTATTCATAAAGACCTGTTTGTTTTGTTCAATATTCATTTAAAAAATCTCAAAAACATATTTTAAGTGTGTACTAAAATATAATGTAAAACACTGAATATAAATAAAACAGAAAGATAATAATGAACTGTCTATTAATTATTGTACAAAGTAATAGAAGTATATTACGTTAAGATCACGGCACGAGCAACACAGTAATTTCATTGAATGTGAAATTCGGCTGAAAGCTTATCCTGGGGTGAATTTGAATTAGTAATCTAAAATAAGGTGAAAATGAAACGAGAACCTAACATTTAAATCTGTTCTTTTTGTTCAATACTAATTTAAAAATTTTCAAAAACATATTTTGAGTGTGTATTAAAATATAATGTAAAACACTGAATATAAATAAAACAGAAAGATAATAATTAACTTTCTACTAATTATTGTACAAAGTAATAGAAGTATATTACGTTAAGATCACGATTGAATGCGAAATTCGGCTGAAAGCGTAACCTGGGGTGAATTTGAATTAGTAATCTGAAATGAGGTAAAAATGAAACGAGGACCTAACATTTAAATCTGTTCTTTTTGTTCAATACTTATTTAAACATTCTCAACAACATATTTTTAAGTGTGTAAAAGATCTAATATAAGACATTGAATACAAATCAAACAAAAAGATAAAATTAACTGTCTATTAAGTATTGTACAAAGTAATCGAAGTGTCTATTAAGTATTGTACAAAGTAATCGAAGTATGTTACGTTAAGATCATAGCTCAAGCTTCACAGCAAAATTCATGTAGTGCGAACTTCGGCCGTAGGGTAATCAGTGTGAATTTGAATCTAAGACATTTTTGTGCAGAGACATTTTTGCTTAACCTAAAATGCTCAGAGAAGAATGAGGAAAATCTAAATTTCAACCTCAAATATTCAATAAACTGCTAAAATTACGCGTACAAGATCAAATTGTAAAGTTTTCTTAAAAACCGTGTAAAACTAAAAAAAAATTATTTAAAGTGAGAGTTTGTATTTGACATCAGTGACACCCAGTCTGGAGAGGTAATTTCAGATACACCCTGTACATTGAAATTACTCTCGGTGGATAGACCGCTTTGCCTATAAAGGCACAATTGGTTAATGTTACAAAATTTCTTAAAAAGAGTGTTTCGGTAATCCGCGACTCCCAGTATGTTGGCAATTTTCTCAATAATACAGGTCGGTAAGTTTAGTTCTCGCTTGGGAATCACTCTGTAGTAAGTAATATATGGGAGATCTACTTTACCGACTTTTGACGAATTTCTGATACCCCGATGAGTGAGTCAGTCAGTTACACACGGGAGTATATAATTTAGACTCGCCTGCGGCTCGATGGGGGCTACGCCCCCATGCCCCCATAGGGGTTGCCCGAATTCGTTAAAAGCAAAAATATGTAGATGTTATTGATAGAACGATTAAAGTTATAATTTTGAATGTCAGAGCTAAAAGTACACTGTATCATAATACTTATTGTTAATGGTGAGATGATAGATAGGATAGGTAAGAAAGTAATCGGCAAAAAAAATAAAAATCCCATCAAATGAAAACAATAGAAAGCCTAACAACGGGGTATTTTAACGGACAAAGGCTATAATTTTCACGAAAGAGTTTATTAAAAAAATAATAAGAATACAAAAAAATGGGTTGGAACCCGCCAAAGACCCCTAATGTACAAAAATATACTATTTATTAAAATATAAAATAGTGATATGTCAAATAATAATTAATTATATGAATAGTCTACTTAGTATTATTAATGTTGGTCGAGTTAAATTTCCGGGAGTATTTAAGGTATTCTGTGAAAAATCGATGTGGAATAAAAATTATCAGTTTTCCATTAAAACTAGTTGTAATTAAGGCGTTGCAAAATGAAAATAAATGTAATTTTTGTAAAGGTATAGTTTAGGTAAGGTGAAGTTTAGGTTAGAGAAGTTTTAATGCAAGGACTTTTAGCTGCATTTGACGTTGTAGGTAATGTTCGTAGTCGTAGTTAAAGTGATAATGTTTCTCTGTTAGTTAGCCAGGGCTTAGAATTGCTATCTGGCGTATCCAGTTCCGCCACGGGGAGGCCGAGAAACGTAGGAACCATATTTACACATATTTACAAATTAACACAACGGGCAGTTTGATATGCAGTTACCCTAGCCTCTGCGATAAATCTCAAAATCGTAACTAAAAAGACATCGGGGAGGTTGGTGACGCAGTTCCCTTCGCCTCTGCTGACGAAGCTTGGAAACTAATGAAACACACCAAAAAATATATAGTAAACAGGGACTTTTGATGGGCAGGCCCCCTATCGTACTGCCATAAAACGTCACAATCCGACGGGGAATTTTGATAAAGCAGGCCCCCTAGCTTACTGCTCAGTACAATAAGGCTTTAACGAAGAAGTTCGTCATACACAATGTTTTTTGCATATGCGACACCTTCGCGAACCCTATCGGGACGTACCAGAACAGCGATGTTGTCTGGATGTCGTACTCTACTGAGTAAGACGTACAACTGACCATGCGTGAAGCAGTCCGTCCGAAGATCAACACCAACTGACTCTATTGTTTGACCTTGGCTCTTGTGCCCGGTCATACAATAGGCCAACATCAACGGAAATTGACGTCGGCGAACTTTTAACGGCGAGCCCTCGACAAAGGGAAACGTAAATTGTATTCTAGGGATACAAATAGATTCCCTTTGTCCAGGAAGTCGGACTGTGATCAACCGGTTGGTGATAGCAGTCACTATGACTTTTGTGCCGTTAACAAGCCCTTCAGCGATGTTGAGGTTCCGCATAACGAGGCACACGGAACCAATCTTCAGACGGAGTACATGATCAGGAACGCCTTTCCCAGTAGCTTGGTTCAAAAGCTGAACATCGACATCCAGCCCATCATCACATTCTCTGTCAACAGTGTCGGCACTTCTCAGCTCGTAAATGTTCCCTTCCAAGGAGTTTAAGATGGTGTTATTAATCTCCTTAACGTTCACAATCAGAGTCGAGAGAATGGCCCTGTTGGCGCAGAGGTCTGGATCCAAGAGATCATTTTTGGGAAAAACGAAATCAATCAGATCGGGTAAGGATGTGAAAAAGCTAATACCAGCCAGAGGAATTAGTTTTTCGCATTCCCCCCCCTCACCAAAAGAAATCGACCCAATTGTTCCGTTGCCTACCCCGAGTAAGAATTCGGAGTAAGCAGTGGAACCACTTGTCCTGTGCGGTGTAGTCAGAGAAAAGATTTTGAAGTATCGCCACAGATGCGATGCCCGAAGTGAAACACTGGCAATGTCAGATGGAGTACGTGCCTTTGCCACAACGGGCGCTATCTGTCGGAAATCACCCGAGCAGAGAAGGATCTTGTCCCCAAATGGCGCATTAGAGTTCATTAAATCTCTCAGAGATCTATCGATGATCTCAAAGATGAACTTATGCGTCATTGGTGCCTCATCAAAAACGATAAGCTGGGCAGCTCTGATGAGCTCTGCTCGCTGAGATCCGTTGGTAATACTCCAAAATCCAGAACCATCCCCAAGATCAAGTGGAATTCGGAACATGCTGTGTGCCGTTGTGCCTCCCGGCATGTTTCCAGCGGCAATGCCGGAGCTTGCAACAGCGAGAGTCACTTGGCGACAGCCTCTCACATAAGCAAGAATGACACGAATGAGTGAGGTTTTGCCATACCCACCAGGGCCATCTAAGAAAATGAGCTTAGATGAGCCTTGGCGATTATGAAGGAGGCAACGCACGTGATCAAAAACGCGTCGTTGGTCTTCAGAGAGCTTTGGTCCCCATTCTTCGACGATGGCCATTTGATGGTTTTCCCCGAAGGTGAGGAGCTCCCTGCCTAACTCAGTCGTGTCATCTTGCACATATGGGAGGCCGTGGTCGACTAAGGAAGATCCCTGCCGGCGAAGACTACGATCAATTTCCAGAAGAGCGAGTTTGAATGCCAATTCTGGATCGTGTGGGTTTCGTTCAATGTGGTCCTCGCAAAGAGAGTTTTGAAAGCATCCCACAAAAGAGCTGCGGGAGCTCCCATATTGCAGAGGAGCACAAAGAACGAACGCAGTCTTGGCCCCAACATAAATTGGGAAGCCTCGCGCAGGACGTAATGGTATTCTTCCTCGTCTTCGACTAAGCCGAGTTTGCGAGCAACCTCCTGAAAAGTGCGGCAATTACTTCCACCACGAGACAGGAGGTCGGCATAGCCACGACAAGGAATACACATCAATAGAATCCTGAGGTAATATTGTTCACTTCGGCTGGGGGAGACCCAAAACAAGCGACAAACCTTTTCACCACGCTGGCGGGCAGTGATGAAATGGATGCCGTCTGGGTGGTCGAAAACCTCCCCCTTATTAGGACGTTTTGTATGAACTATATAATGTTCATAAAAGGATTGGTATGTAAGTCCATCTAAATCGGGGACTAGAGGGCGATCGAAGTAAACAATCAACTTAGAGCTTGCTCTGGAGATTACATCTTCCAGTTGGCCGGGACGGAAACACACTGACTGCTTCCCTTCGAGGTGAACTGGAAGACATTCAACGGTTGGCTCGGACTCAGAAATGGGAAATTTCAAAAGCCGCCAGCACGCGTCACTGGCCCCGACCATTCTCTTCGTCACGTAATGATCTACCTCATCATCTTGTTTGCTGAAGGGAGTTACAGTAACGTTCTGTAAAGAACCTCCCTTCATAAGATATTTGAAGAGGTATTTAATTACGCGACGCGTAGAAGCAAGCTCTAAGTTAATATGGGCTTCATATTTCAGCAATAACGCTGAATTGTATGGCACAACCCAACCATCATGAACATTAACATTTTTGTTCCTAGACCTAATCACTCCATTGTTGGAGTAGTCACGTCGATACTGAACAAACCCTCTTTCATCGACATGAGTGGTTTCACAAGCAGGCTTTGGGAAAAACTTAGAGCAGTAACCCCTTGCAGAGTCCCAGCAAGGAAAGTCAGTTCTGTGATCAGATCCACAAGGACCGTGAATCATATGTCTCAAAACCAACTTTCTCAGCCGACCTTCGGCTTCTTCTTCGGAAGGTAAATCCGCGCGAATAATGGAGTCAATTTCGGACGCTTGTACCGGCCCATCACCTTCGATCTTGAACACGATGTGTGCATGAGGAAGGCCCCTCATCTGCATCTCTATGACGTAGACCAGGTAGACCGTGCGCCCGAATATTGCTCCACAACGCAAATCACGAAGAAGTTCCAGAAGCTTTATCCGGAAGACTCTGCAAGCGGTACTTGGGTCACTGCGGCTGCCACCGCGGGGACAAGCTTTCTTATTCTCTTCCCAAGTCGCACTATACGTGAATGTGAGAAAGAATGTGGGGGATCCCAGGCGTGAAACAAGTGCCATTGCGTCCTCGTAATGGACTTTCATATACCTAGGTCCCCCAGTAAATGAACTGGGAAGGTAGATTTTCCCGGGCTGTACTCCGCCCTCACCCTGAACCGTTTCGTCATTATTGATATCCTCTGCAATTTGCCTACCAGTACGATCACCCTGTTGAGCCTGAATAAGCTCATCCAGAGGTCCTGTCCGCAAAGCATTTTGGACCGACTTTGACTGAGCAAACTTTATATAACGCAGTTTTTCTTCCTCGTACCTCGCAAACATCTCAACCTGCCACACTTGAGACAGACGGCCGAGGTGAGAAAAGCGAGGATGAGAAAGAAGAAGGCAACGAGAATAGTTAAACTGTGTTAACTTTTTGCCACGATTGTCAAGTCGACCAACATGCCAACCCAAAGTGTCTTGCGGATAAAGGAGGGGATACTGGAAGGGTTCCATGAGGGGACTCAAAAGATCAATTGAGGTTGGACGATCTGATCCAACCTTCCAAATAGTTAATCTCCGGGGTTCAGTGACAGATTCATCCGTACTTAAAACGGCGTGCACTTCAATGCCTGTTTGCCTATCGCCGAGAACATTGCCGTGAGTAGATCTGTTCGTCAATTCAAAATCTAAATGAGCGTTGATTGACGGCTCATTGGCCAAACGACGAAACTCCCTGATAAACGGATTTTCACGAGAAAGATAACGTGTAATGCTATCAGTGATTCCGCCATCAAGGGACCTACCCAAGGCAATGTTCTTGCGTTCCTCACCATCATCGATGTACAGACGGGATCTGTTTACAAACTGAACGATCCCAGCATCAGTTTTAAACTTTTGACCAGGATCGTCCAGGCTGTAAACTTGATGGTACATCCTACCTTCAATCTTAAAAAAAGAAAGTCCTTTAGGATGTCGATACCCACCTGTCACTTCTAGTGCGCAAAATGCAAAGAGGTCATTGAATGCACGCGCGCGTTCCAGAAAACGACGATCAAAATAGAATGGCTCTTCAAGCGGAGGAAGATCCAAGACATTATATGCGCCCTCTCCACAACACCATTTTTTCCTCCCTTTTTCTTCTTCAAATAACCGTGCATTGCAGAATGAACACCTGAATACATCACTATCCCAGAGACTAATCTTAGATAGTTTGAAAGGATTTATTTTATTGAGTAAATCCCCCCTCCAACTTGCCATAGGACCATTAGAGGCAATATCTTTGGCCAAAGACATCGGCAGATGCCTCATTTCATTTAATTGAGGATTTTTGAGGCGGAAAATATGTACCCTCTGCCTTGAAGCGTCAGGATGCTGCTGACTATGCCGCTGTACTGCTGCCCTGTGGACCTCAGGGTGCTGTTGAGAGTATCGTTCAACAGCGGCCCTGTTGACCTCAGGGTGTCGTTGCCTGTGCCTAGCAGCTTCATCTTTTCGCTTTTCTGGGTGTTTCTCGCGATAACGTTTTTTTGCCGCCTTTAATTGTTCAGCGCGAGTGTTGTCGTCGAGACTCTTGGGTCGCCCACGCTTAGCCTTTTGAGGTATTTCTCGACATGTTTTACTCTTAATCTGCTTAGAAAAGGGGGACATAACAACCTGTTGATTTAAAGTGTGCAATTCATCATCAAACTCTGGTATCTGCAAAGGAAGGTCAACTAATTCTCTACTTGCTCGCCGAGCGAAGCTTAGCTTAGTAATGTTGTATTCCCTCTGGCACCCATCTAACGAAGCATTTACCAATAGTAAATATGCCAGGGACAGAGAGTTGTCACACTGAAATAGACGTGCCCGATTAGCGTCAGGGTTTAGATCTCTTTTACGTTCAGCGTTGACAGCATGAGAATCAAACACGAACAGTAACCCTTGACTACGCCAAAAAGCCACTGTTGCATGTTGGCCAGTGAACAGAAAGCCTTCATTATCAGACTGTTCGGCTAACTCAGCATCCAAGATAGCTGACAGATATTGTACGGCTTCATCAAAAGAATCATAATTAATTGGATATAGATCATTCATGACGAAGGAAGTTTCCACAATGGTAACGTCCTCGTTCATAACGGTAAATGACGCACAGAGTTCCTCAGGAAGAAGAAACCTATGAGACACACTATTCTCAGAGCGGGAGTTTACGTACAGACGATCTCCTGATAATAGGATCTCGTCGATGGTAGATCCAGTGAACGCTCCCCCCAAAAAGTTCCAAGCCAAAGCACAGGCTGAATTAGCCATGCACTGAGCATTGTTACTTTCGGGAGGAAAGCGACTGTCACCTTGGTGGAAGGTACCAGCAGCAATACACTGAAACGCCATCATAAATTGGAACAAGCTGACACGTGAAGTACAATTTTAATAAACGAAACTCTCACGGTCATAGAATCCAACGGCACCAAGTGACTGCAAACTCCCATATATCACTTACCACTCAGTAACTCCCAAGCGAGAACTAAACTTACCGCTTAATCTACTTTACCGACATTTTCTGATACCCCGATGAGTCAGTTACACATGCGGGATTATATAATTTAGACTCGCCTACGGCTCGATGGGGCTTCGCCCCATGCCCCTTAGGGGTTTCCCTAAATTGGTAAATTAATAAGAAGTCAAGTTGTTAAACAGGTTAGTTCCAACCGAAGAACGGGTCAGCCGAGACAGTAACAAAACTATCTAATACTCTAAATTCACAATCGATAGTAAAAAAAGCTTTAATAATCTCCTATTAGTAGGTTTTAATACTCCTCCTTAGTAAATAGTTTTAAAAAAATTGAGCTGTGAGATAAATATTATTTATGTAAATATTCTAGGTGTTATGCTTGATGGAGGGTCCAACCCAATTATAATTGGTTGCCCCAATTCCTTAAATTACTGTCAAAACCTCATACAATGAACAGGCTAGTTGAGGGCTCAACTCCAACGGCAGTAACAGAAGCCGCCAATACACACTACTCACAATAAATAATAATAAGCTTTGAAATTTGCTCACGGCTCATGGTATAATCCCACTCCCCCCTTAATTCGTAAAAAATATAATGGAGTTGTGAAATATTAATGAACTATGTAAATAGTCATGCTCAAAAGTTGTGTAAAAATTTGGAGATACGATTATGATTGCACATGATTGAGGTAATAATAGCTGTATTCTGAAAAGATAAAAGTGGAATAAAATTATAAGTTTATATAGAGGATCGTTGTATGTAATAGAAGAAAAACGGGACAAAATCAAGATATATGAAATTATAAAAAAAAATGGTATAGGCTAAGATGCTTCAGTTCCGCCACGGGGTGGCCAAGAAACGCAGGAATCATATATGTACCATATAGAGAAACGATAACAATTTTATCATTCAAAATCAGAAATTATTAGTTTAACAATTTTAAATGTTATATATATATATATATATATATATATATATATATATATATATTAGTTCAGAAAATTAATAAAAATAGAGCCCTAGTAGTATGTAATAGATCACAGGGTATTAGGTACTATAATCATGAAGTCTTTAAGTCTTTATATAGTCTTAAAATGAAGAAAGTTGCAACTTAAGAACCATAAAATCGGCGTACATTATGCATTTTCAACCAATGGTAGTAAAAAAAAACCAATTGTGAAATAATAGCCAAAAAAGGATTATCGGTTAAATTAAAATATACTGAAAGAGTTACAATAATTGATAAGTATAGAATAGTTTTAAATTACAACAATAATAGGGTTAATCGAGACTTTAGGTGAGAGCACTGCATTGAGGAAGTTTGACGGACAAAGTGGCAGCGAGAAAAATTACTATTGAGTTTAATTCAATTGGTTATTATAATATTTCTCAGCCTGATGGGTCATCAGATATGTAGATGGTTTAAAAAAAACGTCGGAAGTAGGTAAACATTAGCCAAGGTAAGAATGGAAAGTTCAATCGTTCTATAACTTGATATGTTCAATCGTTTCCTAAACTAAAATCTAAGCCTGATTGGACGGCAGCAAATAGGTCAAAGACCGGATGTCAAACGTGTTGGGACACGTTCAACCTTCAAAGTAAAACTGCACCAGAACTATCAACTGAAGCGCTATATTCAATCTGGGGATTCATATAGAGAGACAGCATACAAATAGTAGAAAATTAAGAATAATTACTGTATTAGGGTTTTTTTTGTGCGAAAACCTACAAGAAATTTTCCAGCATGAGAAGACTAAAGTCTAGAAAATGTAGTAAGACCTACAATATTTTTAGCAATTAATCATTTACTTTACGGGCGTTACTGCGGCAAAAAATATGCAGTACTAGAATAATATGTTTAAAGTATTCGCACAAGCTTCGTAGAGCTCACCATAGTAATGATAAAATTAATAATATAATATTGTAACAAAGTATTCCAGCACTACGCTCAATCGTCTCTCAAAAGACAAGAGTAATAGCAATAGCCAATATGAACAAATGAATTTAAATAAAACGAAACGAGAACCTCACATTTCAATCAACATTTTCGTATTACTTTAGAGTACGTGCATTAAATTTATTTCACCATCCTTAAAACAAATGCTATATTACAGTTACAGCTATATTACAATATACTGTAAACTGAAATTTACACTAACGTAGTTTATACAACGCTTAAGATCACTGCTCAGCAAAACTGTCACGAAAACTTCATCAGGAACAGGTGTGGTTAAAAGACATAATTTAAATACAACCGAGAATTAAGCGACCTTAATTTAAAGTTACTATAGAAATCATAGCGGACATCACCTAAATGTAAATATACGCTTTCGATTCAGTAAACTTCATTTTCAATAATAACACAACAATCAGAAGGAAAACCATACGCAAACAACTATGCACCCAATTGAGAGTAATTATCAGGAAGAGGTGTAGTTAAAAGACATCATTTAAATACAAGCGAGAACTAAGCGACTATAATAGCGCTCCAAGCGATATCTTTAAGAACCAACCTACTTCCTTACCGACACCTCGGTATTTTTATAATTTGAAAGTTGAAAATTTGTAGTTTTTGGGCATAATAAAATCAAAGCTAGTATTACCCTGGTGAAATAACCCGCTCTCAGTGCATCGAATCACCGTCGTGTACATGAAGATGTTCATGTTCGTATGAAATACAATATTTGTATCAAACACGGGTGTAGTTGTAAGAGATCAATTAAACACGAGCGAGAACTAAACCTGCAAGATCTACGTTACCCAAACGGTGATATATGCTCACACGGCTGAACTACGTTACCGACAAATCTATATTTTTTTACCTTTTTTATAGTTTAAAAGTAAAAAAATCGTAGTTTTATGATTTTCCCTAAATTGAAACATCTCAAAGAATGTCCATGAAGATGTTCATGTTCGTATGAAATACAATATTTGTATCAAACACGGGTGTAGTTGTAAGAGATCAATTAAACACGAGCGAGAACTAAACCTGCAAGATCTACGTTACCCAAACGGTGATATATGCTCACACGGCTGAACTACGTTACCGACAAATCTATATTTTTTTACCTTTTTTATAGTTTAAAAGTAAAAAAATCGTAGTTTTATGATTTTCCCTAAATTGAAACATCTCAAAGAATGTCCATGCCAAATTTCAAGTCTCTATCTTAAACGGTCGCTTCAGGACATTACTATCATCAGTGAGTCAGTCAGTTACACATAGGGCTGTATATATTATAGACTCGCCTACGGCTCGATGGGGGCTCCGCCCCCATGCCCCCTTAGGGGTTGCCCAGAAAATCGTTAATTGTTGTTTAAGTCGCATATAATGAACCGAATACAAATAAATATAAGTGTTTGTAAATGAGCAAAATAGCAAAATAAATGAGTTTGTAAGTAATGAAAATATATTCGCTTACGGCTCGTTTTCAGAGGATCTTTCCCCAAACCCCCTTCCTAATTCCCCCGAATTCTATAAAGGCTAATGGAGTTGTGAATAAATTTATAAATTTATGTAGGTATTGTACAAGTATATACTTAAAGTTGATAAACTTATAATTAAGATAATAGAGTGGATGTTCTGTAAATAAGTTTCGCATAATAAGTAAGGTATTGAGGAAGAATAGAGTTGACTTAAGTAGGAGGATAATAATTGTGACTTAGGAGTTTTGGCAGGAATTTGATTGGTTTTTAAGTATTAGTTACCATTGAAGTATATTAAAATAAATGTGTTGGAATGGGAAGAATACTAGTAATTTATTGTATTCAGTGCAAAAATTATAAAAGAAGTATAAATACATTTATGAAAAAATTTATGGATAAACTGAATAAAAATGTGCAGTAGATCATCGAAAACAATGAAAAATTCCATTGAAACAAATGAATTGGAAATCTTATCAAATTGGATAAAACCCGCCAAAAATCCCTTTTATTCACAAAAAATACTATTCTGTTAAAATCCTTCAATTAGTTGTGTTTAAATTCCAGGTAATAACTTAACAATCCAGTAATATTGAACATACAATGATAAGTACATAATGTAATATTGGCATTCATTACAGTTCCTTCATTTCAGTTCTTAAACTTTTAAATTTACCTAATTTCCTAAAAAATTACTGTCAAGTCAAATAATAAAACTTCAATTTTCTAAATACAATAATACAATAGCTACCAACAAAAGTATGTTAAATAATGGTTTAAATATCAAAATCACCATAAACATCAGAGGACGTACGTTTTAGCCGTAGGACCAGGTCAGTAAATAACAATCACACTAAAACAATTAGTTGCTTGATACAGCGATTCGTTCCGACTAACAGTCAAAGAAGAATACGTGATATTGGAAATCATCATGATAATTTTTATGTTTGATAATTTAATTGATATTGGTAATGTGCAAGATATGTCTATGCGCAAAGTGAATGTTCTAAGTAAAATATTACAGTAGTTGTAAAACAACATTGGCTAACACACTACTCAAATTAATAATGATAAAAACTTTTAATGTTCCTATAGCTTTATTTTAAAATTCTTTCATAATGCTCCTTAATTAGTATAAGAATTTAGAGATGTGAATTAATAATCAACCATTTAAATATTCTATGTATTGTGCTGGACGGAGACTCCAGCCTCTTGCCCCCTTATTGGTTGCCTCAAATTGTTAACTGATATACAAATTTCAAGCATTGAATAGGCCAGTAGAGGGCTCACCCCCATACCCCTTCGTTGTGTTCTAAAGTCTAAAACATTTAAGATATTCCCGTTATGTTAAAAAATGAAATTGTTAATTTTGTTAGATACTCTCACTATTTTGATTAGGGCATGTGTGTGCCTTCTTGGGCCAGAGAATATTGTACGAATTCAGTGAATGCAAAATTCAAACGTAACTGCAGTTAGACCTACTAAACTACAGTATATGAAACATAGTAATAATAAAAGTTGCGAATCGGTCTTAAGGGTTAACGATGAAATTGTTAATTTTGTTAGATACTCTCACTATTTTGATTAGGGCATGGGTGTGCCTTCTTGGGCCAGAGAATATTGTACGAATTCAGTGAATGCAAAATTCAAACGTAACTGCAGTTAGACCTACTAAACTACAGTATATGAAACAGAGTAATAATAAAAGTTGCGAATCGGTCTTAAGGGTTAACGATACGACAAAAAGTGAAAAGTCCAAAGTTTTAATGCCACTAATTTACTTAGAATATAATAAAGTATTATGTTCAACGGATAAATCCATTCATAATCAACAGGTTAAAGAAAAATACATATTAATATCTGGCATAAAAGTATCATTTCTTTTTTTAGGATGTTTAACTTCTAAATTTAGATAGTTTCCTTTTAAAATCAGTGTCAAGCAAAATGAATACAAAACTTTAAGGTTCTAAATACAATATTACATTAGTTACTAACAAATTATGCCAAATAATAATTAGCACTGCAAATTTACCTCAGACAGTCGGAAATATATTTATTTGAAGTATATTTATTTGAAGTAAATATGGTACGGGTTTGACTTAAAATTAGTGACTTCTACTCTGCAAAGATGACTTCCGGTACATCCTGTCCATTAATTTCACTGTCACCGGTTTATCAATGATGGATCACTTGGTTTTTGTTAAAATAAGTTCTGTACATTTTAAAATGGGTGTACAGGTGATCTGGGTCCACTCAGTATAATAGAGATTTAGTTAAAACCAAGGTACTACCATTGACTATGTACACTAACATGCTATGAGAAAACTACTCACGTAGTGTACAAAGTCAATGGTACTACTAATGTAACTTTAATCGAATTGCATGTGAAGTTTAAAACAAAATGCTAAAATAAATGCTTATGTTTAAATTTGACCGAAATCAACCGAACTTCACTTGAACACTATCTGGTAAATATGGTGTGTTAATGCGAAATATCAATAACATGAGAATTCTATGGAGAGCACTAAGCCTTTCCTTAGAGTCTCGTCTCAATCTTGCAAACAGCTACGACTAGAATGAAAATTAACTGAGTGTAAAGAAATTTGTTCAACGAAATAAGTACGAGAACCAAACCTGGTCACCTATGTACGAGAACTAAGTCGCAAGTCAGTCAAAACAACGTTTACAGACATCTCAGGGTGTAATTGCGACAGTTCAAATAAATAAAGACGAGAACTAAGTCGCAACTTGGCGGCGCTCCGGTGGCCAAGTTTGGAACTACATTGTTAAGGTTACTTCTAACCATGGCGAGAAACTAAGCTTATAATGCAAAATGTTTTATCCTTAAAGAAAAAAATGTTCAACTTTAGTATTATTCCCTTTTTTTTACATTTAATCCTATCAGTATACCAAATTTTGGTTCACTATCTGAATTGCAAGTTGATAAACATTTCTATCCCATATAAATGAGTCAGTCATTCAGTTACATATAGGGCTGCTAAATAAAAAGATAGGAGATGAAAATTCACCATTAACAAACTTCCATGCTAGCGCACATGCAGCATTACCTATACACTGGGCTTTATTACTGTAGGAATCATAGCGGGTACACCCTGGTGAGACGACCCACTCTCCATACAGTAAAACTACATCAAAACAATTAAAATTGAACTCTACACATATTCAAAAACTAATACTGTGATAAATGCAAACACGGGTGTAGTTGAAAGATCTCATTTAAACACGAGCGAGAACTAACGTGATCTACGTTACCCAAGCGGTGATATGTGCTCACACGGCTGAACTGCGTTACCGACATATCTATATTTTACCTTTTTTATATATTAAAAATGAAAAATTGCTAGTTTTTAGATTTTTTTATGAATGTTAATCATGTAAGCTAAGAGGATGCCAAATTTCAAGTCCCTAGCTTGAATGGTTTTGTCAGAACTTTTATATACATCAGTCAGTCAGTTACACATGGGGCTGTATATATTATAGACTCGCCTACGGCTCGATGGGGGCTCCGCCCCCATGCCCCCTTAGGGGTTGCCCAGAAAATCGTTAATTGTTGTTTAAGTCGCATATAATGAACCGAATACAAATAAATATAAGTGTTTGTAAATGAGCAAAATAGCAAAATAAATGAGTTTGTAAGTAATGAAAATATATTCGCTTACGGCTCGTTTTCAGAGGATCTTTCCCCAAACCCCCTTCCTAATTCCCCCGAATTCTATAAAGGCTAATGGAGTTGTGAATAAATTTATAAATTTATGTAGGTATTGTACAAGTATATACTTAAAGTTGATAAACTTATAATTAAGATAATAGAGTGGATGTTCTGTAAATAAGTTTCGCATAATAAGTAAGGTATTGAGGAAGAATAGAGTTGACTTAAGTAGGAGGATAATAATTGTGACTTAGGAGTTTTGGCAGGAATTTGATTGGTTTTTAAGTATTAGTTACCATTGAAGTATATTAAAATAAATGTGTTGGAATGGGAAGAATACTAGTAATTTATTGTATTCAGTGCAAAAATTATAAAAGAAGTATAAATACATTTATGAAAAAATTTATGGATAAACTGAATAAAAATGTGCAGTAGATCATCGAAAACAATGAAAAATTCCATTGAAACAAATGAATTGGAAATCTTATCAAATTGGATAAAACCCGCCAAAAATCCCTTTTATTCACAAAAAATACTATTCTGTTAAAATCCTTCAATTAGTTGTGTTTAAATTCCAGGTAATAACTTAACAATCCAGTAATATTGAACATACAATGATAAGTACATAATGTAATATTGGCATTCATTACAGTTCCTTCATTTCAGTTCTTAAACTTTTAAATTTACCTAATTTCCTAAAAAATTACTGTCAAGTCAAATAATAAAACTTCAATTTTCTAAATACAATAATACAATAGCTACCAACAAAAGTATGTTAAATAATGGTTTAAATATCAAAATCACCATAAACATCAGAGGACGTACGTTTTAGCCGTAGGACCAGGTCAGTAAATAACAATCACACTAAAACAATTAGTTGCTTGATACAGCGATTCGTTCCGACTAACAGTCAAAGAAGAATACGTGATATTGGAAATCATCATGATAATTTTTATGTTTGATAATTTAATTGATATTGGTAATGTGCAAGATATGTCTATGCGCAAAGTGAATGTTCTAAGTAAAATATTACAGTAGTTGTAAAACAACATTGGCTAACACACTACTCAAATTAATAATGATAAAAACTTTTAATGTTCCTATAGCTTTATTTTAAAATTCTTTCATAATGCTCCTTAATTAGTATAAGAATTTAGAGATGTGAATTAATAATCAACCATTTAAATATTCTATGTATTGTGCTGGACGGAGACTCCAGCCTCTTGCCCCCTTATTGGTTGCCTCAAATTGTTAACTGATATACAAATTTCAAGCATTGAATAGGCCAGTAGAGGGCTCACCCCCATACCCCTTCGTTGTGTTCTAAAGTCTAAAACATTTAAGATATTCCCGTTATGTTAAAAAATGAAATTGTTAATTTTGTTAGATACTCTCACTATTTTGATTAGGGCATGTGTGTGCCTTCTTGGGCCAGAGAATATTGTACGAATTCAGTGAATGCAAAATTCAAACGTAACTGCAGTTAGACCTACTAAACTACAGTATATGAAACATAGTAATAATAAAAGTTGCGAATCGGTCTTAAGGGTTAACGATGAAATTGTTAATTTTGTTAGATACTCTCACTATTTTGATTAGGGCATGGGTGTGCCTTCTTGGGCCAGAGAATATTGTACGAATTCAGTGAATGCAAAATTCAAACGTAACTGCAGTTAGACCTACTAAACTACAGTATATGAAACAGAGTAATAATAAAAGTTGCGAATCGGTCTTAAGGGTTAACGATACGACAAAAAGTGAAAAGTCCAAAGTTTTAATGCCACTAATTTACTTAGAATATAATAAAGTATTATGTTCAACGGATAAATCCATTCATAATCAACAGGTTAAAGAAAAATACATATTAATATCTGGCATAAAAGTATCATTTCTTTTTTTAGGATGTTTAACTTCTAAATTTAGATAGTTTCCTTTTAAAATCAGTGTCAAGCAAAATGAATACAAAACTTTAAGGTTCTAAATACAATATTACATTAGTTACTAACAAATTATGCCAAATAATAATTAGCACTGCAAATTTACCTCAGACAGTCGGAAATATATTTATTTGAAGTATATTTATTTGAAGTAAATATGGTACGGGTTTGACTTAAAATTAGTGACTTCTACTCTGCAAAGATGACTTCCGGTACATCCTGTCCATTAATTTCACTGTCACCGGTTTATCAATGATGGATCACTTGGTTTTTGTTAAAATAAGTTCTGTACATTTTAAAATGGGTGTACAGGTGATCTGGGTCCACTCAGTATAATAGAGATTTAGTTAAAACCAAGGTACTACCATTGACTATGTACACTAACATGCTATGAGAAAACTACTCACGTAGTGTACAAAGTCAATGGTACTACTAATGTAACTTTAATCGAATTGCATGTGAAGTTTAAAACAAAATGCTAAAATAAATGCTTATGTTTAAATTTGACCGAAATCAACCGAACTTCACTTGAACACTATCTGGTAAATATGGTGTGTTAATGCGAAATATCAATAACATGAGAATTCTATGGAGAGCACTAAGCCTTTCCTTAGAGTCTCGTCTCAATCTTGCAAACAGCTACGACTAGAATGAAAATTAACTGAGTGTAAAGAAATTTGTTCAACGAAATAAGTACGAGAACCAAACCTGGTCACCTATGTACGAGAACTAAGTCGCAAGTCAGTCAAAACAACGTTTACAGACATCTCAGGGTGTAATTGCGACAGTTCAAATAAATAAAGACGAGAACTAAGTCGCAACTTGGCGGCGCTCCGGTGGCCAAGTTTGGAACTACATTGTTAAGGTTACTTCTAACCATGGCGAGAAACTAAGCTTATAATGCAAAATGTTTTATCCTTAAAGAAAAAAATGTTCAACTTTAGTATTATTCCCTTTTTTTTACATTTAATCCTATCAGTATACCAAATTTTGGTTCACTATCTGAATTGCAAGTTGATAAACATTTCTATCCCATATAAATGAGTCAGTCATTCAGTTACATATAGGGCTGCTAAATAAAAAGATAGGAGATGAAAATTCACCATTAACAAACTTCCATGCTAGCGCACATGCAGCATTACCTATACACTGGGCTTTATTACTGTAGGAATCATAGCGGGTACACCCTGGTGAGACGACCCACTCTCCATACAGTAAAACTACATCAAAACAATTAAAATTGAACTCTACACATATTCAAAAACTAATACTGTGATAAATGCAAACACGGGTGTAGTTGAAAGATCTCATTTAAACACGAGCGAGAACTAACGTGATCTACGTTACCCAAGCGGTGATATGTGCTCACACGGCTGAACTGCGTTACCGACATATCTATATTTTACCTTTTTTATATATTAAAAATGAAAAATTGCTAGTTTTTAGATTTTTTTATGAATGTTAATCATGTAAGCTAAGAGGATGCCAAATTTCAAGTCCCTAGCTTGAATGGTTTTGTCAGATCAGTCAGTCAGTTACACATGGGGCTGTATATATTATAGATACCCTCATCAGTGATGATAAGGAAATTAAATAACAAACTATTAAAATTAATTAAACATATTTTATTTTTGAACTGAATAAATGGTGGCCTGTAACAGTAGGAGAATGTTAAATAAATTTGAATTTAATACCGGGGGGACGACCATTTGCTCGGTAAAGTTGTTATGCTTGTAAGACGAGCTTTTGCGCTCCGCCCCCTATCGTTAACAGACGAGCTCGTTCGCTTCGCTCCCTCATTTTACTAAGGGTTCAAGCACTTTGGTTTAATTTTAATGAACCAAAGTTTGAAAATAGAACGAGTTAGTTTATCGCAACAGTTATCACTTCATATTTCTCCGATTTTGTAGCTTTTTTTATTTACATGCCTATAAGGATAACAAGGGGTATGAAGGGTTGTTGGTAGGGTGGGAACCGAGGTTTTCCCAGTCATTTGACCAGCTCCAATCGATTTCTGGTGCCTACAAAACTCCATTTGCAACCAAAAGTTATAATCCTTGGACGAAATAGTTATTTGTGCTTCTAGGGACTAAAGTACAATTTTTTTTCCTGAAGGGAAAGTCTTGTCATCCGAAGGCGAAGCCGAGGGCGACAATTTCCCTGAGGGAGAAAAGTACTTTAGTCCCTTGATACACACAACATTTTTCCTCCACCTACACGAATAACATTTAGGCCTAGTAGGCCTATCGTATATAATTAAACTTTACTTTCATATGATCCCTTGCTCCGTCAAGCTGGATCAGTCACATCAACATAAAAAAACACACAAGGTAGGATATATCATTTTTAAAGAACACGAAAAAACAAAATATAATTTAAGACTAGTCAAAAGTTTTACACTTATGTTTTGGACTTCTTAGGTTAATAGCCTACCCAAGCGAAATGTAAACAAACACGTACTGCCACGGCCATCTCTAGTACTAGAGATGCTGCTCACTGCTGACAGAATGGTCAGCAGGTGAGCAGCAGCTACAGCTGCTATTAGTCAACAATGAGTAACGAAACAAATACAAGCAACAGCTGACTGTGGCTCATGTTCTTTTTAATCTCTCTTTTAATATTATTCTTATTTAACTAACTTTAGCCCCGTGGCACAAAAAACTTGAGTTTTCCCTAGGTAGAAAAATTAAGTATTAAGTCACATGGGATAGAAATTAGTACTTTACTACTCTATTCCAAGGAGTAAAATACGGCTTTAGATAGTAGGTGAAGGAAAATATATTTTGCCCCTACAAACAATGATTGTTTTAGAGAAGTACCATGGGGGACCAAGCTTGTGCTCGGTCAAAATTATTGAGCGTTACTTTCCTGTCTCAGACCTTCTAAGTACCGCTTGAAATTTTGAGAGATAATTTATATGTAGTCGCACAATAGCTACGAAAAATAAAGGAATAAAATGAAATTAAAAATTGGAACTGAGTACATTGAAAGATAAATGAAAACAAAGAGGTATCCTTATTTGACAAATTAAGAGCTATGAATCGAAAGGAATTAAACAAGAATAAAAACAACGAAAAATTAAAGTAAAACTCAAACGACTTGTAACCGGTTAACCGTTAACCGGCGTTACCGGCGAGATAAGCCGCCCGGCGGTCAAAGGGTTTGCTTTCCAGTACGGTGGGGTCAATTTCCCCTCGTTTCCCCTTCGGAGTCCGAGGTTATATCAGGAAGTGATAAGTAAGGTCGTGGAGAGTTTTCCGTAGTGCTCGTGAGAGGGATGAATCAACGTCTGTGCATGCCGGCAGGATCTACCGGACTGCCCAGAGTTTATTTATTTATTTACCAACGGCAAGGAGCCAATTTACAAAGAATACAATAATACAAAATTACATGCGAATATGAAACAATTGTGCAAATTTGCGTACAAACAAGATGGACAAGTAATACCGAAAAATATGTGAAAAACATGCAAGAAAATTGACTAGAATAAATACCCAGTGCAAAGCCAAAATACATTAGACTTACATGCAAAATACGACGAAACTAGAGTAATAAATTAAATAGTACTGAGAGATTACAGAGCTATATACAGCAGTATATGTAAATTATTATTTATTTTCAGTTATTTATTATCAGTTATTTTAAATTGAGTTTGTTTAGAAATCTGTTCATTCCAACTATCGTAGAGTTTGAATCTTACATTTTATTTCCTGAAATTCCAAACGTGAGCAGATATAGGTCACTGAAGTTTAAATTAAATTTATCAGGTTTATGATTAAAGAATTTAAATATAATAATTCGCTTAGGACAGGTGTCTCATCGGATTTTAAAAGTTTGCAACCTTTAGAACAGATTGGTTAGAATAAATTGTACTCTAGGATACTTTTGGGACAAGTGTCTCATCGGATTTTAATATAGCCATGATCCTGTTTGTTTTTCGGGCTTCCGAATATATTTAGAGTTCATGAGGCAAGTGTCTCGGCTCTAAGCTAAATTAATAAACGTAAACTGTGTTTTGTCGATATTTTACTAATTGACTGAGAAGGAAAGTTTCTTCCGGGTTGGTTGATTATAGCCTAAAAGTAACTAGATCTGAACAAGAATAATTTATACATCAAGCAGGGAGTTCGAGTGAGGAAATTTTCTCCTCGGACATAAATTATCAGAGGAAATCTCACATTTTGGTCAACGGTAAATTTTAGTTTTATTTTTCTTTAATCTCGGGTCGTAGTTTGAAGGTGGTTAAAGTGCCGTACAGTGCATCGATAGTGTGCGAAACCATTTTAAGACATAGAACTTATTTTATGTATAATCTGAGCACCATGGCTAACCATATTGCATGTAATATTCTCTTTTAAGCTAGTTCTTATTAATTTTAGATGTAAATAAATCTTATCTTATCTTATACTCTAAAACAAGCTCCGTTTGTCCGGGCAAAGTTTTTTTTTCGCTCCAAGGATTTGTGATTTTTTATTGAATATGGGGGTTTTGGCCACCAGAAACCGATTGGAGCTGGTCCCATAGCTGGGAAAAATCCGGTTTTCGCGCAAGAGCCCCTAAAAGTTTCCATGTTATCATTATGGAGATTTTATTAACTGAAAAAAATCAGCTGATAACTGTAGATATAAACCAATGTGTTATATCTTTAACCTGTAGTTTAAGACAATTATACCAAAGTGCAACACCCGTCTGCTTGGCGAGTGAGCGAAGCGAACGAGCTTTGTGTGAGAACGAAAGCAATAATCTTACCGAGCTTAAGCTCGGTCCCCCTGGTACTGTAAATAATATTGACGAGCAAATATTACATTTTAAACCTCGGTCCTTTTCGTACTGAGCTGGTTACAGTTAATCTGGGCTAAAAGAATATTTTGCATTCCCTATTTTAGCCCATTACAGACTATAAGAACCAATTTTCACCGTAGGAAAAAAATAAATTCAAAAAAAAAAGCTAGATGGGTTAGCGAGGGTACAGCTTTGGAGATATCACTTAGATGTGTGGGCGCAAAAGCCTACAACTAATTGAATTATTCATTGAAACTTAAAAAAATCTTATGAAGTCATTAGGTCAGTATATGAAACACTACGAGAAAGCTTTATATGAATTTGAAAAGCTGACTGGTCTTTGATTTGATGAAATGGTTTCAACCAAAGTATTAGTTTGGACAGAAAGAACGAGTAAATTGTCGAGACTCATAGTCAAGTGCAGGCAGTAACCACCCGGGTCTGACAAGAAAGTGGAAGCAGCCATCCTACTACTACCAGGCCGATGTCAAAAGAAACGCTATTTTAAAAAAATCGTCTCTCTGGCAGGTGCTGGCCAAGATGACTGTAGGTCAGGGAGAGGTGAGCTACATCCCATAAGAGCAATGGTGTCACTCTGCGACATCCGTGGATGTCGTCAAAGAGGTTTTGTTGGTTAAAAAAGTGTTAAAAATTCAACATTTTACTCTTTGCTACCTGCAAGTGTTGCCAACGCTGCAGGTAACAATAATCGTTCTCCTTCGTGTTGGATATTTTTTGTCTCAACTATTACTAAAATAAGGAATTTCAAAGCAAACTAGAAAAGAATTTATGGTTTTAAATTTACCTAGATTGATAATTGTTAATTTTGTCTTTACCAAATGGTTTGTTATTAACTAATAATCCATATGTAAAATAGAGTAATATGGTGTCGTTACGATAAATATCGTACCCATGGCAAGACTGCTTCATTCTCTTTTTCAATCGGCTGTGTAATGGTAAATATTATAACGTAACTTGACTTCCGTTTTAGTTTAGACGCTTCATATCCAGAACACAAAAAAATAGCTATTCAGCTGACCTTAGGAAGAAGTTATGCTTCTTCCTCTACAGACCTTGGGTGCTGGCTACAAAGTTATGTCAATCACAAGCGATGTGGTCGGGAAAGACCAATAAAAGCGCAAAGAACTATCAATATTTCCAAAAGAATACAAAATTACAAAAGGGTTAATATCAAAACCCTACGGAACCGACACGAGATGTAAGTGTATTTGGAGATGTTCCCAACCTATTGAAATTATCCTAGAAACTACTTTGTAGAGAAGGGCTTAACAAATTTTTTCGGGGGCACTGCTGGCTCTGATCATAAAAAAATAGAAATGAAAAAAGTTTTTTGAAAGTAACTTTTAAAGTTACTCTTCGAAAAAAATAAACACAACATTAATCTTGCAGCTCACTTATTTTCAAATACAACTTATTTATTTATTTATCTCATACTGTAAAATAAGCACTGTGTACGGGCGAAATGTTTTTTCTCTCCAAGTATTTTAGATTTTTTGGTTGATTATGGGGCTTTGGACCACCAGGAATCGATTGGAGTTGGTCCCATGGCTGGGAAAAATCAGGTTTCCACCCTAGAGCCCTTCAAAGTTCCCATGCTATCCTTATGGGAATTTTTAAATTGAACAAAAATCAGCTGATAACTGTAGATATAAACCAATGTGTTACATCTTTAACCTGTGTTTTAGGAAAATCATACCAATGTATGTGGAACATTGATTATACACTAGTATACGTGTTGCTCGAAATCGAGCAATTAATTTTAATACAATACAAATTTTACTTTTAGCTCTAAATCAATGACGTCCGGCCAATCCAATATTGTGAGTATCTGTAATCATCAAAAACAACTCGTATTTACAGCTGATTATTAACACATGTTTAAAATGCTTTATTCAATCCCAATGTTATTTAAATGGGAAATTTTTGAATTTCAATGGTGCATAGCGCCTTTATTTTCAGTCCGATTCTCATCAGTTTTTGGCGGAAACAACTACAGACCAAGCCTTATCCAACGACACCAAACACTTGAAAATCGGTTGAAAATTGTAGGAGGAGTTCTCAAGACAAAAAAACCCTTAGCGTATTAAATAAGTATAGATTATACGTGCAGCACCCATTAGCCGGGCGAGGGAGCGTAGCGAAAGAGCTCACCTTAAAAAGGTAGAGGGCAAGTGAGCGGAGCGAACAAGCTTTTTGTGAGCAACGAAATAGTTTTACCAAGCATAAGCTCGGTCCCCCTGGTACTTCATTATGTACTTGTTCAGCAATAAAATTCTTGAGGAAGAGAGTAATCTTACAAAATTGGAAACAATCATTTCAGGTAATCAAACTTTTAACGATTGGTTTGAAATTATAAATTATAAGTATGTCTAAGACGTACACATTGAACAGGGTGCTTTTTTAACAAAACTTAAAAAAATTTAAGGGTAGTATAATTAAATATGAACGATTTTATTATTTAAGAAATGTTGTTAATATATTAATATTAATTACTAAGAATATTATTATTTTAATAAGAAAGAATATTAATTACTAACAAGTCTCTGATTGGCCTATTTTCTTACCTCAAACAGACTTACCAACTGTACTATTTATTGACTTCAAAACTAAGCCATGATGTCCTTAGATGTCCTTATTTTAGAGTGAAGGGATGCAGTTATGATTACCCAGGCGCACTGCAGTTTTGTTACAGAATACGTTGGAATATCAGTGGATATCACTCATCAAACATTTTCAATTTAAAATGTAACATTGAGCCTGATGGAGAAATGTGTTTGATTGCAAAGGTAAGAAATGGTCATCATTTCGAAATAGATAATGAAAGTGAGCGAATATTATCAACTGTGAGGTGAGTAAAAATTGTGAAAACAGTTTCAAAGAAAGTGATGATTATGACCAACTCGAAGAGGAATCATTGACGAACATACCACTATTCTCAGCGTATATGTTTTCAGAAGAAGCCCTTGATCATGTAGTTTGTTACGTGGCCTTAAACTTAAAAACAGTTCCCCAAATTGGGCAGGTCCTCGTATGAGCACTTGAAACCTGATTCATGAGGAGAAGAAATGTCTTGGATTGAGACCGTGTCAAAGGGGGGTAGAGGAAGTTTTAATATAGTTCATGGATTAAATAGTGTCTGATAAACAGACTGCAAAAAAGTTTTTTTCACTTGAAAACCCAAAGATAACGGACGTAGGAGTGTCGAAAGAGGCTGTGATGAGACTTATTCGAGTTAGAACTCGCCTCAGAGAAAGATATGGTGATGTCCTCACATTATCCAGGGGATCGGCCCTGTATTCGACGTCGATGAGAGACTTAAGCTGCTCAATCTGAACCCAGGGAACATCCAGTAGGAGCTGGATGAAATAGTGGAACAATCTTCAAATCCCTCCCCTCCTCCCTCGAAGAGTGGCCAAAGCAGCCGCGGGACCTCGACCACTCTGCTCCTCCAACCGCAACAGTGGGAGGATCACGTGATACGCCCGGACCCAGGAGCTCATCCTGCGGAATCCATCTCGGCTAGCTGAAATGGTCCTCAACAACAACTTTATGACCTGATGACTGACCAGCGACGAGTGGATCTGCCAGAGCAAGTAACTGGGGCAGCACATTGGACCCAGCCCTGCAGTCAGCCAATCCCGATGGTGACGTGCCCGATCTCAGTGGAGGAAGTCAATGGGAGGATCCGGCGACTCAAACCGAGCGGAGCACCAGGACTTGGCGGGATCAAGAAAACTGCAATTCGGGACTACCCCAAGATCACTGGGAAAGTCTTAGTCCTTCTCAACATCGGGTGTATGTTGTACTTCAGGGCCTGAACCCTTAGAACTGGGATGTCCACTACCCAATACCAGCTCAAAGTACCGAGCTGGGCTAACGGGCGTGGCTCCCTTTATTAACTGAAGGAGGGCAGCTTCGGCTGTTCCGAGCCCTGGCGGAGGTGGCCTTGTGCCAATCGCGCGCTTACTGGGTGTCTCACTCCAGCTCCCCCCCCCACCAAAAAAAGGGAGGAAATAAGTCAGGATGTCGGGGATCTGGTGCCTCCGTGACCTTCGGGCGCGGTTGCAGTGTAGCCGGCGTCTTTGGCGTGCGGGTTTCCAGTGATATAGTTATTCCGCTTGGGAATCACCCATGACCCAAGTAAAACCTAAAATGGGGACCCCGGGATCAGGTTAAAGCCCCTGGCTTCGGCCAGTCCGGATATTGGGTTGGACTCGAGGGGGCAGAGGTTGTCGATATGCTCGGCACACAGCTTCGGCTGTGGGGGGCCCTCCAGCCTTATCTTGGGGCGTTGCTCACAAACGAAAGCTGAGAAGTAGCATGGATAGTGCTGCCACTGACACTCACAGCGGTTTGTGTTTTGGGTTCACTGCCGGTTGAGTACCACAGGCCTGGTGAATTCTCGGTCTTGTGGGGGTCTAATCCGCATTAATGTGATTTGGGACTCTTGTGGTTCCATAAGTTCCCCGTCTGGGGGGGCCTTCCCCTTTTACTGACATGTTCGTGAAGGGGGGTCTCTGCTATCAGACCGTCCGGGTATGCCGAAAGGTAGGTACCGGGCGCCATCAGGAGCGGGAACCCAAACCTTGACTTCAATCTCGGAATGGAGCAAATATGAATATGAAACACACGAATATGAAACACAGTCCTTCTCAACATCGTTGTGTTCCAAGACACTGTTGGGTAGTGTCTACCCTGGAAGAGAGGCCGGACCACACTTATCCCCAAGCAATGCAAAGACCTAACCCTGTGAGAATTGGCGGCCCATCACCATAACGCCTCTCCTTAGGAGGATATGCTCTCCTGTGGTCGCATCTCGGCTAGTGTAACAAGTCACCATCTTCGTCAGACAGTGAGGATTCCGGCCGGGGAATGGCTTCAAGAAAATTAAACGTTAAACCTCATTTTTTAAATTAAACCTCATTTTTTCAAAGAGGTGAACTCGTTATACTTGACGAAATCATCAGGCTGGGGAAGAGTCACTTGTAGAAGAACAGATGGATGTGTCGTAGGCTTTTGACACGGTAAAAACAAATATGATCATGACAGGGTCTTTAGACACGAACCGTGTGGTTCGTGCCTAACCACGAAAGGCACGGTTCTACAGGCGGTTCAGGGTGCAACGTGTCTAGTTAACATAGCGCGATGCACGTACTTGGGCTATACCACAAGCGGCTTTGGTATTACTATTGACGTCAAATGAATATTACTATTGAGTTAACCTGAGAAAACGGCCCAAGATGCCGAAAAACGTCCGAACAGCCTAAATCGAGCCTCCGGGCCCCCTTCTCGAGATGTACCATCACAAGAAGGCCCCAGATCTATCCGGATGATTAATCGCCCCAGATTCATCCGCCATCTTACACAGATCTCTGGGATCCTGGCCTAGATTCCCCATGCTTTCATGGTAACCAAGTTGAGGTAGCATTTCTATCCAGATATGAGCACATTTTATGTGAGAGATAACATTCTCGAAAATGCAATGTCATATAAAAAATTATATAATTAACTAAACTCGCACTCCACGATAAAGTCCGTGGAAGAGAAAGAGGTGTATAACCGGAACTTACAAGTCCCCCAAAGTCACCTTCAGAGTGAAAAAAAATTTTTTGCCAGGTTCAACAATTTCCTATTACTTCTACGAAACAAACTATAAAATACCTACAACACGATTTCAGCAAATTCACATGTTATGACTCAGAAGGGAACGTTGCTGTTTTCCTTGTTTGTATTACTGTGTCTGACTAACGTGTGCACCTGACTAAAGTGGTGGCGGCGAACCTCAGTTTATTTTACCCTAGCTCATCATTATTAGCTCACCTTCTGATCTACACGCCTCGTCATGGCTGTCTTCATCAAGATGATATTCCTCTTGGCACTTGTAAGTACTGTCGTTTACATTTATACTAGACACGAGTTAAACTTTGTACGTAGATTACCCATAAAGTAACTAACATTAAATAAATACACACTGTGAAAAAGTAAAAAAAAATTTTATATATTTTTTTAAAGTGAACGCTTGTTCTATTATTCTACAATCACCCATACATGGAATAAGACTTTCGGAACTCTCTCTGCTGTAATGTGCATGTGTAATGTGCCTAAGAGTGCATCAAGTGGTTTTCATTCAATTATTACTAGATAATAGCAGGGCTCTGGCTCTGGGAGTGTCAGGAATAACAAATATTCAGCTTATTATTAATAATAATAATGTAATTAATAATAACTTTAATAAATTATTATTTAAAGTAATATTTATTGTGTTTGTTTGTTCACTAAAACAATGATTTTATCATTCTGCACGAAATCAGCCTGTTTTTTGTTCTCTAAATAAGACCAAAAAAGTTTTTTTTGTCATAGGTCTAAAAAAAGCTGGAATATTTTTTAGAACCTAGGACTAAAAAGTCAGCTGTTTGCTAAGTGTTATTTATCAATATTCTATGCAGAATATTATTGAAATTCAAAAGCTATATTAAAACATTTTTTGTAAATGACAAAAATGCAAACATAACCTAAAAAATTCGATTTTTATAGCGATTAAAAGTGTAAGTCTGCATTTTGATAAAAACATTGTTCACCACTCGGAGCAAAAGTGCCTTTTTAGTGCTTAATATGTCTTGTTGGTGCTCGGCTGCAACTCGTTTTTTTAACACGATTGCGCATTAAAAAGCCACTTTTGTTCCTAATTATGAAAACTACTATTGTTAAAAATTATATTTTAACGAAATGGGCTTTAAAAATCTTTTACCAATAAAACATCCTGTAATGTCTAATATGATAAATTTTAGGCTTCTTAAAAATATTTGTTGAAATTTGTCCGTTTTTTTTTTTTTACATTTCTATAGCAAAAAATTAATAAATAAAATGGGCAGTCATTGATTAGCGGGAAGATTGAAAATGGATGAATAAAAGGTCTATTCCAAATATATACATGTTCGATTTAAATACATCTACAAAAAATCTAACTGCATACAAACATTAACCAAAATGAACTCAAAAAGGTATGATAAAAATTAATAATAAAATAAGTTTATAGAACTTGGTCCGACTCATTTGCGTAATGATTACGTAGTCATCAGTAGGTGAAATCCAGCTTCCGTTTAATTTTCTGTCGTGCAGATGTCGCCAATGAATAAAAGGTAAAATACGAACACAGACACGTAGAAATAGCACTTCACCTACCTACACATAAATTGCTAATAGGTACTTCTAACCTATGTTTTAACTTCAAATAAAAGATCTTGATGTAGGCTCAAATATAATACATTTCTGCGTTGCATGCGTGAGTAGGTCATCTCGAGGCAATAAAGCTTGGTACGTTGGGCCGTACGTACATGGTAAAATGTTTGTACGTATTCGAATTTATTTCGCAACTTGAACGCGTATTCCCTTTGCGTATTTTGGGGGCCATGCAGAATAAATTATACGCATCAAAACAATCAAATTAAGTACTATTTCCATCCTATTATATAGGTATTGCATATTTTTTCTCGCTACATCGATTACATATTTCTTTTGCAAAACTGTGATATTATCTTAATCTCAGAATTTTGGTTCAAACCTCATATAAATTTCACTGTTGTTGACTTACCTGGATTCACCCTCTTTAAAAATTACCCTTTTCGTGCTGGTGGTGAAGGAGTAGCTGTTTAGGTCGTCAAATCTGAGTATAACTGTGGAACTTTTTACCTCTGACACTTAAAGAACTGCTCGCCTGGAATACATATTTCTTGATATTAAAGTAAATGGTACCCATATCAATTAAATTCACTTCGATGATTTATTTGACTGAAAATTAAAAAAAATTACACTAGCCTATCTAAATACCCCCCGTCGCAGCAGACCTGCGTACTCAGCGAATTTCCAAAGGATCTTGAGATTTTTTTCCCCCCGTAAACACCATAGGAATGAGTAGGTTTGCTGCCATGGGATGTTGTTAGAAAATGTTAGTTTTGTTAGAAAATGTAATAGTTAGGTAAGGTAAATATCCAATTGTATCAATATTCGACACTTTTAAATTTTCCCCATAAACCCCATGGGGGTGAGTATGAAGGATTGCCGCCAAATGGGTGTTGTAAGCAAATATCAGTTAAAACCTAGTGAATGTACATACCAAATTTTATCAAGTTATTCCAATAAGTAAGTGAGATACAGGGTTTTGTTAATTCTACATAAGAATAGCATGGAAAACCTATTTTTGGATTTTCCCCGTAGCCTGTTAATCCATGTTAAAAATTCAAAATACTAAATATTTTGTTTTTTTTTTTTAAGCTGTTTTGCATGTTTTTGTTATAATTGTTGAATTTTAAAAACTAAGGTCAAAAAATGCGAAAATCCCATTTTTGACCCCGATCATGCTGGTTAGCGAACTCATGGAAATAGACCTGGTCTTACACCTTCATACCAAATTTCATCAAAATCGGAGGTCCCCTTCAAAAGTTATCAGTACCACGAACACACACACACACATACACACACATATATATATATATATATATATATATATATATATATATATATACATATATATGAAAATGAACGAACGGTATTTTTGGCCTCTGGGAACCTCAAAATGAAAAAGTAACATGGTCCCGGGCTTAGGTACCATGGCTACTACCGTAATAGCGTATTCCCTATAGGCAAATTCGCTAAAAATAATTCAGTTTGTTTATTTTTCCGTAAAATTCTTCCAGTGAATAAATAAACTTGTAAGTAATATAACATATTAATTTCTTCTTAAATAAACTAGGATTTCGAAAAAAAAGATGTCCTGTGGTGGGTGACTGGAATTTGATTAGTTTTTCTCAAGTTTATTTTGGTGGGGTTGCTTTCTATATTATGAATTTTGTTATTTTTCTCATAAATACTAATATGGGATGTGCTCCAGGAAAAGGGACCTTATGATACATGAGACACTTTTTGAGTTATTCACGTATTCTTGTAGTATTTTTCTTGCTGAATCCAATGGTGGTTATGAAAAAAATCTATCTTAATATTTGACAAAGTTATGTAAGTTTGAAATATTACTTTTAAAAGCGTTAGTTTTTGGTAAATCACGTTTGAAGGTGAACAAAGTTTAACCTAATGAAACATGCATGATTTATTACTATATTTCTACCTATTTGGTATCAAAATGTTGCAAATTTTCCGGGCAACAAAGGAAACAGAAAAACACATGTTATTGAAACATTTTCTTTCATTTTTAGCGAATTTCCCATAGGGAATAAGCTATTACCGTAGGTCTCATGGTAAGACCGAAGCCCGGGACCATGTTACTTTTTCGTTTTTAGGTGCCCATAGACCAAAAATAATAGTCATTAAATTTTTTATATATATATATGTATGTATGTATATTTATATGTATGTGTCCCTAGACACGATAACTCTCGTACAAATGGTCCGATCGACACCAAATTTGCAAAATTGCACTGATCCCTCTTTTCCTTTCCAAGATTTTGTTCACGGATGAGGCTGGTTTTTCAAGAGAAGGTATTTTTAATTACCACAATAATCACTTTTGGGCTGATGTGAATCCTCACGAAATTTCTCAAAGGAGAAACGGTTTTCTCAAATTTGTACCGGAAACATCAAGTACGGTTTTCTGTCAATGTTTGGTTAGGGGTTATTGGGGATGTTTTGTTAGGACCTGTGTTTTTGCCAAATAGACTAAACGGAGCAACATATTTGGGCTTTCTGAGAAACATGTTGCCCGAAATACTTGATGATATGACACTCCATGAGAGAGCTACCATGTGGTTCATGCAGGATGGTGCACCACCATATTTTACTTTAGATGTTAGGCGTCATTTAAATGTAACTTTTAGAAATAGATGGATTGCTCGCGGGGGTCCTGTTGCATGGCCTGCCAGGTCCTAGACCTTAACCCACTCGACTTTTTTGTTTGGGGTTATCTGAAATCATTGGTATACCAAACCCCAGTTGAAAATGTTGAGGAATTACGGGAAAGAATAGTAAATGGGTGTAATGTGATCAGGCAAATACCAGGGGTGTTTGAACGGGTTAGAGTTTCATTGAGAAATCGGCTTGATAGATGTATAGACATTAATGGTGGACAGTTTGAGCACATGCTGTAGGGGTTTTATGTGTTTTAACTTGATGATTGCAAATTTAGGATTGTCTTTAGTTTTAGGCATTTATAACAAAATACCATACAGTACGTTTTTACATACTGTAGGTACATTAATTTTAGCTTTAGAGATTGTAAGTTTCCTAATTTGTTGATGTTTATGTAATAATTTTATTTAGTCTTAGTCACTCAAGTAAATCACTGTTAGTTGTAACGCAGGTTATAAGCCAATTACTAGATAATTTATAGGTAAATTAAAACCTCATTTCCACATCTGTATAAATTGTGTGATTGAGTTAACTAATTAATAATTAATTTGATTAAAGTAAATTAAATAAACGGTATCAGTTAACTGACACATACTTTCTCCAACAATATAAAAAAGGTGTTAAAAGCTCCAAACATTAATGTCTTGATGACTCAGTCGGATAGCTACCAGTTGAGCAGCGCTCGTTTGACCCTACGCGCGCGTCTGTGACTTTTAACAACGTAACTGCGTTTACCGCTAAACGAAAAATTGAATTTTTTCCGCAACCACTTTACGTGAGCAATAATTTAAAATACTGGATTATTTAGTTTTTTGAGCTTGATTTCACGTTTTACTCCATAACTTTTGAACGCGCATTTTCTCGGAGATGCGGGTGGTGTCATTTTATTCGCCATTTTAAGCTTAATAAACCACAAAATTGTAATCAAAATCGTTAGAGCCGTTTTTGAAAAATTTTGATTTTTGACAATTTTTGAGGATTTTTGGGGGTAAACATCCCTTAAAAATCAAAAATTCAAAAAAATGAAAAAAACGCCTGGAATTATTGTGGGTTTGGACCTACGTACTAAACTTCACCAAAATCGGACCATTGGGGCATTCTCTAGCTCTGTATACATCCTGACACACACACACACACACACGCACACACACACACACACACACACACACACACACACACAAACAGACATCACTCCGAAAACCACTTTTTTGGACTCAGGGGAACCAAAATGGATAAATCCACCAACAACTAAAATTCGAAAATTTTGACGAAAACAATACTTTCTCCATATACTATGGTATAGGGGGAGAAAGTAAAATCTATGCTTATTGATACTTATTATAAAGTTTTATTTAAGCAGTAATAACCATGCAGAATATTACAACAGGCAATTATGAAACAACAGCCATAAACAACAGCGATGAAAATAGTACGAATGCCAGAATGACCGGTACAACTAAAATTGCCTTTTTATCTATTTAGAAATTGGCCACCCTTGGTTGATTTTTAGTTGATGATTGTAATAAAATATTTTTTTAAGTTTGGAAAATAATAGTAAAACATAATGTTACCAACAATGGAGCCATGTGTGCACGTTAATCAGCTGATTGTCACAGGCAATGGGGAGAAACTGTCAGGGTGCGCCTGGCCTGTACAACTAAAAATCGTTATTTTTCTCAGCTATTTATTATCCGATCTTTCTGAACTTGGTGTCGTTTGATAGGAAATCAAAAATGCTAAAAAAATATCCTTGACTTTTTTCATAAAATCAGCCGTTTTTTAATAATTTTAGTTTAAAAAATTAAAATGACCGCCATTTTTAAACGGAAAAATATTTTTTGACGAAAATGTTTTTTTTTTAATATTTTATTACTACCTCAAACACTATACCAAGTTTCATAAAGTTATCTTCAATGGTTTTTGAGATATAAATTTTTATTACAAAAATACAAAATGTCGGATATCTCGGTAACGAGGCGTTTTTAGAAAAAATGTTATTCTTGATTTTATTTTTATTTTGACCCATAGAACCTAATCCCCAAGTTTTGGCACTTACTTTCGGGATACCTTGTAGACTCGGACTATTTAACCAACTTTTTGATTTTTTTATATGTTGAATTCATATCAAGCTATAAAGAACAAAAGTAGATCAAAGTGAGAGCAGGTGAAACAGTGCACGTTGAATTTTTGAACCGCGAAACACCCGATACTGACAGCATGTGTCGGTAGCCACTGGAACTGGTACCTTCAGGCATTTAAAATGCCTTCTTTACGCACCTCCCCATCATGTATCTGAGTCTTTGGTCTCACACGTGCTGAAGTGCAGCAGCGTTTCTTTATCCAGGTTACACCGAATAATAAATATTTTTTCTCGTCCTCAAAAATACGTTGTACGGTTTTAAGCAATGCGAAACGTATCCAGGTAGTTTCGGCAACGTCCACTAGCAGTGGCCCTTTAGACCACTCGTAATTGAACAAAATTAAAAAGATCTTTTGTAAAGTCGCTCAGTACGTATGTCTGCTGTCACGAAAGTATTTTGTAATTTATAATCATTTTATTAAATTATTATAATCTTTTTATTAACTTACTATAATAGCAATATTGCCTTATTATTAACCTGTTACAAATCTTCTAAGTTTGGTCTCGTTTTTCATGATTGAAATGCCGTCGTTTACCACCAGAGCATGTTTTTCAGGTTCCTAAGTCAACATTCACCATGCAAGTACGGTGACTAATTCCAAGAGAAACAGATGGTTAAATATAGTATAGATCGCAATATAGTATTTATAAACCTTGTTTGTTTGTCATGTTATTTTTGCCGCTGCCGATGGTTTGTTCTATAACACTTGTTGTTTTTCTCTCCGCCGCCATGTTGTACACCTGTGGCAGCCATGTTTTAAAAGAACAAACATGGATAAATTACGTAATAGAGTATCTTCATTAAATTTAAAATGAAAGGTTAACCAATCGTTATAAAATTATAACGAGTTTTTTTTTAAATCTAGAAATATTAACATCATTAGTTTTGTTCTGAAACAGCCATATGTAGGATCCTTACTTACATCAAAAAGTGCATCTGAAAGTGTTTTATCTTTTCTAAATCGGTATTGATTCTCGCATAAAATCTGTTTAGGGTAAAGAAACTCACTCAGCTGCTCCTCTACAATTCTGTCAAGAATTTTAGAAAAAAAAAATCACTCAGAAGAGAAATTGGGCGAAAATGATTTTTTTCCCTAATATCATTTGGTTTGTATTTTGGGATTAATTTGGCAATCTTGAAATTGTTAGGAAATATACCAGAAGTTAGGCTTAGGTTTACAAGGTGTGTTTAAGGAGTAGAAATTAAATGAACATTTTCTTTTCATATGGCACCTGAGACACCATCAAGATCAGGAGCACACCCTCCACGCAAACTAGTCATGCGCGTTTAATATCTAGTATCTAATATCTAGTAGCGTCTAATATCTAGTAGCGTCTAATATCTATGCGTTTAATATTCAGTAACAGTATTGAAAGTAAAGTTAGAGTTCGTACTATATTCAAAGTCATCGACCACTGGGTCCCCGCCCGAATCGATTGAGGTGTACAAGTCTTTCCCTATATCTGAAAAAAAAACATATTAAAATCATTTGCTGTATTGATTTTAACTGTTCACAAATTCTTCCATTGATTAGAGTAAATTTTTTTATTGAATTGTTGGATTTTAGAGCGATAATAATTAGGCTTTACTTCTTCTTTAAAGAATACTTAAGTTTTGCCGATATTCTCTGAAACGAATTTTCAGATCAACATAAACATTTTTTTACAATCTGCTCAATTTAACTCTAACCCTAATTGACTTCACCAGACCAGCTGTTATCCAAGGTTTCAATAAGACGAAGCAAACTTGACAGGTTTTTTGCACTTTCAAATACAGACTAGATGGAATTTAAAAATAATTTCGAGCAAACTACAACATGAAAACAATTTAATATGGGTTCTCAGTCGGTATTTGAAAGTACTTCAGTGACAGTCGCGTGGTCAAGGTATGTGCGGGGCGTATCGGTGACGTCATCAGTGCGTGTGTGCGTGTGTGGGATGGTGGCGGTGATAGTCATGGCGCTCGAGTAGTGGTCGGTGACGCTGGTGTGCATGACGGCCGCCCGCACAGCGCTCATGTCGCAGTAGGCCTACCGCAGGGATATGTGGTAAATGTAAGAAACACTGATATCTGTAACTGTAGTCGGTTTTTCAACACATTCATTTAGTCCAAAAATAGTTAAAGGATTCAAGTATGAATCGGAGTTGATGTCATTTTTTTTTTTTTTTTTTATAAATCAATATTGAGATTTCCTATAAGGATACGCATTATATTTTTATCTACATGGCAAATATTGTGCAAGCTCATCAATAAACTGTCTTATAGTCTAAGAGTCAGTGAACGGCAGACCACACATTTTTTAGGAAACCCTATAATTTTGTCAGTTACTCAACTGTACCTATCGTACATGAAACGGGTGTTATAAAAGTCCAGTGGCGGTAAGTTTGGCGTCACCCAAGGGTGAAATGGGAGAAATTTGTACACAGACACACATATTTTAGGAAAGCAGCCGGTTTTATATACCTAATTATACTGATATAACCGTCTGCCGTTTCCATTTTCAAGTATGTTTCACAGTATATTTTTATTTATCAACACGGCAGCTTTCCTAAAATATGTTGCAAAAAGTTTTTTCCCTTATCTCTAAAGCATCTGCCGTTACGTCACAACCACGGTAACTGTCTTAGTTTCCATTTTCAGGTTTGTTTCACAGTATATTTTGACATAAGTAGATAGTATCATGTTGGTTCTAGGACAATTTTGGAGACAATCAAAAATCAAACAAATTTCACAAGTTTTTTTATACAGTTATGCAATGTTTTTGCCACTTTTTGGCCAATTTTCAGCTTTTGTCAAATTGTTATAAAAAATATGCAATTTTAAAGAAATTTTTAACAAATATGAAAATAAAATTTTCTACAAAATAAAATTTTTTTCAAAACAAGTAAAATTATAAGGTATTAATAAAATTTTATTCAAATTTTACTAAAGCAGTTTCTTTATCATCAAAAGTCTTAATATCAGTGACAATTAAATGTAAATCTTTTTTATTTAATTCTTTAATCGATTTATCATCAATTACATTAGTAAATCTTTTTGGTAAATGTACTTTACATTTTTCTAATTCAACAATAATAGTATATCCATATTTATCTTTAATTCTTTCAAATTTTTCAATTTTATATTTTTCATTTAAATTTAAACTTTTTAATTGTTTATATTCTTTAAGTCTTAATTCTCCAATATTATTAATTTCTTCTAGCAGATCTATTTATATAGGAAAAAATATCACAAACTTGTTTGTGATAGATATGTTAAAAAGTCATTATCATAATTAGGTTTTATACAAAAGTCCATATTTAAGTATTTAAAAATCATAGGTAATAATTTTTTGTATGATATATTACTTTTCTTAAAACATAAATATTTATTAAAAAATAGTGTAATTTTTTCTTTATCTTCATTATTCAATTCAAAATCAATATTGTATATTTTGTTTAAAAATTTATAGTAAAATATCCAATTTGTACAATTCCTTTGTTTTAAAAATAATTTATATTCTTAGGTGTTATTTCAAAATGATTGGAAATACATAAAATATATAATTCATTAATTAATTGTTGTGTTTTATATGGTTGAAAATGGTTCAATTCTCTTACAATATGTTTAAGATGTTTATTCTTATTGCTTTTTCTCTTAATCTTTTTTCATAAATAATTCTTTTACATATATTACATCCTACACAATTTCCAATAATAGTAAAATTAGTTTGATTATGACATCTATAACACATATCCATTTATTTTAAAAAAATTATACATGAATGAATGGACCAATTCATTGTCACAAATGTAAGAAAAAAAACTAAAAATATTAATCCACAAATTGTTAAAATAAAAAATGGATTATATAGAATTGCTACTAAATGTTCAATTTGTAAACCAAATAAAAGTAAAATTTTAAAAAAAGAAGATAAACCTATAATTAAAAAAGAATTAACTAATAATGAACAAATAATAGAAGCAAATGAAATTCATGCTCCAATTAGAAAGAAATTTTTAAAAAGAAAAATAATTACATTAGGTATTGATGATTTATGGGCAGCAGATTTAATTATAATGAAAAATTATGAAAGAGAAAATGATGGTTATAAATATATGTTAAATGTGATAGATACTTTCTCAAAATATGTTTGGTCAAAACCATTAAAGAAAAAAGATGGAAAAACAGTTTCTAGAGCATTTGAAGAAATAATTAAGGATGCAAATAAAATTAATCATAAATCACCTAATCTTTTACATACAGATAAAGGATTCGAATTTATCAATAAAGAATTTAAAGAAATATTAAATAAATATGATATTAAATTGTATCATACAGAAAATGAAGAAAAATCAAGTATAATAGAAAGGTATAATAGAACACAAAATGAAAAAATGAGAATACAATTTGAAATTAATAAAAATTATAGATGGATAAATATTTTACCAAAAATTGTTAAAGAATATAATAATTCATATCATTCAACAATTAAAATGAAACCAATTGAAGTAAATAAAAATAATGAAAAGGATTTATTAGATACTGTTTTTAAATATAAACCACCAAAAATAATAACCAAATCAAAATTTAAAATAAATGATAGAGTTAGAATTGGAAATAAAACAACAACATTTTCTAATAAATATAAAAATAATTGGTCTAGAGAAATATTTATAATTTCTAAAATTAATAATACAAATCCAGTTACTTATAGTATAAAAGATCAAAATAATGAAGATATTATTGGAAATTTTTATGAATATGAATTGGAAAAAAACCAATTTGTAAATTTTATTTTATATAAATGGAAAAGATATGTTTAAGGTGTAAATTATATAAAGATATATCTAAATTTTATAAAGACAAAAATACTAAAGATGGGTTATATTATTATTGTAAAGAATGTAAGGATGTGTATTATAAAAAATTATATGATAGTATTAAAGTTATTGAATTAAATGAAAAACAATGTCATAAATGTAAAGAAATTAAAGATATTTTAAATTTTAATAATTATTATTATAGTAAAGATGGAAAAAATGCAATTTGTATACAATGTATTAGAGAAATGTTTTTAAAACCACAATTTTGTGAATGTGGAAGAAATATTAAATGGATTAAAAATTATTCAAGACATTTAGAAACTAAAATTCATGAAAAAATATACCAAAATTAGAAAATTTAAAAATATGATAAAAAAATGAAGACAAAATTTTACTTATTTTAAAAAAATTCAAATTTTATTAAAAAAATATGATTTAAACTACAAATTACCTAGTAAAAAGTGGAAATACTTCTTATATTTTTAAGAGTTTTATTTCTAAGTAAAAATTATTTATAATAAATAAAGAATTTCACCCCTAATAAATGGAACGAACAAATAAAAATATTAATTGTCCTTATTGTAATAAAAATATATTATATAAAAATTATGATAGACATTATAACTCAACTAAACATTTATTAAATAAACAAAAAATATGATAATAAAATATTTGAATTAAAACATTGGTGTAAAAATAATAATATATATAATTATAAAAATAAAACTTTAGATGAATTAACAAATATTAAAGAAACATTTGATCTTACAAATTATTCATTATTTAATATAGAAAAATTAAATGAAATTGCAACAAAATTATCTGTCAGCAATTATGAAAATTTATCTAGAGATGAACTATTTAAAAGATTAAACAAAATTAAAGAAAATCCAAATAATTTAGCAATTAAAAATAGTATTAAAATTGTTAATAAAACTAGAAAAGAATTGATTGGATTATTAAATGATTATTTTAAAAATAAACCAATTCCAAAAGAAAATATAATAAATATTCAAGAAGCTTCGTCATTAAAAGGATATTTTCAAGATTATATTTTAACAAATTCAAATGATGATTTAGATATTAATGATTATTTAGAAACTCAAAGAAATGAAATAAAAAAATTGATAGAAAAACAAAAATTTAAAAATATTAAAGGACAGATGGCTTTAGAATGTGAATATGAAAGAAAACTAGTAAATGGTGAAATTCAAAATAGTAATATGTATTTTTTCATAAAAAGTTCAGATATTTTAAATATAGATGATTTTATTGATGATCAATTTAAGAAATTAATAATTAGAGAACAACTAAATCAACCATCAAAAGGCTCTGGTTGGTCATTAAAAAGATGTGTTGAATTAAATCTAAAATTATCTAAAAATAATTCATTAAATGCTGGATCATATATAGAATTACCAAATGAAATTAAGAATAAAAAATGTTGTTTAAATTTTAAAAATAAAGATGAATATTGTTTTATTTATGCTATTAGATGTGCTATTGATAAACCAAACGAACATGCTGAAAGAGTTAAACAATATCAAAAATATATAAATGATGATATTTTTAAAGGTTTTGATTATCCAATAACATTGAAACATTAACATTAAATTATTTGAAAAAAGATCATTTGATTCTAAATATAACTATCCATCAATGTCAATAAATATTTATAGAATTGATGAAGATGAAAAAATAGTGCCATTACAAATATCTGAACATTATAATACAAAACTAGAAATTGATTTATTATATTATAAAATTGGTAATAATTCTCATTATATATTGATTACAGATTTAAGTAAGTTAGTATCTAAGCAATTAACACAAAAAAATACAAATAAAAAATATATTTGTAGAAGATGTTTAACTCATTTCTACAAAAACAAAGACTTGAATAATCATTTAGAAATATGTAAATCATTAGAACCTTGTAGACCTATAATGCCATTTAAAGGTCAAACTGTAATTTTTAAAAATTATTATAAAAAGTTTGAACATCCATATGTAATTTATTTGGATTTTGAAAGTATATTAGAAAAGATTGATAATTGTAAAAATAATCCAAATTACTCATATACAAATAAAATTCAAAAACATAAACCATATGGATTTACAATTTATTTAGTATCTAGAGTAACTAATAAAATGTACAAACCTTTTTGTTATAGAGCAAAAACTGAAGAGGAATTAATAAATGTACCAAATAAATTATTTGAATATTTAGATGAAATCTCAAAATATATAGCTAAAAAATATAATTCGAAAAATAAAAAGCCTATGAATTTAACTAATGAAGAAGAAATTAACTATCAAAAAACTAATATTTGTGAAAATAGTGTTTTTAATAATGATGAAAGAAAAAAGGTAAGAGATCATTGCCATTTAACAGGAAAATTTAGGGGTGCTGCACATTTAAATTGTAATTTAAATCTAAAATTCCCTCAAAATATTCCTATATTCTGTCATAATAATTCAAATTATGAAACACATTTTTTTATAAAAGAATTAGCTAAAAAATATGGTAAAATTGATTTGTTAGCTAATACAGATGAAAAATATATAAACTATTCAGTAAATTCTGGTTATGGTTATGAATTTGAAGGTGATAAACCTAGAAAATTTATAAAATTCTCATTTGTAGATACATTTAGATTTATGGCTACATCAATTGAAAAATTAGCTAAAAATCTTAAAGAATTTAAGCATATAAATAAATTTATAAAAGAAAATGATATAATTGAATATGATAATGAAACATTAAAAATATTAACTTCTAAAGGTGTATTTCCATATGAATTTATTGATAATGTTGAAAAATTAAATTATGATAAAATATTAGAAAAAGATCAATTTTATAGTTGTTTAACTAATGGAAATATAAGTGATAATGATTATAAACATTATATAAAAGTTTGGAATAAACTAAAAGTAAAAACATTAGGTAATTATTCAGATTTATATAATATTCAAGATGTTCTTTTATTATCTGATATATTTGAAAATTTTAGATCTGTTTGAAAAATTATCAATTAGATCCAGCACATTATCTAACATCACCATCACTAGCTTGGGATTCTATGTTAAAATTAACAAAAATTAAACTAGAATTAATAAGTCATTATAATATGTATTTAATGATTGAAAAAGGTATTAGAGGTGGTATTTCACAATGTATAACTAGATATTGTAAAGCAAACAATAAATATACAAAAAATTATGATAAAACAAAACCTGAAAATTATATGTTATATATAGATGCAAATAATCTATATGGATGGGCTTTAAGTCAAAAATTACTTTATAAAGATATAACATGGATGAATCCTAATACATATACATTAAATGAATGGGAAGAAACAATATTAGAATTAGATGAAAATGCTGAATATGGATATATATTAGATGTTGATTTAGAATATCCTATTGAACTACATGATGATCATAAAGATTTACCATTAGCACCTGAACATTATAATAATAAGCTTTGCACAACATTATTTGATAAAAAAGATTATGTTATTCATTCAAGAAACTTAAAATATTATCTACAAAAAGGATTAAAATTAAAGAAAGTTAATAGAGTTATAGCATTTGATCAAGATGATTATATGAAAAAATATATTGAATTAAATACCAAATTAAGATCCAAATCAACATCAGATTTTCAAAAAGACTTTTTTAAATTGATGAATAATAGTGTTTTTGGAAAAACTATGGAAAATGTTGAAATAGATGTGATATTAAATTAGGTGATGAAAAGTTTTCATTAAAACAAGCAAAAAAACCTAATTTTAAAACATTTAGTATATTTGATAAAGACTGTATTGCTTCACATATGATAAAAGAAAAGGTTAAGTTTGATAAACCAATCTATATAGGATTTTCAGTGCTTGATTTATCAAAATTACATATGTATCAATTTTATTATGAAAAATTAAAGAAGTTTGATCCAAATATAATATAAATATATGGACACAGACAGTTATTTTATAGAATTTAAAAAGGATCCATATAAAATTATTAAAGAAAATATTAATGAATTTGATACAAGTGATTATAAGAAAGAACATGAATGCTATGGTGAAAAGAATAAAAAAATAATTGGTAAATTTAAAGATGAGTTAAATGGTGAAATATTAGAAGAATATTGTGGTTTAAGATCAAAATTATATAGTTATGAATTTAATAATAAAAATCCTGTAAAATGTAAAGGAATTAAAAAAAGTATTGTTGATAAAACATTACACATGGATGATTTTAAGAAATGTTTATTTGATGATCAAGAACAATATAGAGAAATGACGTATTAGAAGTTTTAAACATGAACTATATACAATTACAATAAATAAATTAGCTTTAAGTAATAGAGATGACAAAAGATTTATTTGTGAAAGTAAAATTGATACATTACCTTGGGGATATAAAAATAATTATAAATAAATGGAAATTTTAATTGTTCCAAAAGAATTAATAAATAATGATTTTCATTTAAAATTATATTTATTTAAAACTAAAATATCAAATAAAATTTTAATATATCTTTTTAAATATAAAAATTATTTTGTATATCATTATAAGTTTAATTTTATAATAGAACCATTTATAAATATAATAAAAAATTATGTTAAAGAAAGTTTTAAAGAAAATGATCAAAATTATATTAATAATTTATAGACAAATGATATTGAATTTATACTATAATTTTATGTATATTTTTAAATATTTTCTTTAATAAATTTAAATATATTCAATAATTTATTGAATATCTAACCTAATAATATCTATAAATTTAACTTTATTATCATTATAAGTAAGACCCGTCTTTAAGACGGGTCTCAAATCTATATATAATTAATTATCTTTATGAATATTTTTTGAATGTTTAAAGGGGAACGTTTTGTTCCCCTTAATTTTTTATTGTATAATAAGGTTACCTCCTTTAAAAATTTTTAAAATAAATATTATAATTTATATGGGACCCATTTTGGGTCCTACCTAATTTTAATAAGTTTATCTACCTTATTGTTTATCTACCTTTTTTGATTTTAAAATTAATGAATATAAACCAGATTCATTAATAAATATTGTTTTATTATCTATTTTATTGACGCCCTGTTTTAAGGCATCTGAAAACATGTTTGTACATCAATTTCTAGGGTGTCATAATTTGTGACACCTATAATTTTAATGTAAATTAATTTATCATCATTATGTAAGTGTAACTGTTGGTTACACTTGATATTTTTTAAATTTTATATATATTTTTCTTTTAGATTATCAATTAAAACTTTTCTAGAATTTTTATATTTTAAAATATCACAAATATCTTTTACTTTAAACCAAGGATTATTTTGTTTATTAAATACAATTAATTTATTATTAAATATAAAATTATTGTTAATTAAATCAATTATTGTTTTTATTATTTATGTAGACAAATTTTATATTACAAATTTTGTTTTAATCTTAAATATACAATACTTTTAATATTTTCATTATTTATTAGATTTCCATCACTATCTTGAATAGATATTACAATATTTTGAATATTATTTATATTTTTTAAAGGAATATAATCAATTTCATTTGGGTTTACACTAATTTTTTATCCATATTCAACATTTGGATAAAATGAATATAGAATTTCTGATTTTTTATGTAAATGTGAATGATCTTTATGATTTTCAAAACTAGGATCAACTAAATTACAATGAATTTCAATAACATCAAAAGGTCTAATTTTTGGTAGTTTTATTCCTTTTGTTAATACATTTGGTTCAATCATTTTATCATCTAACCCTAATAAATCAATTATAATTGTTGTTACTATAATTTTAACAGGAGATTTTATTATAATATATGGTCCATCATTTTTCAATATAAAATCATTTTCATCAAATTTATTAAATTTCTTTTTAAATTCTTTTAAACTATTTATAAAAATATTTTTTATTTCTTCAATTGTATAATTTCCTTTATTTATATCAAAATATTGATCTACAATTTTATCATCTTCATCTTTAATAGAATATCCATAACAGTTTTTATAATCATTTGGTATATTTGATATAAAATTATCTGAATAAAATCCACTTAAACCAATACTATATTTTCCATCTAAATGTATTGGATGTTCTAATCTTAATTCTAGTTTGGATGAATGACCAATTATTTTAAATAATTTCATCTTATTTAAATGGAGAAATTTTTAGAAAAAAAAAGATAATATAAAATTAGAATCATATAATAAAAATGATCAACCTATTAGATTATTAATTATAAGAACAAGTGGATCTGGTAAAACTACATTATTATTAAATTTTATTTATAAAAGATTAATTCCATATTCAAATTTATATATTTTTAGTAAATCATTAGAACAACCATCTTATAAATTATTACAAAAAAGATTTAAAAATATAGAATCAAATATTAATAAACAAATTTCTTATTTTTCATGTGATGATATGATTCCACTAAATAAATGTAAACCAAATTCATTAGTAGTTTTTGATGATTGTATTTTAGAAAAACAAGATAAAATTAAAGAATATTTTATAATGGGTAGACATAAAAATATATCATGTATTTATTTATCACAATGTTATTCAAAAGTTGATATGCAATTAATTAGAAATAATTTAAATATGTTATGCATTTTTAAACAAAATGAACATTATATGAAAAAAATATATAATAATTTTGTTGGATCAGATATGAAATTTGATAAATTTAAAACTATTTGTAATGATTGTTGGAAAGAAGACTATGGATTTTTAACTATTAATTTATTAAAAAATCAAATGATGGAAAATATATGAAAAGTTTTCTGATATTAAATAATGATAATGGCTTGTTGTATGTTTGATTCAATAATTGATAGAATATTTATTTTATTAGTATTATTTATTTCATTAGTATTTATATAATTAATGAAAATTACAGAAATAAGTAAAATGAATTGTGTTTAACATGATTTATATTTGTGTTAACATGATTTATGTTTATGTTAACATGATTTGTGTTTTGTGTTAATATGATTTGTGTTTGTGTTAACATGATTTGTGTTTGTGTTAACATAATTTGTGTTTTGTGTAAATATGATTTGTGTTTGTGTTAACATGATTTGTGTTGAAACTAAATTTTTCTTTGTAATAAATGGATAAAATATCTGTTAATGAAGCTAAAAAATTAGATGATATTGAGAAAAAATTAATAACAGAATTTAAAAATCAAATTAAAATTGAAGATAATTATGAAAAAATTAAACAAAAAGCATATGAACCTATAACATCAGCAATTGGTAAAGTTGAAAATAAAATTGGTGAAGTCTTAAATGAAAATAAAAACCTAATGGAATTGGTACCTGTTGTTAATAATTTTGCCAATATATCAATACCAGAAACTGAAGAATTAAATTTACCTTCAAGTACTCCATTTAGACCAATCAAACAACCAATAATTCAAGAAGAATCGACATTTATTGACCCAAATTTAATTTCACCTCAAACATTAGATAAAATTATTGGTCCATTAGCACAAAAATATTTACCAAGAACAAAAGATGATAAATTTGGTTTATATTGGAATAAACATAAAAAATCATTTATGATTGGTGATAAAATAACTGTAATTGATAATGATGATTTAATAATTGATGATAAAAAATATAATGGAACACATGGATTATGGAGATTGTTAACTTATGAAAAGAAACCAGATAATAATTTATGTACACAAGATGATTTAAATAATTATTCAAAGATTTTATGGGAAACTAATTCAATTTATAAAAATAATGATCCAAATAGTAAGAAACCAAAATCTAGTAAAGGTGATAAATATATTAATTTAATTAAACATATTTGGGAATTAAAAGGTGAAATTGAAGGTTCAGGAATCAGAAAATATACAGAAAATAAAATTGAATATAGATTTATAGATGATTTAAATAAATTAGATAATATTATTAATTATATATATGCACAAGAAATAGCTGGTAATTATAATTTTTTAAATGAAAAGAGAGCAATTAAAGACTTTATATCAAATAAATTAGATGAATTAATTGAAAAACCTGAAGGAATTAAGTATTTAAAAAGAATTTTGGCAAATATTTCATCACCATTATTAAAAGATGGATCAGGTATTTTAAATGATGTTATAAATAATTTACCTTTTGAATTACATGTACAATAACTAGGGCCTGGAACTAAATTAAATAAAAGAATAAAAAGAAGTGATCCTGGAATAAATGATTTAGATAAAGCTGCTAAAGAACATGATTTATTTTATAGAGATCATAAAGATACAAAATCTAGAAATGAAATAGCTGATAAAATTTTACAAGATAAAGCATGGGATATAGTAACATCAAATAATCATGGAATTGGTGAAAGATTAATTGCATTACCAACATCAGGTGCTATGTGGATGAAAAGAAAATTTGGTATGGGTTTAGAAGTAGGATTAAAATTTTAATAAAATTAATTATGTTAATCTATATTATAAAAAACTATAAATTTTTTTCTTAATAAATGGAAAAAATAAATATAAACTTGACAGATAATCATAAATCAAAAATAAATTTAGCAATTAAAAATAAAAGATCAGTTATAATTCAATTTAATATTGATCAATTTAATGAAAATGGAAAAGATATTATTATCTAAAAGACAAATTAATAAACTAAATAAACATAAAAAATTAAATAAAGGATTAAGATTTGAATTTTCATATAATCAATTAAAAGAAATAAAAAATGGTGGATTACTAAAGGAAATTTTAGATTTTACTGATAATATACCTATAGTTAAAAATTTTACACCAAATGTTAGAAAGGGAGCAAAAGTAGTAAAAGAATCTATAATTCCTAAATTTAGAAATTTTGTTGATTGGTTAGATCATGAATTATAAAATGTAGAAGGATCTGGTTTAGATAAAAAACATTAAAATATATGAAACAAAATTATAAAAAAATTTTGAACCACTAACATTAGGTGAATTAAAAAAAATTTGTAAAAATATAAATTATTTTAGAGGTGTATTTATGAGAGATATATTACCTAATAAAGTTAATAAATTTGAATGTGGAATTATAAATTTAGATTCATTTGATGGAAATGGAACTCATTGGGTTTGTTATTATAAAAAAGATAAAATTAAATATTATTTTGATTCATATGGAAATATAGTTAATAAACCACCAATAGAATTAGTTAAATATTTAGGAAAAGATAATATATTTTATAATGATAATCAAATTCAAAATTATAATGATCCACCAATTTGTGGTCATTTATGTATTTTTATATTAAATGAATTAAATAAAAATAAAAAATTTGATAACATAATAAATAAATTAATCCTTAATAAATATGGATTCTTAAAATATATTTGATCTGTTTGGAAGACAGAAAAAACATCCAATTAATATTAAAGAAGATTATATAAATTCCAAATTAAATACATTTTTAATAATTTTAGTAAAAGTTTTAAAAGTCATGTAAAAAAGACTGAAAATTTAGTAAATGCTATTGGTTTATCAAAAAATTATATAAATATTAATGGTAAAAGAATTGTTAATGTAAAACCAAGTATAAATAAATATGATGTTATAGTTAAATCAGAATTAGATGAAGTTTTAGATTCAATTATTGAAATTGGTAGTGATTATTCAGAAACTAAAAAAGATTTAAATAAAATTTTAGAATTTTTAATTAATATTGGAAAACATGTTGAAAATTTAGAAGAAAAATTAGAAAAAGAACTAAAATTTCTATTTGATGGAGTCAATAAATCAATAAAAGAATTAAATGCAGAAATAATACTAATTAAAGGAGATATAGATAAATTACAATAATTTATTTTATATAAATGGAGTTGATTTATTGTCTTAAATGTAAACAAAAAACTAATTCTAAAGATATTCAGATAATAAAATTGAAAAATATAAATATAATTAAATCAAAATGTTGTATTTGTAATTCAAGGAAAAGTTGTTTTACAAAATTTTCTCCCTAATAAATGGCTCCATACAGTTCATTTGATTTATTCATTATCAGAAACCAAAATCAATTAAACAAAGATGATTGGGATGATATTTCTGAAAAATATGAATTGAGTATTAATATGATGAGATTGTTTCAAAATAAATTAAATTGGCAAAAAATTGCTCAACTTCAAAATTTAACTATAGATTTTATTACTGAATTCATAAATTATCAACTAAAAGACTATATTGATTTGATTTGTAAATATCAAGATATAACTGAATATTTCATTCATGATTATGCTTTTACATTAAATTGGGAATTAATTTTAGAACATCAAAAAATATCAGCAAAATTTATAATTGATCATGCTACAGAAATTGAGTATTTTAAAAGTAAAAATGAAATTGATACATAAATAAAATTTGACATCATAAAATCATAAAAATTAAATTATAAAAATTTTACTTATTTAAAAAAAGCTTTTGATTAAAAAAATTATACTTAATAAATGGCTGATTACAAAAAATATATAAATGATATTGAAAGAGCTGAATACAAAAATTTCTATCCATTATCTAAATTACATTTAAATGAACCTAATACAAAACTGAATTTAATATAGATTTTGGAGATGGATTTTGTACTTCTAAATTTCAATTTTATATATCTGGTAAATTGACTAAATCTGATGGAACTGCATATGATAATGGTGCTAATATAAAATTAATTGATAATTTTGTTCCATTTTTATTTTCAAAAATTGAAGTTAGAAAACATAATAAATTGATTGATGAAATTGAATATCCTGGTCTATTAAGTACAATTAAAGGTACTATAACTTATTCAAAATCAGAAATAAATCAAATTAATAATGGTTTTGAATCAAATGTTAGTAAAGCATTTGAAGCAATTGGTAATTTATCTAATTTTGGATTAGGATTTTTTGAAAATGTAAATATTCCAATATACAAAGTAGGTTTTAATATAAAAGTAGGTTTTAACATTTATTAGATCAGAAAACAATGATGCAATTTTTAGATGGAAAACTAAAAAGGCTGATGGAACATATGATAATGCTACATTACCAACTGAAGGTTAAATAACAATTGATGAATTTTTTATTAGAGTTCCTATAATTGAATACAAAACAACAAGTAAAATTCAATTAATTAATGAACTAAGCAAATTTGAAAAAGTAAATTTTCATTTTAATCATTGGCAATGCATTGAACAAAAAAATATTACAGGAAAGAATTTAAGTTTGGATATAACAAATATCTATAGAAATATTTATAATCCAAAATTTATTATAATTGGATTTCAAAAATCAAGAACAAATGATCAGTTATATGATACTTCTAAATTTGATAGTATGTATGTAAAAAATATAAGAGTAAAACTAAATGGTCATTATTACCCTGATGAATTGGAAAACTTTGATACTAATATGCAATATGATACTATCTACTGACATATCAAAACGGCAGCTTTCCTAAAACATGTTCGAAAAGCTTTTTAACTTTGAATCGTCTGCCGTGACGTCACAACCTCGGTAACCGTCTACCGTTTCCATTTTCGGGTATGTTTAACAGTATATTTTGACATATCAAAATAGCAGCTTTAATAAAACATGATCGAGTCGCTCGTATAGACAATGTAGTCAGTCTCATGTACCTCCACCTCACCTTGCTGCTCCGGCCACCGATGTTACCTAGTAAGGGTTGGGTGACCGAGTTGCTCGTATAGACAATCTAGTCAGTCTCATGTACCTCCACCTCACCTTGCTGCTCCGGCCACCGATGTTACCTAGTAAGGGTTGGGTGACCGAGTTGCTCGTATAGACAATCTAGTCAGTCTCATGTACCTCCACCTCACCTTGCTGCTCCGGCCACCGATGTTACCTAGTAAGGGTTGGGTGACCGAGTTGCTCGTATAGACAATGTAGTCAGTCTCATGTACCTCCACCTCACCTTTCTGCTCTGGGTACCGATGTTACCTAGTAAGGGTTGGGTGACCGAGTTGCTCGTATAGACAATGCATAGTAATTTATCAGTGGAACGTGTCACAAAAGATTGTGTACGGAAGGCCAGTTTAGAACCAAGCAGCGAATGTTTTATCATATTCAAAAACAAACCTTATATTATTAACTTACTAATAGTGATTAAATAGTGGAGAGTCTTAAATAGGAATCAAGGGCACATTTGTAACATTCTTATTTCTCTGAGTAAAAAATTTATTTGACTGAAAAATGCTTGCTGGGGCTTCGTCCCCGAGCCCTAGCCTTGTCCTTAACTAATTAGTAAAATATTTAAAGTCCTCTGCAAAAAATTTTGAAAAAAATAGTAATAATCTTTATTGTATAAGGCATCATTGATGTATTACAATATAAATACTTAAACACATATAGATTGCTAATTTATAATTATTTAAAAATTTTCATTTGTTGAATAGAGACAGTTTTCTGTTAACAGTAGTTTGATGTAACTCTTGAAATTTTCTCTTGATAATTCTTTAACTTCATTCAGAAATAAAATTTTACGTGCACTCTACAAAGCCTAAAAATACGTTTTTAATAGCAAATTGTTTTGTAAATATTTCCCAAAAGTTAATAAATAGCCTATTTTATTTGTTTGGTTAGTTCCTAAACTAAAAGTGAGTGAAAATCAAACATCAATATAAATAACTGTTGCATACCAGAACACCACACGGAACAGTAGTTTTTATTTGGCACGGACAAGAATTGGTAATCCTGTATCAGAACTATGTTTTACTGCTCCAATAACATAATCCAAATAAATGTTTTTATAACTTTTGAAAATCAGCCCTACACAATAAAGCCATGTAGAATATGTGTACCTATCCTGACATTAAGAGCTCAATGTTTAACCTATCCGGGCATTAAGAGTTCAATGTTGAAACCTGGCTCATGTACTCTATCCTAAGCTTAATATAAGAGCGCAATGTTGCCAAGTAACATGGTTCAATTTTGCCATGGTAACATGGGTACTAAATTATGTGCGCATTATGGTATCAAAATTTAATGAGTCACTCAGTCTTCATACGTGTACATACTGGTGTATGTATACGTGCAACATACTTGTATATAAGTATACATAACACATTTTATTTTTCGAAAAATAATATGTGGATGCCAATTTAGTTTTGGGTCAAGCCATATTGGATATGTGTCATTGATCGGTACCAAATTATGTATGCCATAATGCTATAAAAACCTATCTTCACACGTATAGTTACTGGTGTTTGTATACGTTAAACATACATATACATAAATCTACATAGCACATTTTGAAGAAAATATCATGAGGATGCCAATTCAGTTTTGGGTCTAAAGTGAACCCAATCAATTTTAGGTCCAAGTTGGCAGAGGACATTGACAGTCTTTTGTTGTAGACCTACAAAGTTTCGTTTTGTTCCAGTTGCTGTGCTTGCACCTGACCGGTGTCTATTGTCCAGGGTGGGCTGCTTGTCGTGCTTGGCAGAACCTACCATCAACTAAGAAATAAGTGGCTGTTTTGTTCACATATGGTCGTATGCACAATCGAAGCTATTGTACAAATAAATATCTGACCAACTGTCATTTTGCGAGCTTAATTTTTTCCTTTATTATTTTCTTTCGTTTGTGCCTTGGTGTTGAAGACTCATTTTCTCAGGATTTAAATGTATGCTCATTTCGTATCGTACCATTTATTTGGTGTCAAGTTAAGGGTAATTCCTCAAAAGTTACTTTTCTATGCATAACCTTGAAAAAATTATAATTCTGTAAGTGTATTTTTTTAAATGTAATACTGACTAAGCTGGAATAAAAATATAGCTGAATATTAATTACTATAAATAGCCCACCGACTCGACTGGACCAAAAAATATATAACTTAAACATACGTTCTTCCTGATTTGATAGTATTTGGTATGGTAACGGGTGTCTTATATTTCAATTAGTTACTTTTCTTCTTTAATACTCACATTGAAACTACAAAAGCCAGTAGGGCGTAGTCCTGAAGGCTGGTGTAAATAATAATGGCATTTTACTCATCACAAGACAAAATCTTTCTAACGGTATACTGTACTTGTATTTCTCCTACAAAGCATAAAAGCTGAGAAAAAAGGAGGAAAAGAATCATGCTTGCCTACTAAAATATAGACTAGATGTAGCCCGTCGATACTCAACAGATACAACTACGGTACCTTTGATGTGAGCGGAGCGCTAGGCTGCAAACATGTATAAAATGTAACATTAAAATATTTCCTTCCAATTATTTTTCTTTTAACCAGTTTTAAGACTAAAATGGATTTAATAATTAATAAAATTTACTGATATTTTATAGCTACACACACGTAATTTAATAATTTAGAATACCAATACAGGTAGAAAGAAAGGAGAAAAAATAATACAATAGAAAATACATTTATTTTCTCAATTGCAATTACAATAAACATATACGTCTTAAAGATATTCAGCATATTTATCACAAAAAAAACTAAACAACAAAAAAATAGAGGTAAAATACAACCGTCGATACAAATAACTACGACTAACTAACAACTGTCGTTACTATTGGGTTTCATTGATGACTCAAATGATTATATTATGTGAGGTCCCTGTCTCAAGATAGTAATATAGTGGTAACTGTTGCTTATTTGTAATTTTCATCCATTTAACTAGACAATACGTGGAACGAGGTGCTCTCATAGTATGTTGTTTATGTGAAAGAATTTAAAATAATTAAGAAAATTCTTTCTTTTTTGAGTAGGCAAAACTAAATTCAATGTTTCTAGTAATTAGTGTAAATTTAGGGCCTATTTTAAATTTCCCCTGATTTATATAGTCAAACAAACAGAAAAAATCATTTTTCGGGATTAAATTTTAGACTAAATCACACTATAACGAGAATAGTCGTTCACTCACTACCAATTATTTTTCCATATTATTGAAAATAAGAAATAGGAGAGAGAGAGAGAGAGAGAGAGAGAGAGAGAGAGAGAGATTGCTGCTTGGTATCGCCGTCGATGGGCAAGGGTTTTTACCCAGGTCTGGGATTGCTGAAGGACCCCGAAGACGATCTGGATGTCTGATGAGGTGGTTAGTAAATCCAGTTCAATCCAAATAAGAGAGGAAAGAGGCTCGCAAATCTAAGGGTCGATCACAGTTCACACGCGGTAATGCTACTACCCGTTGCTACACGGACAACACGACGCGACGCGGTGGTCGTGGTGGCAGAGATTATGACAAATAATGGCAACAAATTATGACAATAATGATGCACACAGTCAAACGTATGAATATTTAATAATTTGATTAATTTAATGAGGTTAACAAACTTGAAATGATTGGCACAGGGGCTGAAGTAGAATTCAGTGGATTAAATGAGAAAATAGTGATCACGCGGAGCTCGCGTATATCCATGAGAAAGTTCTTCTTTAAGACTGAAGTAATATATTTCGGGAGAGGGTAGACGCGGTCCAAATACATCTTAGAGGGATAAGCCGTACACCGCGCTACAATTATAAATGCTGGAAGGCAGTCACTGGGACCCCTTTGTCCATTCCCATCCTCCCATTTGAAATCCCCACATGCTGAAAGCCCTGATAGAAGCAGCAGCAATAGTAGAAATATTTTCTGGGGTTCCATTTTCCGCCAATCTCAGCCTTTTGAAGACCATACGATCCCTCAGTTAAGGTGTGTATGTAAAGGTGCAGTTGTGTTTGGTTTATTCAAACTGTCTGTTCAAGTCTGTCCGGAACATAAGGTAACATTACAGTACTGAGACATATCATATAAACTATATTATTTACAAAAATGATAAATACATCACATACGTAATAAGTAGCAATAATTGCTTATGGTAGAAATGTACTTTGGAACTTTTTAAATGTAGCCTTGTGTTGTTTATATTCATGAACGGTGTAATCATCTTTTAAGGGGCTCTAAGGGAGGTCGAGGGTACAATTTAGGCTCAAAAAAACTAGAGGTATCTATCTATATATTAATACGCAAGCATGTTTCATTTCCTCCTTTTTTCTCAGCTCGTGAGCATCGTAGGAGAAATCCGAGCATACCGTTAGAAAGGTATAGTCCTGTAGATGAGCAGAATCCCATTCTAATTCACATCGGACTCCAGGGCTACGCCCCATAGGCTTTCAAAGTTCCAATGTTAATCTTATGGAGGAAGGAGAATTAATTGAATCATTAGACAGCTGTTGTAAAAATAACTGCCAGAAAATAGGAAGAACAGATGTTCCAGTTATAAAATGTTTTTAAACTTCTTGGGTCCAGATCAACCGCAATTTTGATCGAATTTACTCGTAAGTTCTTTCTTCGTCCTTATAGGCCTCTTTCTAAGTTTCTGCAACTGATCAGTGTGGGGGATTAAAAGGAGAAACGAGTCAGAGCAGTCAGCAGGGAAGCGCAATGCGTCATGAAGCTCTAGGTACATGTAGGACAATCGTGGGGGGGGGGGGTACCCTCGTCCTCATTGGGTTGGAATATCAACCCAAATGATATTTCAAATCAAATTTAACCCTTTAAAAAAAAGTCCTCTGCCATTAACAGGTCACTGACTGCTCTGACTCGCTACTCCTTGTATCCCCCACCCTCATTAGTTCCGGAAACTTAGTACTAAGAAAGAAGCCAAACAGGAAGACAACCAAAATTACGAGTACGACGACAATGAAAGATTAGGCTGGGTTCAACATTGAATTAATTTAATGAAACTGCAATCCTATAAAACTATTTTACTAGTAGGATTTTTTTTTGTAAAAAATGGTTACTGCGCTATGAAACTTCAAACTTAAGTCCTTGTTCTCCTTACTCAAATCTTCTTTGTCACTATTTGTAGTTAATTAGTTTATATTTTCAAAGAAAAATGTTTAACACTTATTTATTTGAAATATACTCCTTTTTTTAGATCATCTTTAAAAATAATTTCGTAAACTCTGAATAGTGTATACTTCCTGAAAATAAATCCTCTCTCTATCATAATGTTATTTCCATAATGAACAAATCCTAGAGATAAAAATTAATTATTTAAAATTAATTTAATTGGCAGAGAATACGCTTTTTTATTAAAACAACTCTATAGAATTTTTTATGATTTTTGAAAGGTGGGATTACAAAACGTTTCCTTACAACTCCCTAATAGCAGCAAACCTACATATTTCACATCAAAGTTTTTGGGGGAAGATCACCGATTGCCATGGCGATTCACTAAGTTTGCAGGTCTGCTGCAAAAAGGGTATTTACTATTGTTGCATACATTGAGAGAAAAACTTCAAGAGGGAATAACATTGGTTTGTATTTTGTTAGTCTCACGAATTAGTGGGTCATTAGTAGGAATTTGTCTTCAGTCCTCTATTCACCAATGTTCCTCAGAATAAAAAAAAAATACTCTATGTTTACAGATAAGAATTTGAGAAATATATCTACGCTCTTTGAAATGGGTTATTTATTTATTTATTACCATCGAAGCCGTACCTATAGTGAAATATAATACAGTAAATTATTTTAAATATCAAAATGTCAATGGTTAATACACATAGACATCGCTTTTACTTTGCAATACTAAAAAGCATACAGTATATGACCACCTCGTTGGGTGATATTTGGTTGGATGTTAACTGATTAATTTGTACTGTATTTAAAAGAATAATTGATTACTTATTGATTAAAAGTTAAATACAAGCAACAGATAACTAAATAATCAAACTGCCAAGAGCGATAGACCACAGTTAGTTAATGTTGACAAATCATTAAACTGTTGCTGGCTCTGACAACAGACTCAATAGATCCTAGGCAACTCCTCGGATTGTGCTAAGCTCACGATTAATGACTTATCTTACCACCATAAACTCACCGGTTTACAACTAACACTTGATAGGACTTCTAACTCGAGCTACCTCTAATAGAAAATAAAGTCAATAATATATTCAGGTGTATAAATTGGTATTGATTATTTTTAGCTCGAGTCATAAAACATTTTTAAAAACAAAGTTTTACACAAAACCTTGAATATAACTGGAGTGATGTACCAAATCAGAAATCATTTGTCTACAACAACACAGTTTAAAGCTGTAGTTTAAATACTTATTCTTTGCTTTCACAAATATTATTATTTGGTTGCACAAATTATATTTAGCAACAAAATGTGAAGGAATTTTTTGACGGACTAATATAATATTAAAAATTTAATTATCAAATGACTGATAAACACTTAATATTTACTCTGGACTATGTTTGGGAGGATAAAATTTACTATGGTTATTGTGATTTAAAAAAATTAACAAATTGAAATTGCTAAAATTATAATTTAAATATACTACTTTCTTTAATTTATCTTTATCTTCAAGTATACTAAAGAAAAACAAAACAAAAAACATTGGAGTGTTATTCAATTAAACAGGTCTATTTTCATTTTTGTTATATTATCATACACAAACAGGTTATTTAATTTACACAAACGTCGAACTGATATAGATAACGGGTCATCAACCACCATCCATGCCACAATTAAAACTCTTTCAGTAGAGGTAAGCGCCGATTACACTATAGATTATAACAATTATTTCATTGTCTTGATTGATCAATCATAGATGATGAATCAATTAAAGTTAAACAACTTTAATCAAACTGTGCTGCTTCTAGCAGTTTTTCTTGTCATTAGCGACACCAAAATTTAATATGGTAACGCGTGGCTATAATTAATTAAATGATTGTCTTCACTCATTGGCGCCATCTTGTTGTGGTATTAAAATCAAACAAAAACACGCTTTTATATGAAGAACGTTATACATTATTTATCATTTCCTCGTATCTTTTAGAACATGTAGCCATTTTTCCGAGTCGCTTTGGCCAAAACCTTTAATTTGAGACCACTCAGATGATTCTACAATTTGTTTTAAATACTTACAATTTTGCTCTCAATATTGTCCGCAAGCATACTTCGTTAACCATAAGTAGGTACACTTCGTGGTTTAACATAACCTCTTTCATGTGAACAGGTACATATCACACTTTTTGTACTTTCGCTGATGTGTGGTGTTTACGCTTTGCACGTGTTAACTTGAAAATCGATGTAAACAAATCGGAAAATGAGATCTTTAGGTATTCCATATAAATTTTATATACATACCCACATTTAATGGAATGGTGGAGTAGGTAAATTGTTATTAGGGACACGTGTATTAAGGGTTTGAACGGTGCGCGCTACTAGCGGGGAAAGCTGTAGGCCATTAGAGAATGAGTTTGCTACTAGAGCGCAGCACTTAACCGCTGCACTCTATTTAAAGTAGATAATTTGGTACTGAAAGGGATAAGTTATGCATTGAAACGTTTGAAGTGTACACTCCAAAGAGTTGAAAAGAAAATATCAGAAAAAGCAGCAGCGAAAAAGTAAAAACGAAAGGGAGGATATTGATAGAAATCCTTACGAGGAGGCCATTCGAAGTTTAAGGAGGGTATTGTGATTAAAGGCCCGGTGCACAGGAGCGTCTTGTGTCTGCGGTTACTATGCAGTGGCGTTTGAGCAATGCATATACTCAAATGGAGTAGTACACACGTGAACGCTCGTGTGTACCGGGGGCAACGCGTTGACTTAGAGTGCACGCATTTTGACGCTCGTGTAAACCGGGCCTTATTTGTGTTTGACTTATATAAAATTATACATACAAAATTTAACTTGTACTCTTGATGCTGCAAGGCAGTCGCTGGGACTCTTTGTCCATTCCCATCTCCCCAAGTGATATCCACGCATGCTGACAGCCCTCATGGAAGCAGTAGTGGAAGCAATAGCAGCAACCCTTTTTGGGGCAGCCAAAGCATTTGCCTCAAACTGGCTCCGAAATTTGATGGGTCACAATATTGTACGACGAGAAAGGTCAAATATTGTCGTGATTGCCAAAGAAAAAAGAAGACTCAGAGGGCTCATGTAAAGGACCTTAGCTTGCGTAAACCTCCTTCTTATCTCAAAAGCACTGGTTGGGGTTTGTTGTATTGTGTTTTGCTTGCAGGCTTGATTGATGCTTTCGCTTATAAATTTAACGCTATCAGGGGCCATGGATAGATCGTCTGCAGAAGATTTTGCTACTCTCCGTCCTTTTGTTGTGTGAACGACAAGATAGTAAACAATTTGATGAAGCTGCTCGAGTGGTCCATGAAGTGAGACGTGGTCTCTTTTGACAGCCTGGATCCGGAACACAACCTCAGACAGGCCCAAGTAAAAGATCTTTTTAAAAAGAAACCGTAAGGAGTAAGAGAAAAGTTGCTGAGTGGAGCAACCTACACACGATAAAAATTTGTCGACAATAAAAGAACCTGTACAACTCTGGCACGTTTATAAAATTTCTGGAGAGCTAAGATGAGGTGGAACAAAGACTTAAGTGGGCAGCTCAAAATTAGCTTCCAGGACCAAGGCCCATCATTCCCTGAGCCTTATGGTGAATAAACATAGGCCGAGGACCCGATTGAAACAAACCCCAGTGAATAAGTCTGCTACAATCACGAAACGCCCAGAGGAGCACCAGTCCCAAACTGACAGACGCCGGAATGGGAAATGGTCATGGGACGTAATGGAAGGAATGTAAGAGTAAAACGAAAAGTATGACAATTGGGACATGTTATATAATATTGAAAAAGGGAAACTTAAGACTATTGATTTTACTCTTGGTGTAGTTCAAGTGCAGTAATTAAGGTATGGAATGGTAATTAAGTGTAGTTAAGGTATGGAAAGTTTTAAGGGCGTACGACTGTGTCACTTATATAAACCTTCCGGAGAAATAGGACGAGAGGTAGATTGCAGACTTCGGTGGGCACCTTAATCATTGGCTACCAGGCCAGGACCCATCGTTTCCCGAGTCTAATGGTGAAGAAACTTACACCAATGGGTGATTGAAACCAACCCCAGTGAAGAAGTCGGCTACAGTAACGACATACCTTTAGGAGCACCCGACCCAAACTGAGAGACCCCCATGAGGCACCTAGTACCGCCACGACAGTCCGGTTAACTCCTGCCAACTTCTTTCACAAAAATCGGAAAGGATATTACCTGCAGAGTCAAACCAGAACTGAGACCCTTACTACTGATTTAATGGAGACGATTCTTAAGTCACCGGACTCAGGACTCAACCCCTAAGACCCCTCTTTGGCCGAGTTGAATGAGTTTATTGATCAAGTAAAGAACATAGTGAGTCCCTCTCACTCGCCCAGTAAAGTAACTTCTCTGTCCTCCTTAGAATATACCATGGAGGAAATGAAGATTAAATCTCTGCTGCTCCCTGCCCAGACGATGGAAGTAAAGACAACTCATGAACCACCCATAGCCTTAACTAATAGATTTGGCAATTCGCCCTGCTAGTAAACCGAATGTAAATTCAACCACCCCCCACTCAGGAAAGAAGAGAAGAATCCAAACGTAGCAGAGTATCGAAAGAGGAGAAGAACCCAACGCAAAAGAGTAATCTCCCCGAATACCATAAGCGCTTATATGTTCGATTGTACAAAAAGAAAGATTTAAAATTTTGACCTCTATTACCCAAGGGTGGACATACACAGCTTAGCTAAGAGGAAGAAGACTTAAATGCCAAAATGAACAAATAAACTTTTGTTATTGAAGACACGTTATAAATTTTTTAAAGAAACATTTGCGTTGTTCTTTATTAATTTCTTCCAGTAAAGTTTATGTATGAATTTGGTTGTTTTTTCGTTGTTTTGAAAGTCTGTAATATAATGTTCCGTTTTTTTTTTTGTTTTTTTTTTTTTTTGTTTTTTTTTACCGGTACTTTAAGTCTGAGACGCGATCCCTTGGTCTCGTTTGGACAAACAGAGAAAAATTCAAATTTTTCGCTTCTTCCCGCACCCGCTCTCCCGCGTCACCCTGCACGATTCTTCCCGCACGTCCCCCCGCACGCTTCTTCCCCCACGTCACCTTGCACGCTTCTTCCCGCACGTCACCTTGCACGCTTCTTCCCGCACGTCACCTTGCACGCTTCTTCCCGCACGTCACCTTGCACGCTTCTTCCCGCACGTCACCTTGCAAGCTTCTTTACCTGCACGTCTCCTCCCCCCCGAGCCTCAACCGCGGTCAACCGATGTCCCGGACTGCGGTGAAGGCGTTCCTCCGCATCGTTGAACGCCGCAGCCACTACGCCGGTATGCTTAAGGTGTGGGTTGTGGGGCCGGACTTCCTGGAGGGCTGGAGGAGAGGGGAAGTCTCGGTCTCGTACATGCTGTCCCGCGGGGGAGACATCTTTACGAAGGACCTCATACTCTTTCCTTTCGAGCTCCGGGACGTGGGCCCCTTCGGGGATTGGTCCCTCGCAGCCGTGCGGCCGAAAGCACGGTCAATCATGGTCTTCGACCCCTTACACTTCGAGAGGAGGGCGGTGTTGGAAGATGTGAAGGACTACCTGCAGTACCATGCGCCGGGAGAAGGGGTGGAAATCCGGGCTGAAGAATGGCGACTGCTTGAGACTCCAGTGGACCTGCCGAAAACGTAGGACGCTCTGTCTGCGGGTGTGATGGTGTGCGCATACGCGAAGCTGCTTTTCCGCGGCGATCTACTTTCAAGGCGGTCCCTCGATCTGACCAGCATATGCATGACAATCTCGCGCGTTCTTCGCCGCGGCCGATTCGACCGCGAGAGTTTCGAACTACTCTGCACCGCCGGCGGGCCCAGCGAGACAAGTGAGCGTTACAGTCACGAGTAGATTATTTTTTATATATTTTAATACATATAAAAATGTTCCACATCAACGTCGGGGGTCCCAACTCCATTCCCTCTGCCGGTAGGGGACGTGACCCGGACGGACGGTACCTCGTGGCGTGAACTAGCGGGGAGCCCGGAGGCGGATTGTCGCTGACGTGCTCCGACATCGACGACGCGGTAACGGACGCCCTCCCCGTCGCCCCACCGACTCAACGGGAAACACGTCCTGGGCCGTCCAGTCGACCGCCGGGAGGACAACCCCTTCTTCCGAGTACGTCTGCCATGTCCCGGAACTATTCGTCGTCAGCGACGGGACGAGCCACGCGAGTGATTCATCGCAGCCGAGGGAGGGTGGCCCGTAACCCGCCTCGGCACCGCCCTGGACAACGTCGCCTTCCTGTCGCCCACGGGGATTTGCGTCGGCGGTTGCAGCGATCGGCGGAGCGTCGTGCCGCGAACGCTACGGGACCACGTCAGATCCGGCTTCCGCACCAAAACATTCGGCGGACGAGGTCCGACCGCGTCTCCGAAATACACCCAGGGGACCTCCCCAGGGTGCCGGGGGCCGTTGTAAGCCGCCTCGCTGACATGCAAGACCAACAACTCCCAGCTGCTCAACGACGGAACAAGCGCTGGAGGGTGTTCGGGGCAGATGGGACATATGTGCGCCTACGCCCAGGCCAAGCCGAGTTCCTTCTGTCCCAGCAGGGCGTGGAGTGAATTTAGGGTCACTACGCCTTCAGGGGTTGGCCGAAGGTTAGATCGACGACCAGACTTCGTCCCTTCTCTAATGGCTAAGGCTTGTCGCACACTACGGCAGACCAGCTCAGACCGCTCAGGTCAGACCGCTCAGGTCCGGCAGTTTTCCCCACACACTACGTCCGGTCAGTCCGCTCAGCTCAGGCGTTTTTTGAGCGCCAACCTCAGTCAGTAGTCGACAGACAGCGGCATTGGCTGCATTTATGCTTTGTGTATTCTTTTTCAGTGCGATTAGTGCGATTGTGCGATGGGTTCTAGTAGTAGTGATGAAGAAACTGCTATAGTAGCATTAGCACTTGCTGCGGAAGAGGACGAGAAGGCCCAAAAACCAGGAGAAAAAGGAGGAAATTTTGGGTGCACAGTATTAATGTCGCACGGGGTAGTGAGGGAGAGTATCATACTCTTTTCCCAAGATTAAAAAACGACAACGTATGATTCTTTTGATATTTTCGTATTTACTAACCACAGAACTGTGTACGGACCGCACGAGCTATTGCACAACACTGTTTCACTGGCCGCGGGCCGGCGTCTCGCTCCGGCAGCTCCGGCAAAAATCGCTCGCTGACCGAAAAGTGACGGAGACGGTCTGACCGGACTGAACTGAGCGGTCTGACCTGACGTACTGTGCGGCTCTACATTTTACATGGCTTCAGAATTTTGCCGGAACGGTCTGACCTGATCTGCCTGAGCTGGTCTGCCATAGTGTGCGACATGCCTAATGGAGCTGGTTGAGTTTGCCAAAGAGTTTGGTTTCATTTTAGTTCCGTTTTCTTTCTTTTGCAAGTTTATTAGTTAGGCTTTTATGTTTCCTTAGTAGCTTTGTTTTGATAAGATAAATTTTTTCTTTGATTTTTTTTGTTGACGCCAGGATTATCAGTTTGCGTCTTGGACGAAAGGTCCGTAAAAGAGTTTATTTCCTTTCTCGACCTTTCGGTCAAGGCCATTTTCTTTTCCTATTTCGTTTGTGTAACCTATACCACGAAATCAATTTTTCTTTTGGCGGGACGCTCCAACGAGTCCTTTTTTCTTTTTTCGTTTTCTTTTTTTTTTACGCGAAGTACGAAGGGGGTGTAAGGTGTCAATTTTTAAGGGGGGGTAAAACGTGTATATGTAAACACACGCTCAAAACTTACCGAAATCAACCACATACTACGAAATAGAACACAGACTAAGGTTGGCCTTAGGCTAGGCTAGGCCTACGTCGTGCCTCAGTCCAACCCTAGGACCGGCATATTAACAATTTATTAAACATCACAGATTTCACCATAATCGATCACTATTACTATTGACCAAAAATAGCCTTCATGAAATACACTTGAATACTTGGGAGCCAACACTGGATCGGTAAATGGTCGTGGAACGTAAAGGAACGAATGTAATAGTAAAAGGAAAGGTATGGCGGTTAGGACACGTCATATAATATTAAAAAATAGGAAACTTAAACCTATTGATATTACTTTGGTTAGAGTTCAAGTGCAGTCTCTAAACTATGGGGACTAAACTTAGTATTTAGGAAGAAAAATTAAGTTGAAATTGTTGCTTGGAGAAACCAAATAATTAAAACCTTAAATAAAAAATTACATAAAGTTATATCTACCGCACATTTGAAGACTGATACAAAATGTTATGTTTTGAATAAATGTTTTTGGCCAACAATGGCATGCCCATTTCAAAGAGCTTCATCAACAAATCTTAAGGGTTCCTAGAGGATGAGAACAAAATTATAAGGTCTGCGAGTCAGGAAGTGTTAAAGTTACCTGGTGATATACTCTTTCCAATGCTTTACGTACCAAAGAATAAAATATTCTCTCGCAGCAGACGCGTACTCAGCGAATTTCCAATGGTATTTGTTTTTTCTCCATATACACTATGGGATTGAGGATGGAGGTTTGCTAACATGGGGATGTTGGAAGCAAATATACAATAATTCCTCCCCACTGCAGGCACATGCTAATATGTAACAAATTGTGGTATTTTTATTTTTTCCATAGACCCCCTGGGAAGTATATGTAGGGTTCCACCATAAGGGTGTTGTAAGAAAATAAAGGTTACACTCTACCTAGTAAATATAAGTCCCAAATTGTATCAATTTTGTAAATAAATAAGTTAAACACAGGGATTGTTTGATTCCCCATTAGAATAACATAGAAAACAAATTTTTAATTTCCTACGTAATCTGTTAAGCCGGGGTTGAAAATTCAAAATACTTAAGTGCTTATTTTGAAAGGTCTTTTGAATTTAGTTTTGAAAAAAATTGAAAATGTCATCTAGATTTAACATAAGTTTGGCTAGTACGGTAATGTATTTTATTGTTTACAAAAATGTTAATCGAATATTTGTTATAGCAGCTACAGTGGAAGAAGAATGTTAATTAATTTAATAAATTATCTTTATATTTTTAATGTTTGGCTGAGAAAACAGAACATTTTGGTAACCTGTTGATTGAACTTTGGTCTTGAAAACGATTACTAAATTATGTATTAATTGGCAATTTAGTCCAAGGTTAAATTTTATTGTTTTGATTTTATTAGTTTCGAACGCCTGTTAGTATAAAAGGCAATTTAGGGGAAAATAACTTTCTTCGCAGTTTACTAGTCATCACAACCAATATTAAGATATTAATAATTTAAAGATAAATCCTGAACTCTCTAAAAAACAAAACGAAATTTATCGTGTATGATTCGGAAACTTTGATATACCCAATAACTTTTAAACTATAAATTAGATTTTTATATGATACATTTAACCTTGGTAAACCTTAAAAGCTAATGGGTGAAAATAATGCAAACTATCTTGATAACTAATATTTTAAATTGATTCTTCGATCATTTAATATGAATTCTGAATCCAAAATTTAAATCAATTTTGAAGTTTATGCTTAAAATAAAACAAAGAAGATCAGACAAAAGGGATTCAACTTGAATAAAGTTAACTGGTGACTGCACTTGATTAAGAAAGTTTGAAACAGTTAAATAACCATACTAAACCATTTGGCGTTGACTGAAGGATAGCACAAGATGCTCTTCCTTGGCCGTATAGCTCATTATATCGTATTTATTTGTAAGTTAACTCAGTACAGCAAATAGATACAACAAATATTTTTTAGGGTTAACCCAATTTCTCAAATCTTTCCAAACTACGCTTAAATATTTCCATGAAATAAATCCAAATGCTACCTACTTCCAATAAATATCAACCAAATTTCACCCAATTTAACAAATTTTCTCAGATTTTATATTTAGCTTAGCTTATGAATTACGTATAATGTTATGAGTACACTTCTAATAATTGTAAATTATCTTTCAATATTTCAAATTCGAAATTTTTGTTTATGGTTTAAAAATGACCGACACACATCCACCTAGATCTGAGTTGTCATATTACTGTCCTATGAGTAAAATTGGACACTTTTAATATCCAGCGAGCTACCACGTTCTTTTAGTTTTCTTTTTCCATTAAGTAAGAATATAAATTTTACCATACACTCTGACAGGAACATAATACTACAAGTATTACAGCTTGTAGTATTACATTGAATCGGAAACTAATGGTAAATAAAATCACGATAAATATTTACCATTAACAAAATGGGTCTGGGTTGCATTGACATTACTGGTTTATGTTGTATGTCTAATGAGGATTTTAACTAAACAAGACTAAGACCGAAACATCATATAGTTGGACAATTGTGTTTATCAGCTAAGTTTGTTTTAATTATCAAAGTTAACGTAGGGATTCGGCCTTGAATGAATTTATAGAGCAACCAAACCATTTTACTTTTCCTTGGTGTTTCCATCCACCCCCCTCCCCCCAAAGAGAGAGAGATAGAGAACATACAATTCATAATGTCGAAATAAAACATTATTTTTCGACACATGTTATTACTGTTAATTACGAATTGTTTTTGAAATATTGTTCTCAAAACTTTTCTCGTAAGTTGTTATCCTAAAAAGTGCTGGCAAAGATCTTTTTAAAAATAAATATGAATTGCACAAAAGAATTGTTTAGCTACTACAGTTAATTAAATTACAAAACACATAACAATCATTTCCACCGTTGTTATTCCAAAAAGGGAGTGGATAAAATGCTGACCAAGTGCAGGGCCAGTGGAAATTACACGAGGAAGGGCGTCATAGCTGTTCTTCTTCATCGTCCTAAACGTTATCAGCCACACAGTTATTCCGTTCTTGAAGAACTGTCTCGTTCAGAACAGTTCTTGTTCATAACAGTTGCCATGAGAACGGTCAGTTATTTCGTTCTTGAAGAACTGTCTCGTTCAGAACAGTTCTTGTTCATAACAGTTGCCATGAGAACGGTCAGTTATTTCGTTCTTGAAGAACTGTCTCGTTCAGAACAGTTCTTGTTCATAACAGTTGCCATGAGAACGGTCAGTTATTTCGTTCTTGAAGAACTGTCTCGTTCAGAACAGTTCTTGTTCATAACAGTTGCCATGAGAACGGTCAGTTATTCCGTTCTTGAGGAACTGTCTCGTTCAGAACAGTTCTTGTTCATAACAGTTGCCATGAGAACGGTCAGTTATTCCGTTCTTGAAGAACTGTCACGTTCAGAACAGTTCTTGTTAATAACAGTTGCCATGAGAACGGTCAGTTATTCCGTTCTTGAAGAACTGTCTCGTTCAGAACAGTTCTTGTTCATAATAGTTGCCATGAGAACGGTCAGTTATTCAGTTCTTGAAGAACTGTCTCGTCCAGAACAGTTCTTGTTCATAATAGTTGCCATGAGAACGGTCATTTATTCCGTTCTTGAAGAACTGTCACGTTCAGAACAGTTCTTGTTAATAACAGTTGCAATGAGAACAGTCAGTTATTCCGTTCTTGAAGAACTGTCTCGTTCAGAACAGTTCTTGTTCATAATAGTTGCCATGAGAACGGTCAGTTATTCAGTTCTTGAAGAACTGTCTCGTTCAGAACAGTTCTTGTTCATAATAGTTGCCATGAGAACGGTCAGTTATTCCGTTCTTGAAGAACTGTCACGTTCATAACAGTTGCCAAGAGAACGGTCAGTTATTCCGTTCTTGAAGAACTGCCTCGTTCAGAACAGTTCTTGTTTATAACAGTTGCCATGAGAAAGGTGAGTTATTCCGTTCTTACAGAACTATCTACATAACAAATGTTCCTGTTTCCATTGTTCCCAAAAAGTCTGTCTTCTGTGTGCTTTGATAAAGTTTTAATTAGTAACTGTTAATTTCTAAATCTGTTAACCGTTCAAACAGTTATTTCCATTAAAGAAATGGCGTTCATCACTACAATCTGACCAGGTGAGCTATTGTAAGATAAGAGAGGAGGGTCTCTGTGTCATATTATTGCACAAAGGGGGACAGGCAACACATTCAATAGTGTACACAAAGTATGAGACTTGATATTTTTCAAGTTAAGTTTAAGATATTTAATATAAACATATTTTAATCAGATTGAGCAAATTGTACATTGCCGTCAAAGGACTGTTTTAAATATTACAGTAATTATACAAATGACAATGTTTTATTTTATTTTAAGTCTTTTATAATGTAATTTGAATATTAACAGTGTAATAGAACAATTATCTAAATATATATCTTGAAAGTAATCAGTACTGACCGAAATAGAAATTGTACATTGTTAATAATCCCCCCCCCCCAACATCAAAACATTTATCCCAAATAATTATCAATCTAAATAATTTAAAAATAGCTCAACATAAAATCTGTAATTTGATAATGTTAAACATCAAATAAAAAATAACTTTGTAATGGATTAAAGAATAGAAATAGAAGACAGGATGTGCAGAAATTCTGACATTTTTCTCAAACTATGCTTGTTTACACAAAGTATAAAAACTTATTTTAAGTAAATCGCGAAAAAAATCAACTGCGCATGATTTTTGGAACGATTCTTTAAGACGTAATGAGAATGTAATGTTAACGACATCTACAGTGGTATACTGGGCAGTTTCACCATACTCGTGATTCTAAAGTCTCGCCAGAAATCTTTCCACTAGCTCAGATAATTTGGAGGTAGAAAGAAGAGTAGTATTTTAAAATAACTTTTAAATTTTATTTAATTAAATTTCACCTCCCTATTCATATTAAATGTATTAGCTTTCTGATTTTCTCAAGGAAAGATGTAGTGTTTGTAGACAAAGGATTAAAGGGGCGAAAATTATTGAGTAGTTATAAAAATTACAATTAAGTAATAAAAGTTACCAAACGTTGAAACGGAGTAACGGTTGCATTTGCAGATCGGACGTGCCAAACTTAGTCAGTCAAACTTTGACCAGTTGTTGAATTGTTTCCCAGAAAATCCTTCGTTTTACTTCCACAGGGATCTGAGTTTGCCAAACTTTCTTCCTAATGCAATTACTGTTGTGACTTCTTCAAATCTTCCAATTTTACTCTCCCATCCGCTGATGTGTTTCGTCAAAATCTCTTATATCATAAAAAATTAAACAATTTATATTTATTGCGCCATGACATTAGTTTTGTTGGTAGAAATTAATCTTGTATGGCAAGTTGTTATATACATTTATCTAACTCTAAAAACATTGTTTTAATTACTATTTTTTATGTTAGAAACAAAACAGTTATTTTGGGTAGAAAGAGCATTGATATACAAAAAAATGTTCCTTAACTTAGTATCCTAATGAGTATTACAATCATCAAAATTTAATTTTGAACATAAAAAAAGCAAGTTAACAGTAATTTTTACCTACATCTGGTAAGTATTAAGCCACTTGTAAACGTAAATCGCCAAATTGTTTGAGTTGCTAATGTTTTTTTTTTTTTTTTCACAAATACAAACCTTAACTGTTTATATCCGCATCCCCCTCTTAGTTCCTTGTTATTTGCCATTCAGTGATGCGGTGTCAGTTTGCGGAGGTTTTCTCCGCGTGCGCCTTATCTCACGAGTTTGAAATATTAAGTTATACAATTCATGGTTCCGACGATGAAATGTGATTCCTGATTAAGTTAGTCAATATTTAAATACAATATATCGTTATAAAATGGGTTTAATTTGTGCAATTTTTTGTCCCGGAGTAAAACTCCGTATACGCCGTCTGCCGATTCTATATCTGCCGTAATATCTGAAATAATATCTGCCGTTTTTACCGCTCTAGGATTGAAACCAATTTATATAAAAATAAAATATCAATGTAAAAATTTAATACACTGATAGTTTTTATACTCTCTCGGGAGAATAATCAATGATATTATGATTTAAAATACTTTGTTGATTGAACAAAATAAAAAATAATGCTATTGGAAATTCGCTGACAACACAGGTCTGCTGTGGCGGGGCTATTTTCTCAATAAAAAGATAATATAACGAATTCTGACATGCACTGCATTACTTACTATATTCTTAACTCAAAACTTGAAAAAATGTCGTCTATTGCTCAAAATTGAAATGGGGTAGCTTCATATTGACAAAGCAACAAATTTAGATAAATAACAAAACACAAATTTATTGTAAAAAATACCCATTTGTACAAATACAAAATATTACACAGCATATTTAGAAACATCACATTGAAATTATTAATAGAAAGCTGGATACAATATTTCGAAAGCTGAGCAATACAGAAAATCTTGTCAAATAACAGTAAATATTCATATATAAAAAAGAAGTATAAATCTTTTAAAATCAGAACAGTAATTAAAAAACAAAATAGTATTATAACACTATTTCCATATAACAAATCTGATGCCATCCAAAGAGATGTGAATAAAGAATTTAATGACCTTTATTTGAAAATTATGCAAAAACCTTTAAAAAAAAAAACAAATAAAAGAAACGGAAAATGTCCGTCGCGATTGCAATACTATAGAATCAAAGTAACATTTTATTTTGTAAATGGACAGAAAAGTGCAAAAATAATACCTATCTATGATACTTATACATTATTTGAGATCATAACCTTATAACCTTACACATACCAATAACAATATAAAACATAGCACTGTATTTGAGTAACTCGCCTACGGCTCGATGGGGGCTCCGCCCCCATGCCCCCTTATAGGGTTGCCCCAAATTTGTTAATTGCTCTTAGTCTCAAGTACCGATCAGGCTAGACCCCCCTCCCGCTAGGGGTTGCCCTAAATTCGTAAATTAATAAAAAGTCGAGTTTAAAATACGTTAGTTCCACGGAAGAACTGCACAGTCAAGACAGTAACAAAACCGTCAAATACACAAAATTCACAATCAATAGTAAACAAAGCTTTTAAAAAACTCATAAGAATCGGTTTTAAAACCCCTTCGTAATTAGAATTCGTTTAAAAGTTTTGAGTTGTGAATTTATAATTAATTATTTATGTAAATATTTTAGGTGTTATGCTGGTCTACAGTCAAATTAATATTCTATTTATATGTGTCTGTTTGATTGCAAATTGTAACCTTAAACCTAGGTACCGTATACACCTATCATGATAATCCAAATAAATCACCATAAATAGCATCCCAATACATTAATATAAGAAATACACACAATATAAGAAATATAATTGAGTTTAAATAACTTGTAATCACTCACAATATATCATACTGGCCGTAACCGAGTTGTGATAACTCGCCACATAATAAATCAAACTGATTTTTAATAAACTTTCTATTTCTGAAAATATATTTCCCCGGTGTTTGTTGTCTAATAAATAAGTCCTCTAATTTTGACAACTACTAGACCTGTACATTATAACATTGCATATAATAAATATAAATAAAATATGAAAAAATTGTCCATTACAAAGACAAGTTCGTCATAAATCAGTCTGTTTTCATTGCAAATCATAACCTTATGACCTATGTGCATATAATGATAATCACAATAAATCACGACCCAGTACATACATTTTTGTAACACTAGGCCTATATATTATCAATATTAATAAAATACAAACTCAAATTGTATCTAAACAAGTTACATAAAACAACACAATACAACATAGTAATAGTAAAAAAGAAGAAGAAAAATAATTTAATTAATTGACAATGGGTAGAGCACCTTAGTGTTCTGACTATAATATTAACTGTAATAGATTATATCATATTTTGAGCTTACCTTATTAAAAACTTAAGGTAAATGATTTTTTCCTAGAACTGTTTTTATAACTGAGATTTGGACTTGTTCAATTTTTTTTTTTTTTGCTCTGAAATAATTTTAGTCATTATTGAGGTACCTCTTCTCTCTGGGACTTGGAAATTTTACCACCACACAACTCTTTGCGGTGGCGGTAGACTCGGAGGATGAAGGTGGTCGATGGCTGGGCTCGTGAGGGCAGATCTTCGGCCTTTGGACTCGGTGGATTTACACCCTTTGGTGATGCAGAGCTTGTGGAAGGTTGACAGAATGAGGCACTTCCTTCATTTTGTGGAGGTTCTAAAGGAACTTCTTCATTTTGGATAAGTGTGTTTAACAGGAAAACCTTTGTAAGAGGCTTCAACAAAGCCTCACGCACCAAGCTTTCCCAAGCAACTTTCTTCTTTTCGAGATCGAGAGGTCCAATACATCTGTGTAATGCTTTGGAAACAAAATGGTGATGCAGACATTGTAGAAGCTTGACTGAATGAGGCACTTGCTTCATTTTGTGAAGGTTAATAAGTGACTTCTGCATTTTGGAAAGGTGTGTTTAACAGGAAAACCTTTGTAAGAGGCTTCGACAAGCCTCAATTACTTTCACGCACCAGGCTTTCCCAAGCAACTTTCTTCTTTTCGAGATCGAGAGATCCAATACATCTATTTAATGCTCTGGAAATCCAAAGATTTTTTCCACCTTATTCACACTCACAATACTTGGCTCCCCATCCATCATCACTTGTTCGTCACCTACAAAGAAATTCTTGTTCAGTCAATTGACAATATTATAAATTAATTTGACATTACACTGGTATGTGCTTGCCATGGCACTTAAAAGCAAACATGACTATTACTCTTAGTTTTGGCTTTCTCTTTTGTTTTAATAAGATTTACTTAACATATTTAACTATATTGTCATGCCCTCCGATCAAAGGGGGCTGTGGCAATGGGGGGTAGAGCTGAAATAATAAATCAAATAAATAATTTTACCTGATTTAATTCCCAATTGGCCCTTGGTCGCTATCCACATCCTGTCTGGGCCCTGCATTACACCTCGCTGACTGAAGGTCTACGCGGACATCGAGGATCCACTGCAGTACGACTCTCCCTTGCCAGCCTCTGATCACCCCGTCGTGACTACACCGTCGCCTCCGGTGTCACCGTCGTCGTCCCGGCCGCTGCGCCGCACTCCAACTCCGTGTCGTCTCGTCGCTCCAGCCTCACTGCCGCCGTGTCCATGGTGCCGCCCCTCCACACCATATCAGTCTTGCCAACAGACCAACAGGCTTAGTTACACTAATTAAATGTCCCTCAAGGGGAAACTGGGGCCTCATCGTGTTTCCCCTTCCACTTAGAAAAAACGAGAGGTTTTTTGTCAAAGTTTTCCAGAAAGTTTTTTATTAATGGTTTGGTTTTCATGTTAAGTCCAAAAACAGTGCTACTGCACTGTTAGGGACTTTGGCCAGTGAGGTCTCCTTCTTTCACCTGCGTCGATGTGGGGCAATTAAATGTCCCACGAGGAGAAACTGGCGCCTCCTCGTGACAATATCATCAAATGAAACCCAGTTAACTTGTTTGTATAACAAAATTATTATGTTTCAATGCTTCAATATTTATGTTTTAAAGCTTGGCAAAAAGTCAGTACTTTATAACAGAACATGTGCGGAATAAGTAGATTTTTGAATTAATGGTACTTAACTGTAATTAAAAAACCAATGAACAAGAAAATGAACAAATAAATTTTCCATGGGCAAATTAGTTTTGCCAAAACCATAACACTACAGTGAAATTATTTATTGTTATATTACTATCTCCATATAAAAATCTGATGCTATCCAAAGAGATGTAAAAAAAATAAATTGATAACCTTTAATTGAAAATTATGCAAAAATATTCCTAAAATAAACAAATAAAAGAAATTTTTAATGTACGTTGCGGTTGCAATACTATAAAATCAAAGTAACATTGTAATAATAATAATAATAATAATAATAATAATCGTCTTTATTTGAGCGGTTCTCAGTAAAACTGATTTTCAGAACAACTCTCTTAACTTAATTTCTATTACTTAATATAATTTTACAATGATTTCTACAATAATTTATAAATATTTCTCTGCGTAGTGTATCTTTAACTGTTTTGTTATTGAATTTGTTTCTGATTCGGTTATATTCTTCGGTACGGCATTATATATCTTTGGTGCATAAAATTTATAACACTTTCTTCCAATTTCTTTGTTTATTTTTGGGATGTGCAATTGATAATTTTGTCTTGTGGATTTATTTGATGTGTTAATTCTGTAAGCCAATTTCTCATAAAGGTACTGTGGTTTTTTCAATTTTAATGTTTTGTGTATCATGGATATAGTTAAAATTTCACATGTAATTTTTGTAGGTAATAGTTGAGCAAATTTTCTATAGTTTGTAATGTGATCATATTTCTTTAAACTGTAGACATATCGTATAGCTGAATTTTGTATTTTTTCTATTCGTTTACTCTCTTCTTTGTTTAATCCATTGCCATAAGCTGGATAACAATATTCAAACATTGGCATAATTAGAGATTTTACTATTTTAATTTTGGCCCTTTCAGGTAGAAGGTCTTTGTATCTGTATAGGGCACGGAGTCTTCCCACAGCACGTTGGCAAATATTACTTATATGGTTTGTGAATTTCATCTCTGAGTCTAAAATAATTCCTAAAAGTTTGACCTTTTCACTAACTTTTATTTCACTTCCACTTATTTATATTTTAAGATTTTCTGTTTTTATATAAGACCTAATTATTTTTGTTGATAAATGAATTACATTACATTTAGAAGTATTTAATTTAAGTCCATGGTTAGAAGACCAAACTAATATATTTTGCAAATCAAGATTTATAGTGTTAAATGCGGTTTTGCGAGTTTTGGATCGTATGAATAACAAAGATGACAATCGTCTGCATACATATATAGAGTGGATTTCCCATTAAGTTGATCATCTAAATCTGCCGTATAGAGAATGTAAAGCAGAGGTCCTAAGCAGCTGCCTTGAGATACTCCTCTATTCTTCAAAAGGGGATTCGATATTTTGTTTTCTATTTCAACCATTTGTACTTTATTTGTACTTTATAAATTGACAGAAAAATTTTAAAAATAATACCTATCTATGATAAATACACATTGTTTGAGATTATAGCCTTATAGCCCAAACATAAAAATAACAATATAAAACATAGCACTGTATTTGAGTAACTTGTCAGTGCTTGCAATTAGGCACATTGTATGGGTTATAGTCGGAGTGATATTAAATTGCACAAGATGATAAATCAAACCAATTTTAAACAACATGTTGCTTCTTAGAATATGACAAATTGCACTGGATTCTGTTACATTTATAAAAAAATTAAGAAGAAGAAAATAGTTTTGAAGTAAGTTATGGCAGTTCTACAGAATCAAAGTAATATCCTATTTAAATGGGTACAGATGTATGAAGTATTGCCCTTAGTTTATTATGATGAATGAAAATATAAAAAAATCAGTCTGTTTCATTGCAAAAGCAACCCTGAGGAAAATTTTTTGAAGGGCAAAAATTTCTCAAATTGGCATTGCAAAGCATGCTGGGTAAGCTAGTTTTGTAATATAATCGGAACTATATCAACTGAAGTTTCGGTCGAATTTCGACCAGGTGGCGAACTTTAGTACGGATAATTACTGCCTCTACTTAAACATACGTTATTTTGTTAATTGCTATTTTACATTAGGCCTACAGTATAAAGGAGGTGAGAGGGGAGTATGCTGAGTAAGCGAGCTGAGGAAGCTGAGAGAGTTCCTGTATAACATAAGGCAATAAATGTGTACAAAATAAATGTGCTAATAATTTGGGAAGAATAATTAAATCAATTTCCCACCATCCACGGTTTTATCAATACTAGAGGTCACCCGATGGTAGAAATTCAACCAAGAGAGTCAACCAGAGTCAGTTGATCTGGACCCGATGAGTTAAAATAATTTTTTAATTGGAACATTCGTCATTCTTAATTTGGTAGCATAAGGTAGCTTATGATTTAATCAACTACCCTTCTTCCACAAAATTAACAAGAGAACTTGAAACCCTGTAAGTAGTCCTAGGTGCTGATAGGAATTATAAGGGGTTTCTGCTCATCTACACGACACTAACTTTAAAGCGGTATCCGAGGATTTCTACTACGAAGAACAAAAGCTAAGAAAAAGGGAGGGGAATTCTGATGCTTGCCTATGAGTTGCCTATTTGTGACAGAGGGCCAAACAACTCATACTTATTCTAATTTTACCCCTCTCACCATCTGCTATATGTAGCTTTATAGAAGGTATGGTTTTGGATCTTGGTTTTCAATTACATAATATGTCATTTTGTAATTTCTAAATAATATCCATAGTTATAACAGAAAATTATTTTTATAAGATGTAAAAGGATCACCGACTGACTGATTCATCACACATTTTTACACTTCCTCTTTTGTTAATGTGTTGAGTTTCGGAGTTGAGAATTATACCAATTGGTCATGAAATCTGAAAATGTGATGACCGATCCAATCACAGGCTTGTTCTCCATTAGCTTGAAAAACTTTATCTAATGGTCACGGTTTTAGTAACTTACATGATTACTTAATTATATTTTTTATATCTGAGGGATTTACAAAATTTTAATACGTGTTTTATTTAGTTATTTTTCAAGCCATTCAGACAACAAAAATGAGAAATGCCTAGAGGATGATCCATCTACTTGAAAACACTTTGAAGATGGCCATAAAGGGGCTGAATAGCTTCTTAATATTCTCATTTGCATTCGCTTTTTAGAGATGGAATGAAATGGCTCCGTTACAAATATATTTCTATATGTAAATTAATTATAGACATTTAAATTTATCTACATTTTTTACTTATTCAGATTTTGTTCTGAAATTATTTGTTAAAATAAAACTACGTCTGCCAGTAATAAAACTCTTGTTTTATTCGTTACTTAATAGTTCAAGTGTTTGTATTTCAACGTCATTTAACTTTACAACTATCCCAGACTAGTTGACTACTTATATTTCTATTATACAGGGTGGAAAAAAGTCTGGAAACGGTCTAATATCTTTAAAAGTATTTAAGTAATTAAACTAAAACTTTTTAAACTGATTTTGATTGATAAAGTGTACTTTCTAAAGTACTTTTTTTCCTTAGATCTCCAAGGGGGGACGGCCCACAAGGAGTCAGAAGAAAATCTTAAATGTAAGCATAGGTCAATATGTACATCAAATGAAAGGTCTCTTAGAATAAAGAACAATGCCGCAAACCCGACCTCAAAAGGATGAACGAGTCAAAAATTGCAGGCAATCAAACTTTGTGTTTGAATCATGTTGCTGAGAACAAAAAATGCAATAATTTTCGATCCACTAGACCTTTTGAGGTCGGGTTTGTGGCAAATTGCTCATAATGCAAAGCCCTTTAAAATGATGTATCATATTATGTAGGCCAAATCAGTGTCTCTGACGACTTCCACAAAGGGGTGTCCCTAAAGGAAGTCTTGGGAAAAACGTCATTGGCCTACGTCATATGACACATCATTTTAAAGGGCTTGGCATTCTGATCAATTTGCCACAAACCCGACCTCAAAAGGTCGAGTTGATCGGAAGGTATTGAATTTTTGTTTTCAGCAATATGATTTAAATACAAAGTTTGATTGCCTGCCATTTTTGACTTGTTCATCCTTTTGAGGTCGGTTTGCGGCATTGTTCTTTATTCTTAGAGACCTTTCATTTGATGTACATATTGACCTATGCTTACTTTTAAGATTTTCTTCTGACTCCTTGTGGGCCGTCCCCCTAGGAGGTTTAAGGGCAAAAAGTACTTAAGGAAGTAGACTTTATCACTTAAAATACATTTCTTAAGTTTTTGTTTTATTATTTAAATACTTTTAAAGATTTTAGAACGTTTCCAGACTTTTCAACCCTGTATAGTCTAAGAATGTGTTGGGATAACTGCGAAGGGTAACCACTATTGTGTATTTATACAACTAATATTTTAAAATTCAAAGACAAAGTTTTATGAATGCAAAGAAATTTTAAAATTAACAAATGTTTATTTATGAAATCTTATTCGATAAATGAAATCGTGTATTGAAAAGAATAACTGGTTAAAAAAATATGTTAAAGATATAATTAGACAACCTTACTATCAGAACAGACTAGTCCGTGGTACTGATAACTTATAAAAAGGTTTCCGATTTTGATGAATTATGTGATTGAAGGTGTTTTCAAGATTCGTGAACCAGCATGATCGATTAAGAGAACAGGCTTTTAGGTAGTTAACATTTTATAAATGAACAAATTATGCCAATGGTTCACTCTTTAACTACACAAAAAATTGACGTCCAAGTTACAAAGCTCAGGATGAGGCAGCAATGATGATGTCACCTCCTAATCTTTACTTAGTGAAACATCCAAAGATGTCAATTTCAAACAGACATGGAAAGGTTTAGACCATTCTTTGTAGTTTACTGCGAAATAAATCATGGTAATTAAATTATTATATAAGTACATCAATTTTTTATCGTAGGAGGGAGACTAATGGAATTTAAAATTGACAGTTATTAATTAATTAATGGTCAATGCTAAACATATTAATTTTACACCTTTTTATTCTGTAGTATTAGTTTGCTGTTCAATAATTTCAATATTCCAGAAATTAAGGTGCTATGCTTTTTTCTCTAAATACGTTTAGCCTATTGATTTTCTTGACAACACCAGACGTATCATCTAATGGCATTGAAAACGCACCATAGGAACGCAGTTTAAACTCATTCAATACCATAAGCATCTCGCACCGACCTAAACCAAAGTCCATCAGGACGATTGTGATAGTTGGACACAATAGGTCTACTTAATTTTAAACATCAATGCAAGCAAGACTCGTGCGATAAAATGGTTAATCAATAAAATGAAATCCGACTTTTTAAACACGCCTAAGTGCGTTAGTGTTTGAAATCGGGCCTATGTAGTCATATGCACTGAGTTAGTCATCTAAACCTAACTGTAATTGTTTAGTAAACCTGATGTTTTATACACTTGGTTTGTATTGAAAGGTTTATATTGGGAACATGAAACACTCGAAGCTGATGGAATACGGCTTGAGGAGGGCGGAATAAAAGCTGAACAGTGTTGGCGGGTTGAAGTTCCGTATAAACATGGCTGGTGGAATAGATAGTTAGTTCCAAGTAAATATCAGTGTTTGCCCCATCATTTTGTTTGTATTGTTACAATTCTAGTATGTTATCATGAAAACATTCTTCAGTTAAATTGGTTTGATTTTTTTGCTAACGGAACTTAGCCTGAACCATGAGTTCTGGTTGGAAGCAAAGGTAATATAGCAAGAATGTTGAATGTATGAAACAAGTGCGAGTTTTGTATGTCACAGGAATTATTAAATATTTAATTCGTCATTAATGTGTGGCCACCTATGCGTCATCTGATTTGAGTCCAAGACGCCAAAATATTAATCCAATAGTACCTATTTTTGTTTCAAAGAACAAGTTTTGTTCTCCGATTATGATTTCCCAGTAATCAAATAGTAGTTTTCATCACAAGGAGCAAAAGTGGGTCTTTTTGGTGCGCAATCGTGTTTTAAAAACGAGGCGCAGCCGAGTTTTTAAAAACGATTAAGCATCAAAAAGACACTTTTGCTCCGAGTGATGAACAACGTGTTTTATCATAATGCGAAAATTAGACTTTTAATCGTTAAAAATATGAACTATAAAGTTGTATTTTCGAGGTTATATTTACAAAGTAAGTAATACGCAGTGTTTACATTTCTGTTATTTACAAACAATGCTTTTCATAACGTTTGAATTTCAAAATTCTGCTCCTCAACATTATGAATCAATAGTAATATACTTGGCAAACAGCTGACTTTTCAGTACTAGGACCTAAAAAATTCTCCAGATGATTTTTCAGTCCTAGGACAGAAAAGAATCGGTTTTGGTACTATTAAGAGAACAAAAAAACAGGCTGATTTCGTGCAGAATGATAAAAAATTCGTTTACAATAACACCTAGATTTTATTTCAAAATTATGGTTGATATAACAGTTATATTGAAAAACATATTATAGTTGATGAGTTGTTTACTTTGTTTTTGCTTATTTAAACATTTTAAATCAGTAAATTAAGCTCGACAAAAACAATTATATCTTATACAAATTATATAAACAATGTGCATTGCTTGTGTACTGCTGGTTAACAATGCATAGTTTGGGCGGTGAAATAGTCATATCACTAAATCCATCTAAATTTCCTAGAGGATAAAATAGTCAAATCAATTAAGAACAGTAACTGATTCAATTGTTTCTAGTTGGATAATTGTGTTTCTCAGTGAGTTGGCGTCTAATGAGAGAAAGTTATTGATGAGACTAACCAATAGAAGGAATTTAAACTTTAATTTAACTTGATATATAGATTATTAGAAAAAACTTGACTTGAATTTTTTTTTGCCAGACAGTTGCAAATCAATACGAATTTAAGCTAATTTACACTATTTTATTAATTTTCGGATATGGTAAGGTGTCTTAAAAATTTAAATTCTTTATCATAAATTATAAATTTATTCCAATCTTCTTCATAATTGAAAGTTTAGATTTACAATATCAGTTATGTAATAAATATATGAAATTTTTTGTCACCATTTAGAAATTAACACGATTCTCAGATTTAACTTCCTAATTTCATTGGATAAAACATTTACCCCCGCCATCAACGAACTTCTAGAAATAATTTGTCATCTTAAGAGCAAGAAACAATCCTTAAAATGTCCCGACTTTTAATGTTGCTTGTGTAGGTTAAATTAGTCTCGTTGTCATTCTTAAAGATAACACCGAAAATTTTACTACATATGCCGATCCTACGGAGGTGGTATCATATAACCATTTGATATATAGGTCAAAACTGTGCTGTCCACTAGATTGTGTGGATCGGAGGTGGAAAGTAGTGATTTAATCATTGTCGTTAGCCAAGTTACAGTCAGGGCCGATGAAGTGTCAAACTGTCGTATGTCGTATTAGAAATATCTCCCCTTCCTGCTGATGTCCAAGTTTTATAAACTTAGTGCAAGTGTTAACGTTAAAAATTCTTCAACCCCATTAATGTTACGGCTGTTAATATTATGTCGTCAAGTGAAATTCAGTACATTTTTCAGGTACAAATGATAGATAGGTATTTTATTAAATTGAATACGGCTTTGATAAAATTTCCTTTTTTCTCTAGATAGGATATATGTATATTTATGGACTGGCTGAATGTATTAGTGACCCAAAGAGAGTTAACATTTTTATTTTAATCATAACATGAGGACGATCACGTTCAATTCGTTGCGTTTAGCTCAATTTTGCGTTTTGCTTCAATAAATCTTCCCTCTTTGCTACTTATCAATTTATCTTATTGTCTCTGCTATAACTGTTTCAAATGAATGACTCACAAAAACTTACGTTTGTTTGGGAAATGGGGAAAATGATTAGGGCTGTTAATTTTAAGCACCAAGTTGGAAGTGATAAAGCGTTAAAAGCGCCAAAACTTGGAGTTAGATGCGACTCAAACAAAGTTTAACTATGATAAGAAAAGTTAAATAAATGTCTGTACGAAGTTTGACAATCGTTCATTCGCTGCCTTCTGTTGATCTCATTTGCAGTTAGTTCTTAGAATGTTTTAAATGTGAATCAGGTTATTTTTTACTGAAATATTAGTTAGTATGAAGCATGAACTGCACGTTAAGCTTCACTGAAATAAGTAAAGAAAATAATAATAATTTTAACAATGACGTTGAGGCGACTCGTTTCCGCCACACCCTCATTTCAAATATACCCCCTCCACCATATCCAGTTCAGTACAAATGTATTTAAAAAAACACTTATATTACCGATTAAGTAGGGGTAACCCTGTACAACCATGGTCATTATATTCACGAAACACAGAAAGTTCCACTGAAATTTATTTTTCAGTCAAATAGTTAGCTGATTAAGTTGAAAAGCACCAACTCACCGGTATTATTTTGCATACTCTTGTTGTAATTTAACTTTTTCTTACACAAATGCTTAACTTTTACATTATTAGAGAAAAACACAACTTGAAAATAACGTTCCCAAAAGCGCTTCCAAAAGGCAGTATTAGTAGTTACACTAAAACCACCTAGCTCGTTATACCCTGAGCTTAGAAGGAGGAACGTAAATTTCGTAACGTGAGGTGTTTTGCATTAACAGTAGGCCTACTATCATTGTAGCCAAATTAGTAGGACCAAATCCATAATTGAGAATTCCAACTGTCTGACAGCCTTAACGACTGAATGAATTAATATCTTTAGAGCAAGTTTCACATTTTATCTTTCTATATTATACAGTTAGAAAGCCTTCAATGATGAAGTGTTACCGAACTTAAGTAGCGTGTCGTACTTTACACGATGACATTCTAGAGTGATTTGAATTTTGAAAATTAATCATGAAAGAATAGTTTTGGTAATTGAATAGTTTTGGTTATCTATGATTAACACTTCAACACTGTCCGTTTTACATCCAAATGTGGAAAAGCAATACTCAAATGACGAAATACATTCTTTTTTACTACTAACATAACTTTAAACACCAATAACACAGAAAGTTCTTAAATTAGTAGTATTCAAAGCTGCTAAAATTATGGGTTCATCCAACAATTTTCCAACTATTGTATTCCAAATGTGTGGTTGACAAAATGTTAAAAAGAATAAAAGTTTTTGTTAATAATGTGTTGCAATGCCTAGATAAACTAAGAAGTCTTATGTATGGAAGGTGCTTGGTAAAATTCACGGGAGAAATGTTAAGTGTATCATCTGTTTTTTTTCTTTTTTTTACAGGTCTAGGTCTTTTGACACAAAAAATCTGATTTCGCATTCGAAAAGAAAACACCCCGAGCTGTTTTAGAAATTTCGTTTGAAATATTAGGCAATACAACCTATACAATCAAATCAAATATACAACTGTATACAACAGTGGTAGGTATACATGAGCGAATAGTACAGTCGTAAGGGATGGTACCAGCAGTATACTGTTGTTAACATCGGCTAGCCGCCGACAGGGGATTTTTTACAGGTGTCTGACTGTATCGCCATAAAATCTTTTAGACCTAGCTGATATTTACTGAAAACACACCATTGTCTCATGAGCACGCAGTTGAAATAGGCAAGATTGCGATACTTAATGAGCCGTGACGTTTTGCCCACCATGCGTGATGTCACGTCTCATTTGTTATAGTGTTGTTTTTCTTCTGGCCAATTTTGCTGTATGCTGTCATTCTGGAATATTCTTTTTTTTTCTTGTTTTCGCCAGCTGTGACGCAACGTCCTGAAAAAGAAATAGGCGCAGTGGCGAAAGATGCTACAGGTTGAGAATTAATTCACGGTGCGTTTTCAAAAGTATTTTCAATATCAAATTTTTCTGCCTGTGATTTACTTCCCAATCATGGAGTAAATAAACTGTCCTGCGCATCATTTTGGGTGAGTCACGAGAATTTTCCAGTTTAATTCAGAAATATGTTCGATGCAATTGGATTCGGTTGAACGACCACATGTTTGCAAAAATGACCAGTCTTCTGAAAAATATTCTTTTAGGCCAGAACCAGTGTTCTGCAATTTTTTTTTTCATTGTTTCAAGCAAAGCAATCAATTTTGTTCTCCTTTTGAGACTGCATTTTGGGCCAACTACGTTTTGCTCTCAGAGTTCAATTTTTGTTAGTGAGCTGAACACATGTTTTTCAAGTTCCTGTAATAATTAAGATGTTTCAGTGTTTGTTTTGCATTAAATATTGTTTGTTATTGCTCAGTGCAACTTTATATTGGCCACCCAGTGGTCTGATGGGGTTATTGTAAGTTGTAGAGTCAAAATAGGCTCATAGCCTAAATGGTGATGCTGCCAAGGTTTTTCTTTTATTTTCCTGTTTAGTTTACTAGGGTTTTTGTGTTCTCAAAGTGGCCTAAGGCCCTGAGCTAGGCCTATGTAAAGTTTTATCAATTTTGGTTCATAATTAAAGGATTAGGCCTAGTTTTTACTGTTGGTAGCACACCAGTTTGGGGTAAAGTGTCAGGTAATCTTAGGTCCACAATAAAGTTGCCTTGGAGTTAGGTTCTGGTTTATATTTTATTTTGAAGCCTCACTTTTGGCCCAACTTTTAAAGGTAAAATTTTTAAATTCGGTCAGTAACTTTTTGAGATATGAGCTAAATAGAAGGGCAATGTCCGCCAAAACTGAAATTTTGTTGTGATGTTAAAAATGGAATTATTTTATGCTTTAAACCTGGTCAAATGTTTTCAACCTGTTCAATTTAGCTGTAGAATTAATATTAAGGTGTAGTTTAACTGTTTTTCATGTCTCAAGTATTTTGCTGTACTCACACCCCCCTGTTTTAGTGATTTTCTGAGTAGGCCTATAGCCTATCTCATTTCTTTTTGCTGTAATTTCTCTAGTCAAAGTAAAACTGTCTGTCACACTTAAAATGTTTTTCTGTCACAATTTTCAAGAAAATTTGTAAAAGGATTAAAACTGAAAAGTCAGTATTTTGTGGTTAGTAGTGGCAAATTGTCCAAACTGGAACAGTGGATATTTTTTGTGGCAATTTTATCTTTTGCACTGTTGACACTAATTGCCTACTGAATGTGTCTTCAATGGAAAAATATTGGCAAATTTTGGGGTTTACCAGGGCCAGCTGGTGACTTGGTCCCACGCCACTCGATGCAGCATGGTGCCTGTCTGGTCCGCCCGCCTGCACATTTAAGGACACCCATGGCTTCGGACAACACCTTGCCTGGAGCTGCGGGGTGATGCTTCCCAGTGCCATGACGCCATAAACGCACTACTGTGATATGCCACTCCACCAATGAACTGTGATATTTTGTTATTTGTGTGTGACAGTCAGTATTTATTTATTTATTTGTAGTCTCTATGTTAGGTTAATATCCCATTAGGAGCCCGCCCTGCGCCACAGGTCTCCGGGTGGAATTATTTTTGTCAACCTCAAAATTCGGCACGCCAATTCCTTTGTGTATTTTGTGTTTAAGTAACTTGTTATGTTTATTTATTGAAATTTATTTGTTGTTATTTATTTATTTATTTAATTTAGCAATGCCAATTTTAAAGTTAAAGTTTCAGAAAGGGGGAATTTTTTAAATACTGTTGTTCTTGAATTTTGAATATCGATATTCTGGTTGGCCAACCTTGGTGACATTGACTTCTGGTAAAAATCTTTTGTTATCAAATTTATCACTGTGGACCTTGGATGTTCCCGATTTTCCACTGTTTTTGCTGTTGTTAATTTTGCTGTTAACTTTGGGTAAAATTAAATTGCTAATTCCACAAGTTTTTTTTTTTTTTTTTTTTTTTTCTGAACTCATGAGAGCGTTGGTGAGCCCCTCCCGTGGAGCGCCTTGGGCAAGCACGTTTCCAAAGGTCGGGTGCGCTTCCGCGGGGGTGCGGTTCATTAAGTTGCCCCGCCAACTTAAGTCAGCCAAAAATATGTAGACGACGCTCTGGTTGAGATGGTGGCGCTGGATTACCTACCATTACAAATTAATGAAAACTTGAAATCATTAACTTATGCATAACAAATATGTTTCATGCTCCAATGCACTCAAACGCAAAGAAAGCCTAAGCAAATTAGCAGTAGATCATATATCACCACGGACACGTGGACCTTGTGCAATAATAAGGCTTATTTGACTGTGCATTTTATCATTGATGCCAACTCAAGTAATTTGTTCTAGTTACTGTAGAAGTAGAAATTGGACACAATGCCGGAACCATTGTCAACACATTAAAGAGAGTGACCATCAACTGAAATATTTTTACTAAAATGTTATTAAATATATGTTACCGGTATTTATGTATTTGCGCCGTGAGTAAATATTTTATTTGAAATTTATGACGAAACTCTAGTGCCCAGTTGCCTGAAGATGTCACAGTGGTGATGAAACGACTCGCAACATAAACAACGGCGACAAGGAATGTCAGAAGGTAACAGTTAAAACTAAAATATTAGCTTTCGTGACTTAGAAAGCTCAGACTGTATGAAGAAAGCTGTGAACGATTTGTCAAAAGAGAAATGTGTGTTAGTTTTGTTAGTTAGTTTTGCCACCAAGGACCTCTTATGATTTGGAGACAAAACTAGTTTCAATGATCACTTCCAAAAATATCCGATCTCCTATGTAAGATCCTCCTCTCAATCGTTGGGCATTTTAAGCACATCACCAAAACCTCTAATGAACTGAAGGAAGTGCACAAACAAATGGACCTTCAAGAACTAAAATTCAAACAGGATGTGACAACAAGACGGATCGCCACCTTGTAAATAAATGGTGGAAAGATCGTTCTTATTGAAGACGCCTCTTTCGGCTACACCGCCGCAAATTCAAAACGGCATCACCAATGTCGATGCGTCACATTGGGATGTCTTAAAGGATGTTGCTTCTCTTTTGCGTCCATTTTAAAAAATTGCCTCGGTTTTGAGTGGAGAGAACCATCCAACACTGTCAAGCGTCATATTTTTGGTTCAGGGTCTCCAAGTAGTCTTGAAGAAAAAGTTCCTAAAAACGACAGTATGTTTAACGTTGAATAAGACATTGGTCTCTAATTAATATCAGTGTACTACTTAGTCTAATCAATATTTCGTATAGCATCCATCTCATACAGCTGAGAGCATGTTGGCTTCAATGAAAAATGATTTTGAATATAGAAATTTAGAATTTGAATCATAATATGTGCTAGGCATTCTTGTTGATGGCAATATTCTTTTCCGAACAAAAACACAACTGCTTCTCAAACTACAATCAATTATAAAGGGTGAGTTTTTAATGCCCCCCCCCCCCGTAATTCTTTGCGCATTTCTTAAGTTATTGACTCCCAACCCGCACCAAACCTCATTAATTAGTTAAGACTATTTTATGGTATGGTTAACTTTTTTGGCCGCCATCTTAAATCCACCATATTGGGATGAACTTAATTTTTTTAATGTAAAGGTAGGGTTGTGACCCATCATTTCAAAGTGTTTTTTTTTGCGTAGAACAAGACGCCGGAATTCGTTTTTGATTATCTGTTTTCGTTCTCGAACTAATACAGGTTTTTTTCAAACAAAATTTCTAAATAATAATAAGTTTTTATCAATTTCTTTTTAAAGAATATATAATTTTTATTATCATAAATCCCATACTAAAAAGTACTTCTTTTTTTATGGGACTTAAATTTTTGGCCGCCAACTTGGAATGAAATTAAATTTTTAAAATATAAAGGAGGGTTGTGACCCATAATTTTAAAGTACTATTTTACGTTGAGTACGTTGCCGCAATCCGTTTTTCATTATCTGTTTTTGTTCTCAAAATATAAAGGTTTTTTGTACAATTATTATTTTTTTTACAAAATCGCTAATACGATGAGGAACTAGTCAATCCTCAATATTTGGACACTGGGTAAAAAAGGCATGTTTTATTAAATTTCGACATAGGCGACATAGAAGGTGTTAATTCCTCCTTGCCAGCCCTAAAATATTGGCAAAAGATTTTTCCTTCTAATAACTTCAACTAATAAATTATTATTTCCCAACATGACAATAGTTTAATTTACTGTTAGTCCGATCGTGATATAATGCAGCTGGAGATGGTACGCTAAATGACACTAAAACCAGTTAAATAAACTGATTAAGGACGGATACACATTGACACACAGATACATTGTTGGCCTCATGGGAACTCGACAGAGTGAAAATGACAATGGAGGACATATCAAGTTCAAACCATTAAGGGAAATAAAAAATAAAAACATTTTGCATTAGAAAAACCAGCATTGAAATATTGTGTACATGGAAGAACTATATAGTTTAGGTTAGGTCATGTCTACTTAGCGCTAAAAACTTAGCTAAAAAATCCTTTTAAAATGTAAGTAAATTTTAGCCTATATAATATTACTAATGATATCCTTCTTAATTGGTCCTACTAAAGAATTTTAGTTAGTAAAAAGAACCCAATGAAATAGCGATGGGTTGTTTTTACCATGTAGCGTTGTTTGTGGACGTAAAAGGATTGGTAATTTTCTATATGGTAATTTATCACTATATTTCCTATTCCCTGTTGTAGCTGTTAAAGATTTTTATTAATTATTAGCTGTTTGAAGTTAAAATACATCCATGTCCATGTGTTTGAATGAAATAGGGTCATTTTTAAGATTTTGTTGGTACTGTATTTTTAAAATAGTGGTAATTGAGGGTATTTTCATTGACACGGTGTATAAAATTTTCAGACTGGATTAGAAATCTAGAATACTCTCGGGAGATGACTTGCTGGCCACTGAGGGGGTTGGGGGCGAGGGGAAATTTACATCCGAAAAGTACCGGTCATTTAGTTAACTAAGGAATAAAAATAAACTTAGATTGTACTATTCTACATGAAAAATTGTAGCTAAAAAAGTAAACAATTATCGTTGTTGACAAACCAGCTAGCCTAATTCAATGTGGAGAAGCTGACTGGAAAATAAAAGAAAACATTGTAGGGATGCTGAATGTTTTTGGTTTTGTTGATAGCTTAACATATGGTGGAATAAAAAAAACCGAAAACAAAAAGCAAATTGTTTTGGCCAATGGCATGCTTCAGCTTCCCCCTCACCCCGCAACACCGCAACTGGCCAACAAGTCATCTCCGGACAATATTTTTATCAGTATTTTCTAAAATAACTTTTAAAATTCAATTTTTAGTCCTCGTATTTTTAATACTAAGTTAAATCACGTGCTTTAAATAGTCTCATTTGAAAAAAAAGAATCAAAGCAATATCTATTAATGACGGAAAGAAAACATAGTGAAGCTTTCCATTTTTGTAAAACTTCAACTTCAGAAAAATTACTGTAAATATGTTTACGACTTAAGAGTTGTGAAAGGACTCCTCTCACAACGATATGCAGTCCTTTAACTGCTCCCATTTAGTGCCTTTGTGTTAAGATAAAATTGGGAGGGGTTTCAAATAAATAATAAAGACTTGGGGCCAATTGATTCGATTTTTAATTTTACTTTTTTATTTTGAATTGCAATGAAGCTTAATTGTTCAAAGTTGTACAAATTTAAATTAATTTTGGGTTAGTATAGCTTAATATGGTGATTCAAAATATAAAAAGCTAATCAAATAGCTTAAGTATTTATGTTTTATGTAAAACCTCAGTTTTATCGGACTTAAAATAAAGGTACTGAAAGGGAGCAGGTGAAGCATTGCACGATGAGTTTGAGATAGGCGAGACCTCAGAATGGTTGCAATATTGCGAAATGGTTTGCAAACAGTTCCCTCTGCATTTGCAAAAGGCAGTGAAACAGGAGCGCGATGTCACGAACCGAGTCATCTCTGCTTCGCCTCAAGCTCATCTGGCTGAGTCCCAGACTCAAGCCAGAAAGCGAAAGAAGAGGCAGAGCGGTTCACCGTCGGGAAGCCCTGAGCTCGGGGAGTTGAACTTGGCGCCGAGGCCGGTTTTTGTTACTGCATCATCGCAGACATCTCCTGTCCCGGCTGCTCATTCCATCCCGGGCGCTGTCGTTGTTCCAGCGGCTACTCCTGCAGAGGTTCCTGCTCCGGCGGCTAATCCTGCCTTGGCAGCAAACTCTGCCTCGACACCTTTGGGGGGCTGGAAGACGCGCCTGTCTAAGAAAGAAAGGAGGAGGCAGAAGCAAGCGGAGGCAGCTTCGAGAAGTGCGTCGAGGGTGGAGCGGACGCAAGTCTCAAACCCGGTTGGGGAGGCCTCTGGCAAGTCTGTCAGAAAGCCTAAACAACCCAGGCCTAAGAAACCCAGGACGGAGGCAATCTTGATCAAGCCCTTAGGGGGGCGATCTTTTGCCGATGTTCTGGGTCAGATTAGATCGCAGGCCAAACCGGAAGAGACCGAAGTAGTGTCAAATTGTTGGTGCTGGCTCAGTTCAAGGTCACCTGAGGGATGACGTCATCGAGGTCAATGACCTCACCGATGACGTCATCGATGACGTCATCGATTGCGTCATCGATGACGTCATCACCAATGACGTCATTTCTATGACGTCACACCCATGACGTGACAGAAATGACGTGCTGATGACGTCATCACCCCTTACGTCATCAAAATGACGTCACCGACGCCACTGAGGTCAAGGTCACGCCGAAACTTAAAATTTTTTGGCACTTTTGCCGTTTCTCGCACTACGCTCCGAGTTTCAGTCAGAGTCCCCGTGACCTTGACCACTTGGAGCGAATTTTCGACGAGAAACGGCAAAAGTGCCAAGTTAAACTCGAGTTTCTGACATGACTCTGCCTAAATGGGCAATCGGTTATTCCTCAGGTGACCTTGAACCAGCACAACACCAACAATTTGATATTACTGTGACCTTGAAAACCTAACAACGGAGCGCCGACACCGATGCGCACCCCACGACAGCCACCGAGTGACTGACTATCAGGCTCTGTGTACTCTAGGTATATGGGGAAGTGGAGGGGGAAATCTCAAGGTCATCCAAATTGAGTTTTAAAAAAGTTGAAGAGTAGAAAGACTACTCTTGTGCTTCCTGGGCGACCTCATCAATTTCCAACGGATCTGTAAACCAATCCGATCTGTAGCGGCAGGAGTCTAGAAAACAGGTGCACCACCCATCAGGTTGTCCGTAGCACTTCCGACAATTGGTAAGATTGGAGAAGTGAAATTTAATACACCGCTGCGGACAACAAGTATAAAAGTATTTGGATTTGTAGATTTTGAAAGTTTGTAGTACCGGTGGTGGCAGCTGTTGGTTCTTGCATCTACACCTGCAACATCCGAAGCATTCACATTGCCGGCAGGCCAGCCCATCCACTTGCCACTTTGGTAAGAGGAAACACTTATCCTCACAGCAATAGGTTGTCCCCGTCTCTTCCTCCCAACGCTTCTTTGCACAATATGTGACGCCTTGTATCTCCAAACACCTATGCTCGCAACATGAGATGCGCTTACTTTCCATAGCTGATGTTGCTTTGACGAGGGAGCACGATGAAGTGATGCTGTGGTCAGTGGGAATGGGGTTTATATAAACTAAGGTGGGTGGAGGGGGAAAGGTCAAGGTCATCCAAATGGAGTTTTAAAAAAAGAAAAGAGTAGAAAGACTACTCTTGTGTATCTATAGCGATTTCATTGATAGTGAGTGCTTCTGTATGCCAAGTTGATCTGTACTGACAGGCTCCTAAATAATGTTTGCAAAAACCTGCAAAATGATTGTTGCACAATTTGCAGCCAGTTAGCTGTTTTAATGTGAATTCAATGCAACGTTCAGGGCAACAAGTGTACTTATGCCCTCTCATCTGGTACACATGGAATGTCTTCAACTCCGGTTTCGGCTTCTTCCAAGACTTGCACTTACACATGCATTGACCAAAAGCTTCACATTTTCTACACGCCAGACCATCCGCAACATCAATGTCATTCGGCCATGAAAAACATTTCCGTTCGCAACAGTAGTTGAGTTGACTCTCCATGTTGCTGTGGTGAAGGTGCGCGATGAAATGATGCTGCAGTCATTGAGAGTGCACCTTAAATAAACTCAGTGGAGGGGGAAAGGTCAAGGCCATCCAAACGGAGTTTTAAAAAAGATAACTAGTCGTCCTCCTCCTCCTCCTCATCCGTTGTACTTAGAGAGCTGTCAGACGAAGAGCCCCGTGCAGGTGCTCCCCAGATGAAAAACAAATCAATTTTAAAACGAAGACCAGGATCTTGCATCATCAATTCCTTTAATTTGTCACATACTAAGTCGAACTTGTGTAAGGTGTCAACAACAAGCTTCCAATTCGTTGGTTCAATATAACTTGTAGTAGAGTCTGCCTCGCTGATAACCACATCCTCCGGCCGTATTGGAGTGTAAAGATGTGTAAAGTTCTTTGGCTGTAGCTGAGGTTCAGGCTGGCTGGAAGTGGAAGGTTGAGTGTGGACCCCTGTCGCATCGAAATCCATAGTCATTCTACATTCAATGTTGGGGTTTTCGTTTAATACATACACCAATTTCTCATGCAACATATCCACTTCTGCCGAGTCTTGCAGATGAACATTCCAGGAAAATGGCCATTCTTCATCCGTAGTGGAGTCAACTCGAGAAAGAGTGCTGTCCGCCATGATAGCTAAGCAAGGAATGATGTGAGCTACAGACTGTGGTAACAGTATTGAAAAGTAGAGGGGGTAAACCAAAAGTACGTGGAGGGGGTATTTTCAAGGTCATTTAATTTGGGTTTTAAAAAAAGGAAATAGTGGAGGGGGAATTCTCAAGGTCATCCAATTTAGGTTTAAAAAAAAAAGGAATGAAGCTTACTCCTCTTCAGCCTCGTTGTCCCCTGCATCTTCATCAGCCTCATCTTCATCGACGTCAGACTCGCCGTAAGGATAGATCGGGGACATGGGCGAATATTGTGGAGATTGTTGACCGTTGTTGTCGTCCCCTTGCATTCTAACTTGGGACCAATCATAATTTAAATTCATTTGTATTATGATCCCAGGGTTGTCCCGCAGTATTTCCTTCATACGTTCGCAAATTGACTCCAAATAGTGTACACTATCGATCGACAGTGTCCAACCCGTACTTGTACCGACATCAGTAGTGGAGTCAGCTTGGCTGATGGTGTTGTTGTCTGCCATGGTTGCTTGTCGGACAAGGAATGACGGTTGATGTGATGCTCATGCAGGAACATGGTGAAGTGGTGGGGGGTGTGGTGGAGTAGTGGGGGAATTTTCAAGGTCATCCAAACGGAGTTTTAAAAAAAAGGAAAACTTACAAAGTAACATTGAAACTTTCCAATTGATGGTGGCGAGCGTTTTCTTCTGCAACCTTGCCGACACATGTGACTATGCCGTACAGTATGAAAAGTACAACCATAATAAGGCCGAACAATAAAAGATAGCCGTTGACTATCATGATATTTTCTGAGTGGATCTGTTTTCTTCTTATCGCCCTCTCCTGCATCCTCTTCTCCAACTCGTGGACGAAGTCACAACATGCGTGAGGACATCTTTCATCTGTTGGTAGGTTTGCCATTGTTGATGTTGTCGGTGTGGCTGTTGAAGATGGAATGAGGTTTCCAATTGCGATGTGCCATGTACACCAATAGTCAAGTGGTGGGGGTAACAAAGCAGTGGAGGGGGAAGTTTCAAGGTCATCCAAATTGTGTTTTAAAAAAACCTATCTTGTTACTGAGCTTATATGTCAGTAACAAGATAGGTGTTTTTGCTCTTTTACTTCTTTAATATAATGAAAAAATATACATATTCTACAATGGTTAGGACAAGAAATACAACTGCTAGTCAGCTGAAGTAGTCCAAGTTGTCTGGCTCGGTCTTCATGGACGCTGGTGAGGAAGCCGTCGAGGAGTGTCCAGGCTCTTCCTTTGACTGCCGGGTGTTCCGTATATTGCAAGCGTAAACTTGCACATTTATACGGTAGCCTCGTGCCACCATCAGCTGCAACTCCTTGTATAAGTCGTTTAGCTCCTGCTGAGTCTTGATGCTCACCTCCTCGTAACTTGCGCAACTGACGTTGAGAGACATCCTGATGTTGCTAGGTTGGCTGCTGGAGTAGAAATGAAGCCGAGGCACAGCGTTTGGAGGTACATGGAAAAGTGGTGGGGGTGATGGTGGTGGGGGTATGGAAGATGCAATTAAACACTTCTAAACTTTTTCCATTGATACAAAGGGATGGAACAAATAGCACAGGTGTCCTTGTAGTTTTCAAATCTAAACATTGGTGCTAGAAATCCAAACTGTTTTCTACCACCTTCCTGTACGAACCGTCGAAGGTCTCTGACGGCAGCATTGCCACAAGGCCTACAAAACTTTTCCCCGTCTTGGAACCTATACCAGGAGTATCCCGAATACCCTCTATTATCTTTCTTGTACTCATCGATATCCTGCTTTACTGTTATAGGGATATTATCTCGTAAAGCCATCTGGAATAAAGATGCGTCAGTTATAACTCGTTGTAAGCAAAGCTCGTACAAGGTGCTCATCGTTTGCTAGTTGGCAACAGAATGACCGTTTTTCGCATCCAAGCAGGTTTGAATCCTAGTGCGGTAGTGGGGGTAATTACGGTAGTGGGGGTAGTTGTGAAATGCAAAGGTCAAAGGTCAAGGTCACCCGCGAAGTTTAAAAAAAAATGCAACATATCAATACGTGAAGTTTGTCACATATTGATATGTTGCATTTTTTGTTTTTTTTTAATTTTTTTGTCTTTTTTGATTCGTTTATTTATAAAACATTACAACAACAACATATTTACAACATTAAAACTTAAATCTAACACTGCTGCTTGTCAGCGATGTGGATGGTCAACTCTGTAGAATTGCTACCCGTGCAGCCGTGCGACACCAGGTATAGACACCCGGGTTGAATAGAGCGAAGATCCTCGTTTTGTAGAAGATGGACGAATCTCTTGGGCAGGTACACCTGGAACTTTGGTTCATCCCCCGGAGTAAACGGTGCCTCGCTGAGACTGCAGCAGATGGCCTCCCCAACTGTAGTCTCCATCTTCTTCATAGCATGGATTATGTAGTGCTTCTCGTCTTTTAGTTCCGAGCACTTCTTTACAGGTAATATTGTTGACTTGGAGTGAGCATTGAACTGCTCGACCAAAGTCTGAAGGAACTGGTGAGATGCCATGGTCAGGTTACAGATCGTCTTCTTGCTCGGAGATGTTGTCGTCTCGGAATCTCGAGTAATACTCATGCCAGGTCCCTGTCTGCTCCCCACTTATATACTCTCCGTTACCCCCACCACTCCCCACTTCCCCATTTTGAAGGTAAGAGGCGAGTTTATAGGCATTTTTCAAAGCGCAATGTCTATCTTTATCATGTTCTGGGCTTTTTGTACAAATACATATGGTTTCCAGCATGTATTGATAATTCTTATCTAATTCCACATCATTAACCGGAACATGAGTAAATCCTTCGATCCATCTTTTCTTTTCCAGCCCCTTTGTGTAAATATTGGTAAACTTGTCTGAAAAGTGATGCATAATGTGATACAAGTCCGTGTAACTTGTAAAACCATCATACCAATCGATATGATGGAAGTGTTTTGAAATCCATCTGTTGGTAGTAGCGGCTTTACTAGTTAAAGACGAATAAGAACATGGTGGTTTAAATAAAAACGAATAAGGAACACTTGTATTCATGTCCAAAAACACAAGTTCTTTTATAATGAATCTATCATCATTACCACGAAACGCTTGAAACTCAATAATACCAGGCTTGGACTTTACTTGTTGTTCTTCTCCCTTGTCCATTTTGAAGGTCACACGTCTGCTCATTACGAAGTCAGGAGGTCAACTGATTTCCACACCACGGTAGGTACTACTTTTATACCCGGCCGTACAGTTGTTGGCGCGTTGGTGTATATTTAACGTGGGCACCGTCCCCAATAGGCCTAACCCCACAAAATTTTGGTTATTGTTTTAAAAACTAACCATTGTTATTTAAGTTTCCATCTTTATATTTTCCTTGTTTTCATTTTCATCACTAACACTTGATTCTTCTCCTCCATCTTCCTCTTCTTCCTGTTTTACTGATTTCTTATGTAGTTGAGCGTACTTTTCCAATTGTCTCCACATCTGTACTTCATGAGGAACTCTATTAAATATAGAAGTATCTACAGGTCCGTATAATATAGGTGCGTCCGGTTGTTTGTCCAAAGTGTCTTCCAGATAATCTTTAATAATCGAACTTGAAAACACCAGTTGTCTCAAGTATCTTGTTATAGGTTCAGTAGCACAAGTTAAAATGAAAAACTCCTCTCGATTAAGTTGAATTTTGTTATCATGTCTTGTTGTGTCTCTAAACCGTAGCTGATGATCACCACGTTGTTTAATAATATCAATTTCCACATTTGAATCCAAAAGTCCTACCCTTGTCTTTCTTCCAAACATGTTACTACTTAAATAGCATTCTAGCAGATGCAAATGTTTCATAAACGATTCCCAAGCACTGTCCGTAAACAAAATCATTTTGGGTCCATGAGTTAAAATTACAGTAGGGGAATAATCTGTAGATTTCATAACACCGATTAAAACACTTTTATCCAAACTGGAAGAGATTGGGTAAAATATTCGCAAAAATACCTCACTCAATATGTTTGGAGAAATATTATCTTCAATATCCCTTTTTCTCTTTTGTATAGTCTTTCTTCTTTTACCTTTTTCTTCAACATTATTACTGGCGTGAAGTTGTCCGCAAACGTTTTGTTCACCTCCTTCCTGGTGACCTTGAGGATCTAAAAACTCAGATATCTCCTTCTCAATATCTACCACATTTTCAGGTGTACCACTAGGAGAAGCCATATTGAATACGATGCTACCCATACAACAGTAGGCAACAAACTGATGAGGAGCGGTCTGTACGCTCTGCTTTTATACTCGCGGAATGAAACAAAACCGGTTCTTACAATACATTTTTAACAATTCCAGTTAAAGGTGTGTATGTTACGATTTTATCATGTAGAATTAAACAGTATGCAGTTGTATTAGCCGGTATAGCATCGTTGAATTCCATTTCTATTTTTATATCCACACTTGATGACTTTACTGATTCATTTTGTTTAGAACAATCGATTACAACTATTGGGTAGGCATCGAAATATTTGTCAGGTGATAATAAAGGTGTATTTGTTTTACCGTAATATGAACTTTGGAATCTCGCGTACATATCGTACAATATACTGTATTTCTTCTTAGTGAATGACACATTTAAATTGTCGTATGGAAAGAATTGTGAATTTAAATAAACTTTAATATTTTTCAAGTTACAATGATCAAATTGTCCTGCATGTTTAGTAATGGCGTCTCTTCTACCTGTTTGTAAACCAAATATAATATACCTGGCTCGTTCTACATAATTTGATGTTTTAACAGTCCAAGTGTGTCGATCCGTAGTAGGTAAACTGGGATGCTCATGAAATTCCCAACTTCTAAATGGAATAACAATATCACGATCGGCTTTTAATTTCCTTAAAAGTAGCATTCTATGCTCGTCAGCCAATTTAACATGTGGAACTCTCCATACAATTTTGTCTAATTTTAATTTCCATTCTAAAGTCGCATCTGTAGTAGCATCTGCAGCTTTAATAATGTCTTTATCGTTAGAAGATCTCAACAAAACTAATTCTTGTTTAACATTTAATATTATTTTCCTATAATCTTCAGCAAAACCAAGCAACAAACGTAATGGAATATGAAAATCAAAATATCCATTTGGATTTGGAGTGATCGTGTCAATCGTAGGTAATACCCATCCGGCAGGTTTAAGTAAATTGGTTTCATTGGGTGTTATAGATGTTAATCCTTTTAAAGTTGTCGTAATACCTACTTTTTTAGTGGAATCAACTGTTACACCTGATATTTCATATCTAATTTCATCAAATAGGAAAGCCATAGGATTATTTATAAATGGAACTGTTGTACCAACAGTAGTACCGTCCTTTTTAGTAACTTGTCCTTCAATGTACAAGTAACTTTCACATGGTAATGTGTAAATGTCTTGATTTTGTATGGGAATACGAATTTCATCGTTATTGTTTAATTTCGATGAAGTGTAAGGGTTGTGGGTGTGATATTCTTTTTCCCATAGGGTTTCGTCGAATGTTGGACCCTGCGCTATATCCAGTATATCCATAATCGGTTAATTTTAATCCAATTCTCTCTAAGAAACGGATGTTCTCGCGTGTTAACTCCTCCACAGCTGAAGAGCTACTAATGCGGTTTCCCGTAGGTTGTTCGCTTTAAAATGTTAAACCCATGGTTTTGTATTAAAGTGTTGATTTTAAATGTAATCTAATCGTAATAGGCTCTTCTCTGAAGTCTACCAAGTTACCGTCTTGATCCAATACGCTCAACACGATGTCTGAAATGAAAGTGGTGTTCAACGGTAGATATACCAGGTTTTGTGGCTTTTCAACAATTTTAAATCCAGGTGGTACACTTGGGTAAAAAGTATGTATGATGTGGGTGTTAGCCCCATCCCTGTAAGCACCTTGTATAATGTTACAAGTTATGTCTATACTATTGACTTTTAATATTGTTACTGTTTTCTTACCGGAATGTGTTACATCTGGTTCTAATACAGGCCCATCGTTGGAAAATCCTAATAAATCACCAATTGAGTTTGGTTGAGTGAAATCTATATAATATTTGGAAGTAATTTCAGCTTTCATCGTATTATTATTACCTTTTAATGTTATATTGTCTTTTCCCATTTTAGTTTGCAAAAATTCATTTATATGATCAATTTCATAAGAACCTGTGGGTAACCTGCACTCTTGTAAGTCTGTAAATTTTCCACTGGCATCCTTTCCCTTATAATAATGCAATATGTTATTTTTACCTTCCGTAACATTGGGAATAGAGTTGTACGTTGTAAAATCCAATAGTGCCGCCTCCCAAAACCTTCCTTTTTGCAAGCGTAACGCTGGAAAAAGGATACTTCGTAAAGTGGACGATTTTCCTGTTAATGATACCGTATAGGAAGACATCTCAATAGTGACTGATACTTTTAGCTAGAAATTCCAAACATAAATGGCCGCATATTGAAGTATTATCAGGTTGTTCTCTTTTATAGTTATAATATATGTTTTTAGCAGATTTAAAGTAATTTTGAAGTTCTTTTGGTGGTGGCAAATTACCGAAACTATCAAAATAATATACATTGTTATTTAGTTTCTTATAACAAACCCAATGGGTGCCAGGCCCTTCAGTATTATCCAAATTTACAATTCCAGTCTCATTTTGCCACATTTTCTTTGGTAAACTGTCTTTCATAAACACACCGCGGAAAAATGGTATTTTTAAACAGGAAATATATTTAAATAATTCAATATTGGTTAATGCTTTATGTGGTATGACCAATTGATTTCTTTCATTTAATATGCACGATAAGGTCTTAGGTAAAGACCTGCCCCGTTTTTTACCATTGACCACACGGTGGGCTTCTTCCTGCCTTTTCTTGTAGATCGTCGTCTTCTTTTTATATTTCCTCCATGTTTTCTTGTGGTTGACCTCCTTTTTACTCTCCTTCTCCTCCTTCTTCCACCTCCTACTGCTGTTTTAGCCTTCATACCTGCTGTTACTGCTAAAGCTGCTGCTTTTTCTGCTATGCTAGCGTCACTTGATTTTACTCGTTGCCAAGCTATGTCCGCAAGCTTTTTGTCAGCTATTGATCTATTTTTTGAATCGGCAAACGTGGAATATGCGATATCGTGTTCTTTACAAGCCTGATCTAACTTGTTTATGCCAGGATCGCCTCTTTCCAGTCGTTTTTTCAATTTAGTTCCTGGTCCGCAATACTGATAACCTCCTGGTATATGAAATTCGTATGGTAATGCGTCTATTGCTCTATTTACTATGGATCCTACTGGAATTTGTTTTAAAGCTTTACTTAACAGAGAAACCGCTGTGGACGTGATCCCACCTCCTTTTCTTGCAGTGTCTCGATATGGACTGATGTACTTGAACGTCATTATTGTCCTTTTATAATGGCAATGTGCAACTCATGTGTTAACTCTATGACAGGTTGCACATAAATGAAGTCATTTATTGAGTTATTTACTTAAATATCAATATCACCCCAATCTGATGATCTAAACTGTTTCGTTTTAGGGTTAGTAAAGTATTTATTATAAATTTCTCGTTTAATATACTCACCTCTCATGGATTCAGCATAAGTATTATGACCTGATTTTCCTTGAAGAATATCAGGGGCCTGTTTCATAAAAGTCCTGTAATACAAGCCCTGTAATACAGGACTTGTAAAATAAAAAGTACAATTCCTGTAAAATCTGTTTCATAAAAACTATTCTACAATCATAGAATCACCTGTAAAATTTCTCCTGTATTACAAGTAAATACTGGGATTTTTGTTTACTTTCTTTACTTAGATATGAATGCGTTGTGAGGTTAACTGAATTTTCGGCACATTTTTCATAACTTTTGATCAGTTTAAAACGTATTTTATTAGTTAGAACTACATGGCATATTGATTTAATGTATAAATGTGTATAAAATTGGCAACTGCTTGTTAAATATGTTTGTTGATTTTTTTGCTTTACGATAATTCTTCTGCCAGATAAAAAGATGCGCCTTAGCGTTCCTTAATTTTATTATTAATTAATTATTGTAGAAAAAAATTGTAAGCTACAAAAACTGTCACTTATTCTGTCCCAAATAAATAATAAACAGTTTCATTAATTGTATATATAATCCCTAGCAGCTTGTCCTATACTTAGATCAATGAGTTCATCGTAAAATCTTGCCAAATTCGATATTACAGCACACATTATAATGCAATTGCTACTTTTTCAAATAAATTGGTGAAAATAATTCCATTTTATCCTTTTAAAATATAGTGTTTAATCATGGCTTCGACCATAAAGACCACATTAATATTTGAAAAATGTTGTTTAATTTTAGGTATTAAAACTTAAACGGCTTTTCTCATGTTTCCTACATTTATTTCAAGTAATTTTTGCAAGTCAAAAAATAAAAAGAGAAATGTACAGTAATGGAATAAAATCAAGAAAGTACATGGTATGAAAACTAAATATTAGATCACATCAGTTTTTTTGTAGTGATACAGTAAATCACTATCACGAGCACTATTTTCATTTTGTCCATTTACTTTTGCATCTCCAATTTGCATATCTATACAAAATCACACCATTTCATCTCAATAAGTGGTACTTGTAAATGTTTTATGGTGGTTCGAACATGGATAAAATTTTATCCAATTTACAGGACCTGTAATACACGTTAACTTTCTTTATGAAACAAACCCATTTAAATCTCTTGTAAAATGCACTTGTAATACAGGCAAATCTCCTGTAAATTGATTTACAGTTGTAAAACTTTATGAAACATATGATTGTAACTTTTGCCAATAATACAGGGAAGTTACCTGTAATACAAGTCCTGTAAGTTTTATGAAACAGGCCCCTGGTGTAAAATGATTGTGTAAATCAAATATCGCATTACCTAAAACTTTTACAAGAAAATTAACGGTGACAGCATTATCTACATGTTCAGGGTCTTTAAGGTTTGTTATACGTTTATTATTACAATCATACACTTTACTATCCTTTAATGATGTTGTGATGGTTTGTCCTACAGTTGCAGCATCATTTGGATCCCTTCCATTATGCAAGTTTTTTATTACTTTATTATTACATGTAAAGAATCTAAAAGAATGATTTGGATCTAGATGTACGGTTTGTGATAAAGCAGCTGCATCTTGAGCAGTGTAACCCAATCTCATATTTGATAACCCTTTACCCATGCAATCCCAAGCATTATTTTTGTATGTTAATAAATTAAATATTTCATTACCTTGAACAAAGTCATCCCCTTGCTTCGATACTACTTGATCTTGTTTTACAAAAGAGGTTGTTTCTTGTTTTAAGGTTTCCATCATTTGACCCACTGTTGCTCCATCTGATGGCGCCGAACCATCTTTAACATTTGCTAAACAATTATTAAAACAATCTATAACCCCTACATCACGTATGATACAATGATCTTTAATATATTTTAGATTTACAGCATCGTTTTCAGTTTTTGGATAACCTATATCATTAATAACAAATTTATAAAAAGAAAATCCATCTTTTGTCTTTTCAGGTATCAAAGAATGTAAATAGCGTCTATTTACGCTGTCTTTTGCATCTTTAGGGTCATCTACGTTGGATATACGTTTATTGTTGGCACTATACGTTTTCCCATTGAATTTTAACGTATTTTTTAATTCAGATGACAAATAACCTTTGTTTATCGCATCACCGTTTTGATTTGGTTTACCAACGTTGATAATTCTATGATCTTCTGCGTCATATGTGTTATTTTGTAGTTTTAATGTTGGCGATATCTTTTCCTTTAATATTTTTAAGTTTATTGCATCGTTTTCATCCGAAGGATCTTTTATGTTTTTTAACCTTTTATTACTCATATCATAATCTCCATCAGGTGTTTGTGGTAAACCAGCACTTCTTTTTAAACTATTGGCATAATATAACCCATCCGAGGAGTAACGTCCGAACTTGTCGACACTCATGGTGCAACTGAATAGTATTCTAGGGAGTAACGCATTTTTATGAGATTACCCCACGGTTTCGGAGTTCATCCACTAAAGCCACCCATTCGTTTTCCAATCCAGTATGACCCGCTTCTTTAGCTTCATGTATTAGTTTCATTCTATCCACCAATTTATTGATATTATTGTAATAAATCACATTTGTGTTATATAGTTCCTTCATTAAACCTGTACCCGTAACGGACTTACTTCTTTTTCTTCGTTCCTGAGCACTTACATCCAAAGTGGATGCCATAAATCTTCGTTTTACAGGTTTTCTTTGTGTTAACGGCATTGTTTGTCTTCTAGTTGGTATTAACTTGGATACAAATTCTTTATATTTTAAAGACTTAGATCTAAAAGGAGGCTGGTCAGGTAAATACTTTCTTCTATATGCATTTGTCTGTTCCAAAATATTTTTATATGCTTCCATGTCTTTTTCTTTCACTACCGATACTGAAGGCTTATTTTCAAATAATAATTCAAATAATCCTTTTGTGCCCTTATACCTTTGATCACCAATGACAATATTATCATGTTCGTCAACGTTTAACGGGCTATTACCTATCATTAAACCGTCTTCTGTTAATCTCGCTCCATAACTATGGTAATTCTTATTAGGAATTGTTCCGAGTAACATTTTTACCATGTATTTCCTTCCTAAAGGTCCTTTGTTATGAATGTTTTCACCCAACAAGCTTATGTTTGACGGACCTTCCCTTGTCTCTTCTTCTTTTTCCTCTTCACTAGCAGTTGATACAACTTCATGTCCTTTTTTGGCTTTTACTTCATATAATTCTTTTATTCCACTATAGTCCGGTGATTCTAGCTCTCTTTCGGGTTCTCCACCGGTAAAACCACTATACGTAGAGGATTCCGGGTCTTCATCACTAAACTCTTCTGATTTTACATTTTCTCTTTCAAACTTCGTAATAGGTGCAATCGCATCTCCTTCCAATACAGGTTTAGCAAATTTTTTGTTTAATTGTTTCAAGGGTTCAGTAATAGGTTTAAAAGTAGATTCAAGGAATTTCTCCCTCTCGCTAATACCTAGTTTCAATGCTCTGTTTTTAGCCCGAATAGAATCACTAAGTGATTTTATTTCTTTTACTAATTTTTCTTGGTTAACCATGTTTGTAGCAAGACGTGTTGTACAACAATGAATGTGTTATACCGCGTTTAATGTATTAATATAAATTTATCAAATCCTATCCTGTATCGACCATTGTTTAGCGTTTGTTCCTTCATAATTGTTAGGAACCCATACTTTTCAGCCCAAGCCTTTCCACACAACTCTTTAAATCGTTCAAATGTCATATCCGCATTTACATGATCAAAATATATATGTTTTAGGTTGGTTTCGTCCTGTTTAAATACAATTAACATGTTTGCATTGTCTCTAATGAGTTGTTTAGGTATTTTGCTGTAAGTTTGGCCAATATAAATGCTATCTATGTTGTTATGTCGACCCATAGCGAAGTAATTCCTTATTGTGTTTTGGTTTTCACAAGATACATCGTCGAATATAAACACGGAGAATGGTTTAGCTTCTTGTGGCTGCATGACACTCTCGCTTGCATTAAACTTTAAATATTTAACTTCAGGCACATTAGTCAGTATCTTTTCCAATAATTGATACTTTGGTTGTTGTAGTGATTTTGAAAATACATATAGATTGTTAAATCGTAATCCTTTAGGGTTTGTAATCAAATTGAATACTACATTAGTTTTTCCACAGTTGGAAGGTCCGGTAACCAGACAACGAACGGTGTTTGGTAACAAATTGCCATGTTTCCCACTATTGAATTCTGAATTATCCACTGTGAGTTCATCTATATTATTAATAGTAAAACTCTCTTTTTGTGGTACTATCTCCATCCTTTGTAATGGTTCAACCTAAAATGATTCTCTATCGTTATATCAAATCCTTTTTAGGTATCCAAGAATCTTCCGTCTTATTAAATCCTAACCATCGTACTTTGACCTTATCTTTTTTCCGTTGCAACACCTTTTCAACTAAATATACATCGCCTACTGTTGATTTTAACATTTCATGTCCATAAAACCCTCCTTCAAGCAATTGTCCTTTATTATCTTTTAAAATATATGTCTCAGGTACTGTAGGTTGTACTTTGAATACAGTAAAAACCTCATTGGTCCAATTTGGCAGGTATCTTTTACTGAATACACCTTTATATTTACTTATTCGCACTTTATCACCCACATTAAATTTTTTAGGCTTTAGTTTTTCAACTTTTGGTTTAGTATTCGTTTTTATACGTTTTAATACAAGGTTTTCATTTTTACTAGTTACTTGGTTTGGTTTCATCCCGATAGTCCTATGAAATTTGTTATTGTAATCGTTTATAAGTTTTGGTAACATATCAATCCATATGTGTGATCCTCTGTTGGAAAACATTTTATACATTGCACTTTTTAAAGTTCTGTTGAATCTTTCGATTATTGAGGCTTTTACCTCTGAATTGGTTGAGTAATGGTTTATATTGTGTTTTTTCATTAAATTTGCAAATTCCTTATTAAAATATTCTTTTCCATCATCTGTTTGTAAATGTTTAATAGTATGTTTGTCTCTTTGTATAGCTGTTTCCATTGCTTTTGTAACACTTTTGCCACTTTTATCTTTTAGTGGTAAAGCATCTGCCATTTTTGAAAAACAGTTAATAACAGTCAATATGTATTTATATCCTTTATTTTGTTTGCTATAAGGAATCATTTCGATTAAATCCGCTTGATATAAATCATTAATTCCTTTTATCACCGTATTTCTTCGTGGAAACTTTCTTCTTGCAGGTTTATGAAGTTCGTTGACAATTTGTTGCTTCAAGTCCTTCATATTGCAGGTTTCAATGTTTGTTGTATCACATGTATAATCACAATGAATGTTGTTTTAAATATTCACATCATTTATATGGGTCAAGGTCATCCAAACTTGTGTAAAAAAATGGGGAACACGGCGTTGGACTTGCCGTGTTCCCCATTTTTTTACGGAAGGAGAAAGGAATAAGGTCGTAGTTGTAGAAGGACGAAGAATAGGTTACTAGTTGATAGGGTTTAGAGAGTAGTGGCCAAAAGGAAGAGTGTGGATTTTGTCGGGCATAATGTATCTTTTATCATCCCGAGCTGACAACGCTTTTTTAATTTCGGTGACACTGTAGACTTGATGCTTGAAGCTTCGGATATTGTTGAATGTTGCTGATATCGTAGTATCTTCAAACAAACAAGTCTTGTAGTGGTCAAATGTCACGTGTTTTTTCAAATAAGATGTCTTCACTCCTTTTGCTTTCTTCACTGTCGGTGTGTTGTTCTCGTGGTACATCTTAAATGAATACAATTTCGCCATCAGCGCCACTATTTCTTCTAAAGGCATTCCATTTGCTTCATCTTTGAATTTTCCAATTACTTTTTTATATTTTTCATTAAAATTTGGATGGTTCTTCGGATAGTCAGAAAAATCGAAATCTTCTTTGTATGGAAAAGTCCTTAGGTCTTCATACATGTCCAAAGTCTTTATCCAGTAGATAAACGCGTCCGTATCCATGTATGCGACTCTAATGTTTTCCCTTCCGTAATGTTTAACCATTTTGTTATAATGGAAATCATACATCAGGGTTTTACTTATATCCAAAATCGACATACCTATGTATAACGGACGGTCCATGACTATTGTTGTTTTCTTCATACTGACAGCGACTAGATTTTCGTTTATAATCATGGATGTTCCGAAATTTGGTTTTTGCACTAATTTTTCCAATTTTCTAGGATCACTCACTAATTTTACATTTTTATGTTTTCTTTTGTTCTCCAAGGTCTTCCCAAAGATGGCGTTGTTCATTAATTTATAGAAGTCCTTTTCAAATGCTGTTGTTGCTGCAGCTCTTCTTGTAGTGTTGGAATCAATGTATGGTTTCAACCAACAAGATTGGGTGAATTCAATTGCTCTATGAATTCTCACTATACGTAGACCCAATTCAAGAGCCTGTTGAACTACCCAGTAGTGAGCCACATAGCGATCTTTATTCTCCAAGGTCATCATCAATTTTGGCCATCTTCCTGTCGGTGAAACTTCAGTCTTGGCTAGGAGAGGCAAGTCGTAGTGATGGTCATGAAGGTGCTCCGGGTATTCAAAATCACAGTCCAAAATATAGCCTTTTGGACCATCCTTTGGAATCTGTGAGATGTCTCCGATGGTGGCCGGGTCGATCCACTTGAAGTCAGCGTAGGGAAGCGGATTTGACATTGCCCAACCATAAAGGTTGTTTGCATCAAAATAGCCAAGGTAGACCGATGGTTGTTGCTCGTCGAAGCCGGGGATGTACTTGTTGTTGGCTTTGACATGACGTGTTACAGCTTGTGTCAAACCGCCCCGTACACCAGATTCCATCATGAGCACCATATCAATATCCGTTAGAAGTTCCAGTCGACAGTTGGTTGACTTTAGCATAGCTTGCCATGCTAATCCTGGAGATGTGTACGAGTGTAGAGGGTCCAGTCCATAGGCGGAGAAGCAGGTGTTTCTGAATTCTTCCATCACATCGCACAGCAGAGTTACGTCCAATTTTATATAAAAGTCAGAATATTCCCCTAAGGTTTGAATGTTTAGTTGGTTCCAAACATTACATGCATGATTGTAGTCTTCAACGGAGATTTCACTTTCGTTTAATTTGCTGTTGAAGGCTTCAATCGGCGGTAGACTGGTTTCTTCAAATTTTTCTGTAGAAGTTATGTAATCGTAGGGGAACACTCCTTTCCGTAATACTAGGTCTAATTTATCTTCAGGTACAATTTTTCTGGTTTCTTTTAGGTCTTCTCTTCTTAGGTTCTCTGACAATTTGGCTAAACTAGATGCCATAAATCTGTAAGAGTCTACGAAGCGAAGTTTAATTTTACCTACTGTTTTTGAAAAGCTGATGTACTTTTCCAATGTTGTAGCAAGAACATCAATTTTACCGTCATCTCTTCCTAACTCCGGGATAATAAAGTGGGAGTCGTAGCCGCTAAGATTGTGTAAAACGACAGGAATAAAGTTTGGCAGTTTGTAATTTATATTGCATGAATTACAAGCAGCTCCTCTGTATAACCCTGTCAGGTGATCGTGATCTCTTACTTTTGGATTTTCTTCACTGAACATCTTCTTGCATAAATAGCATCTTGTCGCTAAGTTGTATTCTTCTTGTTGATTTTGGTTTAAAGGTTCCATAGGTACAATATTACCGAACAAGCGTTGAACCTTTCCAGCAATATCGTACAGTTGGTCTACAAAATACTTAGCGGCTTCTTCACCACGGTAGAGTATTGGAGTGGATGTTAAACCATAGTCTTGCAATTGGTTTTCAGACAAGGTTGATTTAACTAGTAAACAAAAACTGTTGGGCTGATGCAACTGATATTTTGTTCTTCTAGTCACTTCGCCGTCCGGCAGCTCCTGTGGTACTAACGTTGATTCAAAATCTGCATAGACCACTAGTGGAATTCGGTATTGGTGAACTGTCTTGTTAAATTGTATTGAAGCTCGGGTAGGCGGTGGAAGACTTATCTTTACTTCATAGTTCTCGTTGCAAAGTCTTTTATGTTCCAATAACCAGTCCAATCCTCCACGTCTTGAATCTTTCCAAGAAAAGCAGAAACATCTCTTGCAAACTGTAATCCTATTTACTCTTTTGGTCAATTGTTTTACAACTAACGCTTCAAAGTCTTTTATCCATACATAATGGGAAATTTCACCCTTGGTTATCAATAGCAAATCCGTATGGTTTCTTTGCTCAACCTTTACTACCCGCAAAGGATAAACATTGTTGGAATCATCCAGACCAAAAACATTGACTGAAACGCCAGGATTTTTCTTTTCAAATTTGTCAATATCTTTTAAAGTAACTGGGTAAGTAAGACCTTGAAAGTTGTAGCGGTGTTCATTTTCGTAGTATTCTCTACCAACTCTACAAGGATTGTTTTTAACATACTTGGTTAACATTGCATACTTGAAACATTCATTACCCTCATTTTGAACATTTCTACACGAGTTAGTGTTTTGGATTTTCTTTGGTAGAGGGATAAAACTACTACCTCTTAAACCATATCCATGATTATGAACCCTAACATCCATACCTTCGATTGATGACAAAGTCCATCCAGATCCTCTTCCTTCATGTTCTTGGAGTTTGGTTATAAGTTCCTCCAAGCATTCTTCAATAATATTATCAATGTCGGAGGTGAAGGTAAGGGTTCGATTTTTGGTAATGAATGCTCTCAATGCTGTTTCACCATCAGTATTGTTAAACATAGCCTCTAACACCATTCCAAATTTAATAAAATTTAGCCTTTGTAATTCTTCCCTCAACGTTTGACCAACAAGTTCCTTAGCCTGGGTTATGAATGTTTCCAATTCCAATTGAACGTTATTAATTTTGAAATGTGTTACAACTCGTCCTGGCAAGGCCGTGGTGCGCAGTTGTCTTACATCTTCCAGTTCTTCTTCTTCCATATCCTCTTCTTCGGTGTCCTCTTCTTCGGTGTCATCTTCTTCAATAGGTCTTGTAGCAGTAGATGGTCCAGCACCAGCAAATTGGATCACACTAGGTCTTCTTCTTTGCATTTGCTGTAGATAGCTGTCCCAGTAGTCCGTCTGCTTCTGGTGCTCTTCCAAAAACCGGTCAATTGAGTCTAAGTCTATTTCATCCATGGTAATATCTTCTTTTCTATCTTCGTCTTCATGTAATTCTCTGTGTATGGTGAAAAGATCTTCGTCTTGAAAGATTTCCCCACAAATGTCGCAAAGAGCCATTTCAAACAGTTTGGCTTTGAATGCACACTCTGTGAATGTCCACGCAATAATGAGCAGCGCACTCCACCGGGACCCTTTATATCCGAGGCAGATAGGTGGGGAAAGTGACGTCATATGGAAACAGGTTATCACTCATGAGCTAAATTTAGCCTTTACACAACCGTTTGTAATACATTTATCAGTAGGCTTGATAAATTGATGATATTTGGTCTAGATTCAATAATTTGTACAAGTTTTTTCAAAGACGTCTGTTTGAGCAAGTTTATGTAGGTCAAGGTCATTTGGAATTATTATTTTGAGCGGGGGATAGAGCACTAAGCAGCATCATTTACTACAAAGTGCTCTATCCCCCGCTCACATTCTTTTTTAACTTTTTGTTTAAACTTTTTACAAGGGTGAAACATCACCATCAGAGTCGGAATCATCCTCATCACGGAATAGGCAGCGATGACAATACATAATTCTTCTGGCAACTAACATCCTATCCATTGGACGATGGGGAGTGTCTTGTTCTTGTTCTTCTTCTTCTTCGATTTCCAATTGAAATTCCATTTCCGACTCAGATGACGACTCTAATGTTTCGTAGGCGTGCAAGTCCACCTCATTGTCCGTTGAACCAGCTTCGTCAGAGTCCGTTTCAATATCCATTATCTCTTCCTCCTCCTCTTCTTGATCAACCGCAGGTAGTTGGTCCTCTACTTCTATAATTTCTAGAGGTATTACCTCCAGAATAGAGACAATTCTGTTGCGATGGAACACGGTGTTGTCAAGTGGAGCCATGGTATGGAAGTGTTGTATCCATCCAATTTGCTTACCCTTTTTATACCCCCACCAACTATACAATTTATGTGGGTCAAGGTCACGTAAAGATACCCTTTGAGCGGGGGATAGACCACTAAGCAGCATGCTAGTCCATTGCCGCAAAGTGATCTATCCCCCGCTCTATTCCGCAGACCACACTCAAGTCCAAGTCCACATCCAAGTCCACATCCATATGTTACACTTTATTATTACTGCCACCAAGTAATTGTCACTCGCACATTTACTTGGTTTTGATAAAGGTACTGCACAAACTCCATATTGGTTGTTTGTTCGTTATACAAATGCATCATGAAATATGCAATCTTATCGATTGCGGCATTGTCCAACGGTTCGCAATTCACAAGTTCCAATGTGCCCTGGCTGGTCTTATCCTCTATAAGTTCCACCACTTCGTTGATGTCTTCTTCCAAGAGGATGAACTCAACACTGAAGCTCTCCATTGTTGTTGTTGATAGTGTCTAGACAAATGCTTGACTAAATACTTTATTCATCAGTCCTACATATATACCAATTTCCCCCTCCTATTACCCATTCCCCCTCTACCTTTATATAGGTCAAGGCCATCCAATAATACCCTTTGAGCGGGGGATAGACCACTAAGCAGCATGCTAGTCCATTGCCGCAAAGTGATCTATCCCCCGCTCTGTATTCCACACAAGTCCCTAGTCTTTACACACACATAAGCCCCCCAGTCTTTTACACTTACTCATATACTCTGTCCTCCCTGCCAATTAAGAGTTCCCCATGTTTGCCACTATTTTCAATTAACCTTTCCAAGTCCCAAAACACAATGTCCAAATTAACCAAGTTCGCTCGTCCAATTTGAAACACACTATTCCCCCCAAAGTCACTTGCTCTCACTTGTTGTCCTGTATACTGCTTCTTCTTCCACGCTACAATCACTACCCTACCTTCTTCAACAACCATTCTTTTAACATTATCATACACCTTCTTCAACATCCCTCTACAGTTTAAATAGTTTATGGTTACATACTCCCACTCCTTACCAATGATCAGTGATCCACTCATTTTCTAGCGTTCCACTGGAAGGTTCAAAGCAGAATGAAGTCGGGATGTACAGACCCCCCTCTTTTATACCAGTTAACCGGTTGTCCTTGCTGTAAAGTGGGTCAAGGTCATCCAATGCTACCCTTTGAGCGGGGGATAGACCACTAAGCAGCATGCTAGTCCATTGCCGCAAAGTAGTCTATCCCCCGCTCTGTATTCTACACACACACACACACACACACACACGTCCCTGTCCAAGTCTTTCATTACATACCCAATATATATTCAGTTCCTTCATCATCACTATCACTCATCACTGCTTCCACAAACTCCACAGGATTAAAGTTAAATTGTTTCAATTGTTCTTTTAAGTTTTCAATTTGTTGGTCCTTTACTTCTAAAACACTGTGAAGGTGTGATATGTAGTCCGCTGCCTCGTTGATGCTTGCTACTCTCGGATCGCCTAACTTCAAGCTGGGAACTACACCCTGCAGCCTGTAGTACGCCATACGCCTTTCTTGCTCCTGCCGTTGACCAGGACTGAGCAAGCCTTGCCCGTCTTGGCTCACCTCCAGCAAGGTCCGTAGCATTGGAGCTTTGCAGGCGTTTGCCCGAGCAACAGTTATGCTGTGGAATGGTCGAGCAGGTCCACGAGTAGCAGGCAGGACGTTGGCAGCACGCCTTCTTGAAGAAGAAGAGGAAGCCTGAGAAGTTTTGCAGTTGGAAGCCATGTTGAAGTGAGGTATTCAGCTAAGCGATACAAAGCAGAATAACCAAACTGCACATCAATACCCGTATATATACACTTATCAGTGGTGGGGGTACTAGCTAGCCTTGGTAAAGTGGGTCAAGGCCATCCAAAAACATTACCAGAACGGGGGATAGATCACTAAGTGGCATGTTAGTCCATTGCCACAGAGTGATCTATCCCCCGCTCTGTATTTCACATTCACGCACACATTCATACATACACACAAGTCCCAGTCCAAGTCTTTACCCACACACCTATCCACTCTCATCCTCACTATCATCACTGTCCAACAGGCTTTCACACTTCTTAATCAGTTTTTCCCATTTACTCCTGACATAAAGTAGCTCCCTGCGAGTATTCTCTAGCATTCTGTCCCTTTGCTCTATCACTTCGTCGTACCACTCGATGATGTTTGGTGGAGTCTGAGTTGATGCATCCGTCGTGGTTGGTTGAGACGCTCCGCTGCTCCGCAACTCCTTCCTCACAGGACCAAAGCCGGAGAATCGGACACGACTCCTTGACGAAGGCCCCGATCGGATTGGTCCAATGCTCGGGCTGGAGTTGGAGGCGACCGGGCCAGAGGTAGAGGCTGGGACGTTCATAGCAGACATGGTGGTGTTCAGCTTAACGGTGTAAAGCAGAATGAGAGGACGGTTGATCACCACTCCTATATATACCCATTTCTAGTGGTGGGGATAACACGGGGGGGGGGGTTAATAAAAATTTTGCTTAGTCTTCCCGGTCATCAGTTTTACATACCTTTAGCACACCCATTATTTTGGTTTCTTCAATAACTTTACACACCTCAAACACCCAAGCAAACAGCTCATCTATGTTGTTATAATTAATTTTTGTCCAGTGTTCATACTTATGAGTTTGGTTGTTTATAATACATAGATAAAATGTAGACCCGTCTCGTCTTATACAATACTCAACTTCCATTCTATGCTGGTTTAGCACTTCCCAAGCATTGTGTTGATCTATCAAGAAGTCACCACCTTTGTAATTGTACCGTGACATGTTTACCACGGAGCACAGAAACAGACTGAAGCAAATGAACGGCTCATACAAGCTTAGTAAGAGCGTTAGAGTGGGGGGTATCACGTGATACACAACATTAGTTGTAAGGTTAGCAGTTTACTTTAAACAGTAATTTATATGGGTCAAGGTCATTCAAACTTTAAAAAATTTTTACCTCCAAACACTTGTAGCAAGCTACAAGCGTTTGGAGGTAAGTTTTTTATTTGTTAAAGATTTTTGTAACTTAGTCTTCACCCTCAAGGACACGGTTTGAGATTGTCCCAGTGAGTTTACATCACCGCCAGGTTAAAGTATTATACAAGTCAAGTGTTTTTTTTTTTTATTATTACTTGACTTGTATAATACCCCTCTCCCTTACTTTAAGAGGGTTAAGACTAAATTTGGAAAAATAATTTGGAAAAAGACTTTTTAAATATTGTCCAACACAGCCTAACAATTTTGTTTTTTGGTGGGCCCATGTCCTAGTCCATTTCCCACACGGTTTCACATCCTTTCCTTCGTATTAGATAGGCTTTAGGGATAAAAAATTCTCTTTGTACCATCCGAGGTGATACTTGCATTGTACAAAGGTGGCCTTCACCTTTTACAACGATTTCTACTTTCTTATTACCTGCTCCATATGTCTGACCAATGAAATAATATTTTTCATCAACCTTTAGCCTTCTAATATCCCGCGGTTGCGGACCGTGGGGATGTCTGAACTTGAACGTTTTAGGCTTAATGTACAGAGTATAGGGTTTGAATTGCCGAAATTTGACTATACTTTTGAGGTGTCGTTGGCAGCGATCCCCTTCTGCACAAGCAAGTTTCTGGCAACACAAAACCCCAAACTTACTAGACATCCAAGCGTAATCGCATTTCTTACCCTTGCCAGCAGGGGCTTTAACGCGTTTACGTTTCTGTGTTGGACTCTTTAGCGGAGTGTCTTGGAGCTTCTCTGAATTAGGCTGGCTAGAAGGGATGGGGCTGGAAGGAGGTAGAAGGGGCAAAGATTGTTCAAGCGGGATGGAGCAAACAATTTTGGGTGGGGTAGGAGAGCGTGTTAGGTCTATGGTGGGAAGATCAGGGGAGAAGATGGATTTACGAAGTGGTTTGGTTGGTGTAGGTGGCATGGGGGATATAGGTGAGGGACATTGGGATGTAGTGTACGAGAGGATTTTCCGGGTTCTGCTGTATGGGGTGATCCTCGACCTAGACGTCTCTTCAAAAGCCGCAGACTCCGATCCTGAGTCCGATAGCAGCGAGAGTGCTGGAGAGGCTACCGGGACTCGACCTGACGACTTGACGAGTTCTCCTGACGATGGCTGTGCACCAGCCTCTTCCACTGTCGCCGGCAATGGCGACAGGCTGGGCATTGAGGCGGGCTGTGGCGGCGGCGGCGGCGGTGGCGGCATCGTCAGGCAGCTCAGGATGTTCGCAGTCATCAGGTATTCCAGGATCGAAGTCGAGGATGATGAGGGTCGAGACGTGTCGGTCGGGGTTGAAGTTGATGGGTAGTTTTTCAGCTTCAGACCCATTTTACCCATTGTAATGGATGAAAAGAATAGATGTAAAGAAAGAAGTGAACTTGTAAAACAAAAGTCTCAAGAGCGAGAGAGAGTACCTGTCCGTATGGGAGCTTGGACCGGAATGAGAAATGCGTGCAGCCCGGCCGCCTTATATCCCCACCGGGGCTGCCACGCCCAGGATATCAGGGGTGGGGGGTTCGCACTTTTTGTCGGGGGGGGGGGGAGGGGGGGGGGTTCGCACTTTTTAAAAAAATAAGCCCCACTTGAGGCATTTATGTTACCATAGCTGAAGCCTCCCAAGGGACCCAACTATAAACAACTCCAAACTTGTGGGTTACAAATACCTAACTGTTATATTTTTTTAACAGACATTAATGTATTAACTGTGTTAATAAGACCTGACTGTTAAACACTTTGAAAGATTTTACATATTTAGGTCAAGGTCACAAAAAAACTTTAAAAAAATTAAGCCCCACACCCCCCTTTGGGGGTGTGAGGCACTTGGGTTGTCATCGCTGTAGCCTCCGAAGAGACCCAACTATGACAACAAGGCAACATCCAATGTCGTGTACCCTTCGCCACGCAAGACTTGTAAACATTTACTGCATTGTCTTTTCAGTAGCTAACAAAGATTCATTTACATAATTTTGTGTTTCCAGAAGGAAACAAACTGAGGACACCCTAGTGGCTTACGTCCTCGTCCGAGTGCAGAGGCCGCCGCAACCTTTTGCATGCCAGCGTACAAACGGACATGCTCCCAAATGCCATCCGCAACCTTTTGCATGCCTGGCAGGAGCCTACCGATAATTAAAATAGGCTTTACACGGGGGCCTACTCCCGTAACCTATCTTTAATATTTTTAATTTAAAATGCATTGAATTTTTACAAGTCTTTGTAGGTCAAGGCCACACGGACATTAAAAAATTTCGGCCCCCGTACATCCATGGCGAACCACGAATGTTCGGGGGCCTTGGGGACTAAAAACACAAATAGCTAACAAAGATTCATTTACATAATTTTGAGTTTCCAGAAGGGAAACATACTGAGGACACCCTAATGGCTTACGTCCTCGGTCCGAGTGCAGAGGCCGCCACAACCTTTTGCTTGCCAGCTTACAAACGGACATGCTCCCCAAATGCCATCCGCAACCTTTTGCATGCCTGGCAAGGAGCCTACCAATTATTAAAAGTGGCTTTACACGGGGGCCTACTCCCGTTCCCTGACTTTACAATTTACTTTGAGCATTGAAAAGCTCAAGGGGGGATTGCTAAAACAAGCGTATACACTTTAGAAACATATAACACACTTACAACACACAATTGAGCTCAACGTAGTCAATGCTGGAACAAGCACATACACATTAAACACATATAACAAACAAGACACAAAGGATAAAAGACACAGGAGACATAGGGTACAAGTAAAACACTCTCATATAAAACAATTCGCAATACCCAAACGCAAGCGCAATATCTTACAACTAATACAAGTCTTAAAGTTAGAGTAGACTTCGCTAAACACTGAAGGCGCCATTCAATGTTTAGTGATGCCTATGGCGGTCCGTCCCGGTCGTTCACGTTCAACGCGCGGGAGCGGACTGCGAGCCGGCTCTGGCCGGACCCCCTTATATCCCCACCGGGGCTGCCACGCCCAGGATATCAGGGGTGGGGGAGGGGGTGGGGGTGGGGGTGGGGGTGGGGGGGGGGTTCGCACTTTTTGCCGGGGGGGGGGGGGGGGGTTCGCACTTTTTGCCGGGGGGGGGGGTTCGCACTTTTTGCCGGGGGGGGGGTCAGGTAAGTTAAGTGGGTCAAGGTCACCCACAACACTTGTACTCTAAGTGTTGGCTATACCCCCACCACAACTGGGTCCCTAGGCTGCACAACACCGCTTCGCCAGTATGTCTCCGGCTTCCATGCGGTGCGTCTCGCTGTTCTCTAGCTCTCTATATGTAAGTAATTTTACAAGTTCTGAATGTAGGTCACTACACTTTAACTCTGGGACGATATCGACTTGTAGTATTTCAGTGTTTTGACTCAAGGTCATCACACTTTAACTCTAGCACATCGGTTATCGTACCAGAGGTGCTCAATAACCTAACTTGTAATGTTTAGGGTGGCGTTTTCACGCCACGTGGTATCGCCATGAGTGTCCAGTCCAAGTTTTAAGTTAAATTAATTTTACTGTAATCTTTTCCATTTCCGCTTCGTTTTGCCAAAGTATAAGGTGTCGCTTAATAAAGTGGTATTTCTCTAAAGTTATAGGAGATTGCAAGGATACAATTAGTTTATTTAGGAGACTCTTCATCTTGGAGTTTAACACAATTTCCACTTTGACTTTGCTTCCTCGGCTCTCACAGCCTAAGCTGTACAGAAATGTTTCTTCTAGTGCCAACTCGGGCCAAGAGAACAGTGTGTTGACTGTAGGACAGCTCATGGTGAAGTGATGCGATACTCCAGCGTACTACCTCACCTTCCCCCACCACTGTGACCTTCCCCCACTCCTGTTGTTTCCCCCACCTCTTTTCCCTTGACTCATGCGCTACGAGCAGTCTCAGTATTGTGCGGACTTTTGTGAGGGGAAGCCATGTCGCGGGACACTTTAGGTAAGAAACTTAGCCGTGTTAAGGCTTTATTAGTTGCTCACTGTCCACCACTCAAAGTTAAGAGAGTTTCGACTTTAGCTAAGTGGCGCAAACTGTTGCGCGGACACCCTAAGTTTTATACAAAACAGACTAATGTCAGTTTTACTGATGAGGATTTGTTTAAAATATTGGATGAAATGACTTTTCCTTGCAAAATTCAGTTAGTTACTCCCATTCCTGACAGTTTAGAGTCTTAGTCTCTCAAGCCGATATACCTAGCATACACAGAGCCTGACAGTCAGTAACTCGGTGGCTGTCGTGGGGTGCGCATCGGTGTCGGCGCTCCGTTGTTAGGTTTTCAAGGTCACAGTAATATCAAATTGTTGGTGTTGTGCTGGTTCAACGTCACCTGAGGGATAACCGATTGCCCATTTAGGCAGGGTCATGTCAGAAACTCGAGTTTAACTTGGCACTTTTGCCGTTTCTCGTCGAAAATTCGCTCCAAGTGGTCAAGGTCACGGGGACTCTGACTGAAACTCGGAGCGTAGTGCGAGAAACGGCAAAAGTGCCAAAAAATTTTAAGTTTCGGCGTGACCTTGACCTCAGTGGCGTCGGTGACGTCATTTTGATGACGTAAGGGGTGATGACGTCATCAGCACGTCATTTCTGTCACGTCATGGGTGTGACGTCATAGAAATGACGTCATTGGTGATGACGTCAGCGATGACGCAATCGATGACGTCATCGATGACGTCATCGGTGAGGTCATTGACCTCGATGACGTCATCCCTCAGGTGACCTTGAACTGAGCCAGCACCAACAATTTGACACTACTGACCGACACCGTTATCAAGTCTATTCGGCGAACCCAGAACGGGGATGTCCTCCTCGAACTGGGGAAGTCGAGTGACAAGATCGGTTTTGCCGCTTCCCTCAAGACTGCACTTGGGGACAAAGGCTCCATCAAGGCCCTAGAACCGAAGTGTACGGTCGAGATTCGGGACCTTGATGCCCTCTCCACCGAAGAGGAGGTGACCCGTGCGATCCAGGTGGCACTCCCGGAGATACCGGCTGATGGAGTGAGGGTATGGCTGACAAAGCCTAACCGAAGTCAACTCCGGATGGCTGTTGCTGAGATGGGCGAAAAGCACGCCAATAAGCTGCTTAGCCTTCAGCACCTCAGAGTCGGTTGGGTCAGTTGCAGGCTCAAACGGAGGGTGGTAGTTTCGAGATGCTTCCGCTGTCTCGGTTTCGGCCACTCCTCCCGAAACTGTAACGGGCCCGACAGGAGTGCCAACTGCTTCCAGTGTGGAGGCCAGGGCCACAAACGCAAGGAATGTTCCTCGAGCCCCTCCTGCTTCCTCTGCAAGGATTCAGGCTCCAGTGCCCTCGGTCACTTACCCGGGTCTGGTCAGTGCGGTGCCTTCAGAGCCGCACTTGAACAGGCAAAAGGCAGCGGCCGGTAATTCGCATCCTCCAGGCCAACCTTCACAGATCCTGGGGAGCTGATAACCTTCTAGATCAGCTCGCCCGAGAACTTGGTGCTGACGCGCTCCTTATCAGCGAACAGTATCGGGACAGAGACCCAAACATTTGGATCTCCGACAGCCTCGGTACTGCTGCATTTTGGGCACGTAATACACAGGATGTCTTGGTGCGGAGTCACGGGCGCGGCCGAGGATTCGTCTGGGTTCGGTGTAGGGACGTGACTATTTTCAGTTGCTACCTAACACCCAACGAGGCCGTCCAGGACTTCCGCGACAAGATAGATAGTCTAGAGGAGTGCATTCTCGGCACCACCGGGCATGTCGTCGTTGGTGGCGATTTCAACGCCAGGGCCGTCGAGTGGGGAATGCCCTCTACCAGCTCCCGGGGGAAATACATCCTGGATTTCATCGCCAGGGCCGGTCTTGTCGTCCTCAACCAGGGCGACACACCTACTTTTCGGCGCCCCGGGCAGAGAGGCACGATCCCCGACGTCACCTTTGCGTCTGAGTCGCTCCTTCCGAGGATCTCTGGCTGGAGGGTTGTGGAGGACTACACGGGTAGCGACCACTAATACGTCGTGTTTGACCTGCATGATCAGGCAAATCGTCGAGTCTCCGCATCTCGGGAAAGGCCACGCCGGTGGAACACCAACAAACTGGACGTGGTCAAGTTCACTGAAGTCATCTCTCGGGGAGCGCAGGGGAATCCTGGTGAGGCTGGGGCCGAGGCACTAGTAACATCCACGATGGAACTGATCGTCTCGGCCTGCGACCAGTCTATGCCGCGAAGGAAACCCCGACGCGACAAACAACCCGTTTACTGGTGGACTGAAAAGATTGCGGAACTCAGAAGAACATGTTTAAGAACTAGACGAGCCGCCACTAGAGCGAGAATTCCCGCAGACAGAGTTCGTAAGTCGGAGGCCTATAAAGCTGCGAGAAAATCTCTCCGCCAGGCGATCAACAGGAGCAAGGCGAATAGCTGGAGGAGACTTCGTGACGACGTTGACTCCGACCCGTGGGGCCTGGGTTACAAACTTGTAACACAGAAACTCGGCGCCCGCTCTCCACCTTCCATCATGGAGGGCGCCACCATGGGGAGGATCGTCGCTGCGTTGTTTCCTGAACATCCACAGCGACCGCCGGTTGACTTCGGACGGGTAGAGGACGTTCCACTCTTCACTTTCGAGGAGCTGGAAACCTCCGTTCTCTCCCTGAAGAGCAACAAGGCTCCTGGCCCGGACGGGATTCCCAGTGAGGCTTTAAAGAAAGTATTTTCAATCAACGCTGACTTGTTGTTGAGAATGTACAATGCCTGTTTGGTAGAAGGGGTGTTTCCGGCACCCTGGAAAACAGCCAGGCTTGTACTGATCAGCAAGGGCAAAGGTGATCCCGAGCTGCCGTCGTCCCACAGGCCTCTCTGCATGTTGGACACGGCTGGGAAGCTGTTTGAGAAGCTGATCCGTTCCCGCCTGACTTCTGCCGTGGAAGCTGCCGGGGACTTATGCCCCCGTCAGTACGGCTTCAGAAAGGGACGGTCAACGATCGACGCTGTCACCGAAGTCCAGAGAGCTGTGGAGAGAGCCGAGAGCCACAACCATTTCTCTCGCCGAGTAGTGCTTCTTGTTACGCTTGATGTCAAGAATGCCTTCAACTCGGCGAGGTGGGTCGATATGTTGGATGCGCTTCGCAACACCTTTCGCGTTCCTGCATATCTGTTGCGGCTCATCGAGGACTATCTACGCTCTCGAAGCCTGATTTATGACACGAGGGACGGAACGCGGACGATGGAAGTCACTTCTGGTGCCGCACAAGGTTCAATACTCGGCCCGGATCTCTGGAACGTTGCCTATGACAGCCTCCTGAGGTCCGAGATGCCTGAGGAAACCACTTTGGTTGGGTACGCCGATGACGTAGCAGCTCTCATTGCCGCACGCAACGTTGAGCTGGCCCAACTGAAGTTGAACCGAGTTATGCGGGTGGTCAACAACTGGATGTCCGATCACGGTCTCTCACTTACTCTTAGTAAGACGGAGATCGTGATTCTCACGAAGAAGAGGATCGACACCGTCGTCCCGTTTCGAGTGGGAAGGGAGGTGGTCACATCAACTCGTGCCGCCAAATACCTCGGGGTTATGGTGGACACCAAGTTAAGCTGGAGGGATCAGATCTTCCGTACGGCGGACAAGGCCGCTAAGGTAGTGACTTACCTTAGTAGGCTGATGGCCAATGTCGGGGGTCCCCGATCCAGCAGAAGACGTCTGTTGATGTCCGCGGTCCAGTCTTTGCTTCTTTACGGGGCAGAGGTGTGGGCAGGCGCTCTAGATAAGGAGTGCTACAGGTTGCGACTCGCCCGGGTTCAGCGTCAAGCTGCGCTCCGGGTGTGTTCCGCCTACCGGACAGTGTCCGAGCCTGCCGTCCTGGTGGTCGCCGGAGTCATCCCTGTCAAGCTCTTGGCAGGGGAGAGGAAAGCGATTTATCAGAGACAAGGCGAGATCGGCAAGGACACGGCAAGAACAGAAGAGCGCTCCCGAACCTTCCAGCAGTGGCAACACAGCTGGGAGCACGACACCCGAGGACGATGGACTGCGCGACTTATCAAGCAGGTCCAACCATGGGTGGAACGGCGGCATGGGGAGGTGGACTACTACCTGACCCAATTTTTGACAGGTCACGGCTATTTTCGGTCGTACCTGAACCGGATGGGAAAGACCGGTTCACCGGACTGCATTTATTGCCCGGGTGTTCCCGACGATGCGGAACACACTTTCTTCCGCTGTCCCCGTTGGGAAGGGCCCCGCCTGGAGGCCACACAAATCTTTGGTGCATTTTCGGTGGACTCGGTCTGCCAAAAGATTTTGGAGGATGAGGGCAACTGGGATTGTTTGTCACAGTTCGTCCGGGGCATCCTCCTGGAAAAGAAAACCGATCTGGACCGCGAAGTGGCCCAGATCCCTTGATCGAGCGGCTGGATAAGGAGTGAGCCCCATGGGCGTAAGCCAAATTTAGGCCTAGCCTGACGTAATGTGACAAACAATTCCAGGTTAGATTCCTAAAGAGTAGAGGAGGTTTTTTAGTGGGTAAACCCGTTTTTTAGGGGAGCCCCACACTACAGGCTGGCCACCTGTGTGCGTAATGCATTTTTCCGCCTCTCCCTCAAAAAAAAAAAAAAAGTTCCCTCTGCATTTAGTTTTTCAATGAAAAGCTTACAACACAAAACAAACACAAAAAATACGCTTTAAGCCAAAAAGTGCTAAATTTTGTGCCCCAATTCGAAATCGTTAATGTAAGTAATAGTCGAATTAATTTTCACTTGTGTATGTAAAGTACATTGTACACGACATAGTTTACTAATCCTAAGCAGAAATAATAAAACATACGAACATGAAGAAAACGAGCCATTTAGACAATTTTTTGTTGGATTTTTTTTAATTTTTTGAGTGTTGGAAGTCCTGAAATGTAAATATCTAGTACACGGTAATGTATTAATTAACTTTAGTAAAACGTTAAACAAGTTAGTTGAAGGTAGACGCTCAGGTTCAATTATAGCTTTTATTTACCACAAATAATTAATCTTCTAGGTCATTTATCTTGTTGAGTAGTTGGAATCAAATTAAATTCAGAACAGAAACTTGTGTAAACTCAGTAACTTGCTTTGCTAGTTCGTTAAACAAGATACTGCGGTGAAAAATTCTAAAAGATGTAGATTTTAATAACTTCGTTTGAAATCAAATCTGTTTTGTTGGATACAAAACCTATTTCATTCTTTCATAATAAATACATAATAGGATGCCTCTCTAAATACCGATCTCTATTGTACCTATTGACTAAAACCTATAGAGAATTCAACCCCTATAAGGAAGAATCCTCAGGAAACGTTACAAGAAAATTTTATATTAAAAATCGTTTAGTTTTGCTTCAATGTGCCTGACATCAAATGTATAACCACGCCGGAACTACAGAAACCAACTTAGCATAAAAATAAAACTTAGTATTAGAATCACATTCCCAATGATTGTAGAGGGTTTGTCAATTATATTCCCAAAAATCATAATTTAATAGCTTTTGCATCGTTTTAAGGTCAGATTTTGGCGAATGGCCAATGCTACCTGTAAAATACCTTAGACGCAGAGTTGGAGGAAATGTTAGTGGTCTATGTCTTGAATTTAGAATAATATAATACTAACAATCAAAAGGTAAAATGTAGATCAAATAATTAAATTATATAGAATTTTTTATTATTTGGATTCATCAAGTAAATAACACTACCACAGTTTAGAGATTGTCCAAGTACAAGCAATAATATTACAAAGTTACTTTATTTAAAATGCAGTGATATGATTTTAATGAACGTTTCCTTACCTGGCCAGTTATACAGGGTAAGTTTCTTAAAGTGATCCAATAGCTAACTTTTTTATTCTATATCTGACAGTATACTTCTTATGGGGGACCCTTTACGTTTTTATTTTGATTTTAGGTATGTATTCCACTTTTCACAATTACGCGCCATTTTTATAATATGGCGGCCGACTTACAAAAATTTCTTAATGAACATCCTACATTTTATGATGTTTTTTTAAATTTCCATGTGTTTTTAAGACTTTTTTTATTCTTTGCTATTTTTCTCTAAGCCTAACGCTTAGGGAGCTAGAGGCAATTAAAGTTCATATTTAGTTCCATAAGAATAACATGGGACAAACTTTATCTGCCCATATCTCCGATACCATTGATTAAAATAAAAAATACTCAATAGTAAAATTGTTTTAAATTGATGTTTTAAGAACATTTCACTAATAAAAATTAGCATTTACGCATAAATTAACTTCTTTCCAATATGGTGGAAAAAATAATTTTTGTTTGTTATTATGAAAAAATTGTTTTTAAAACATCAATTGGAGAAATTGTTACTCTCGAGATTTTTTTTTAATTTAATAAATGGTTTCGGAGTTATGGGCAGATAAAGTTTGCCCCATGTTATTCTTATGGAACTAAAAATGAACTTTAATTGCCTCTAGCTCCCTAACCGTTAGGTTTACAGGAAAATGGCAAAGAATATAAGAGTCTTTAAATGACATAGAAATTTCAAAAACACCATAAAATGTAGGGTGTTCATCCATATTGGGAAAATGGCGGGAAATTTTGAAAACTGAAATACATACCTGAAAGCAAAATAAAAAAGTAAAGCGGGTCCCCCATAAGAAGTATACTGTCATATAGAATAAAAAATTTAGGCATTGGATCACTTTAAAATACTCACCCTGAATGTGTGAGGTCAAGTTTGGGCAATAGTTCTACTTTGTGATACCTTTTGATTTACAACACGCTGCATACGGAAATCAATCCTTCTAACTAGTCCAGTTCTAACCAACTAGTCCTATTAGTCCTCACTAGTCCAGAAGTAGCCTCCAAATACGTAACGCGCGCTGAGTGCCGATCTCACTTTCATATTTGGTTATTTTTTAGGTGGACGGGGGAGGGGCGTATTTTGGAGTTTTTATTTCCTATACCTAATCAAAGAAATAAATATTGTACTAATGAATGAAATTCATGGATCAGCAGGATATGTCTGAGGCTGCCCTAAAACGTGCATACTTTTTTGAGGTGGAAATAATCAATCACTTAGCAAAATCTATACTTATTTAATACGCTAAGGGGTTTTTTGAGTTGAGAACTCCTCCTACAATTTTCAACCGATTTTCAAGTTTTTGATGTCATTGGATAGGGCTTGGTCTGTAGTTGTTTCCGCTAAAAACTGATGAGAATCGAACTGAAAAAAGCGATATCCACCATTGAATCTCAAAATTTTCCATTAAAATAACATTGGGATTGATTAAAGCATTTTAAACATCTGTTTACTGAATCAATGTTTTCATTTTTAAAATATTTAATTACGTAGATGTATTGTACATATAAGTTATTTATTGTTAGTATCAGAGGTCATTTTAGTTTGTCAGGTTGGCACAACAGCGACGCTGTTTTCAAATGTAAGACGGTTAAGATTTATTCTTTGGTGTGCTCGTGATTTGGAATGGCATAGAAAAATGTAAGTTTCATAAAACCTCATTTGTAGAATTAGATAGCAAATAATAATTACCTAATAAATTTCCTATAACCAATTGTAACGCTTAGATGTTTTTAATTCAATTTGCTGGTTTTTGCTTGTCCTAGAGAAATGTACTAAATAAGTAGTTTAAACTGACAACTTATTCCTATTCTCAACTCTTTGTAATAAAATCATTTCCTTGTACACTTGGATATTTAAATCATGTTAATGTTTGTAAATTAGTTTTACTTACTTTTAAAGTAGTTTGTATTTTGTTTAACAGATGCACCATCATTCCTTCAAGCGGTAGGCTCCTGAGATATCTTGATCGAGCCACAGCACACCAAATTATTAAAGTAAGATTAGTCCTTATTTTGTGTTTTTTATTTGCTAATTTGATATTCACATTATTGTATTGGTCTCATGTCATTGATTTAGAGCTAAAGTAACATTTGTACTGAATGAAAACAAATTGCTCGATTTCGAGCAACACGTAAACTAGTTCAATAAATTAAAATTTTATTTGGTAAGGCCTTTTATATTCAAAGAATACATCGTCAGACCATTATCAACGTAAACTAGTGTGTTAAAAATCCTTTACACAATTCTTAGTTACGATAACATTTGTTGGCCTATACTGAACCTTATCAGTGTTCAAGAATTTTTGTATATATGTTTACTAAACAATAATATCATATAAAGAAATTTAAATGAATTGACATACATTCAATTAGTGACCGGTCGATCAGTGTGTATTCCTATCGACAGTCCCCAGACATGGCAATATACTACTGTAACGTCAAACTGCCATCCAGTGCTTACTAATATCGTGTCCCCTGTCACACCCGTCTTCACAGAAACAGGTTGTAATTGATTCAATTTATCAGAGTACTAAGCGTTTCTGTCCACATGCATGTATTAGATACCCTCATCCCAGGACGACGTCTGATATATACTGTATGTTACTCTCAATTACTATATACGGACAATAATTGAAATTTTTTACATACTCGCGGAGTCAGTATTTAATTTGGACATTGGCTGAAGCAAACTAATCAAAACACGTTGTGGATCATTGCAAATGCGTGATTTCAGAAGTTAACACGTTGTTCGGAGGTTGAGTAACTCTACTAAACCCATAACTCGACATGGGGAAATTTGATTGCTAACGTCGGGTTGTGGGTACGCTAAATTATTTTTCGGAAAAGCGTTTCTCACGGACTCGACGTGCAGATGGATACACGATAACCTCACAACCCAATAATTATAGCAATACAATTTAGAGTCACACTATTAGTGCGCTGTCGTAAAAAAATATATTCATGCTAATAAGTCCAATTCAGACAAAAACATACCGAGTGGCGGATCGAACTTGTATAGATACACTGCTCTCAAAAACCTGAGAAGCAGGTATAGTCTTGTATAGACTAACTCAGAACTCGACATCAACTTCAGATCTGGCAAAGTGTCTATGACGCTCCCTCAACTGAGGAAAAAGCAAAAGAATTTACGGAAACATTGCTTTTCCAATTTAACTCCTCCTGTCCACTGCAACATATTTAATACCTTCTTTGCTTGTGCAGCTGAGAGTGTCGAATCGGAGCAAGACGGAAAGCAATTTTCAGATTCATTCTAGAAGCGAATAAACAGTTCTTTCAATCCAAACTATGTGATTCTGCAGCTATTTTGAAATTCTATCCAAGTTCAAAAATAAAATCTCGTTTGGAATAGATAACATTTCCATAAAGACCCTAATTTGAGGTTTTGTTTTGAAATAAATTCTCCTTTATGTCATCTAATCAATAGTTCGCTAGTCATTCTCATCAAATGTTCAAAACTGCCAAAGTTAAAACAAATGTCAAGAAAATCTCTAGTAACTTGGCTGCTAATTAACGTCCAACAGCCCTGCTGCCGACAGTCTCAAATGTGCTCAAGGAAGTAGTTTCATTCAAAAAATAATGAAATAAAAATCAACTAACAGACACACGTGAATTAAACTCTCGTTTCTTTGATAGTACAATATGGATTTTAACGCAATACGTCTACAAAGTCCGGCCTGATCCAATTCATTGAAGACTGTCTCGACACTATGGTCGGAGGGGCCGGTGTGGTCGTATGCCTTGCCGACTTGTCAAATGCATTTTACCGTGTCGCACCGGCCGTTCTGGTGGAGAAGGCGGCTGTCCTGTTAACGTCCGGTGTTACCCTGAACTGGATAGAGTCCTGATCGTACTCAAAGCACTTAAATTGACTTCTTTACAAATCAGCGTGACAAAGTTCGATTGTAATCTGACTTAATACAGGAGCACTTATTATTCCGCAAGACTCGATCTTGGGGCCCTTACTCTTCTTGATATACGTAAACAACACCCACTCTCACCTTCCGCCTGACAATCTCATTATTTTTGCTGACGACACAACATTGATCACCAAAGACCCTGATCAATTAAAACTCGAAATAAATGCCAACATCGGAACCAACTAACTTGCACAGTAAGCTTTGGAAAAAATAAAAGTGCTGGGCCCCTAAAAAGAATGGTTTGCACGTTACTAAAAGATAGATAGATCATTTGTTGATTATTAGATACTGTAGCTACTCATGAATATAAAAAAAGAAAAAAAATTGTAAATTCATGAGTAGGTATAGTATCTAATAATTATTACTTACCATAAAGAAAAATTCAGACCGAAAGGAATCAAGATAATTTGTTGTTAAACCTTCTAGGCTAATTAAAATAGATTTTACAACGAGAGTTTGGAGTAATCAGATTTAGATTTATTAACACATCCTCGATGGAACCATCTATTACATTCCGATTAACATTGTATACCCTCTTCTGTATCAAAGACCTTCTTTATACACTGCACACAAGTGGTGATATCCATAGCAAAGATGACAGAAACCAGATGTAATATCCTTTATATAAACACTTTTTAATGAGCTTGTTGATGATTTCTTGCTGGTTGTTTTTTAAGAGCTACGTCTCAACAGTATCTGCACGGACTGCTTGTTCCACCCGTAACAGACACTGCTGAACAGTAGCAATCAAAAACTATCTTTTATATAGTACGATAACTATAAACTTGAGATCAAAAAAGCAGTGAAAAAGAAAGAAAGTAACGAGAGATTAATTCAGTGCTTCAGCGTTGGTACACTGACTGTATGACTGACTCAGCTGACAGCTGTCACCTGCAGATGGAGGCTGAGGTATTTTATACAGTATAAAACTAGCAGGATTTTATATTAAGTTATAAAATATTTGTAATATTCGTGAAAAATCTAGATGAATTGAAACTTGAAGATTTTTAATTGACGATGAATGTCCAACTGATAGGCTGTTATGGTGAAAACGTGATATATGGCAGAATCTGTAGGTTATATGGCCCACCCATGCAGATCAGTGTGTAAACAAAACTTGCAGAAAACCAAGGTAAGCACACAAAATCACTGACACTCTAACACAGCTAAAGTACGCAATCCGCCATCTTGACACAAAAAAAATCCTGAGATTATTCAAATTTCAAAAACAAGAATCCAAAATATTTGTAAGAAGACTGTCTAAAAAGAGAAACTTTAACAAAGAACAAGGGAGGCGATAGCCGGTCCAGATCATCTGAGGCGAAACGTAATGCAATTAATTCTTTCATGACGAGTCTGAAAACTTTGGAAACGGATTACTGCCGTTGCCATTGGTCGCAGACCTTCGCACTTATACCATCAGCGCCTTCGACTCCATCCCTGGGCGTCGTCAGTCCATAAGCTCGATGTGTTTCGAGGAATAGCTCCAGGCGGAGAAGGGTCGAATCGCTCCAGACGAACGGAGAAATCGATGGTTCCGCTGGGAATGACTTCCTTGCCCGTCATAGGACAATTGTAACGTCTCCCTCTGCGAGAATGCTGAACTGACACTTGACGGTCTACTTGTACAGCTCTCAATTGATACCCAACAAACCCAGAAGAAGATGGCCGAGGAGTTTCGTGCATCCGCAATCCTTGGCGACAGTGTACCGGAAATCTCCTATTTGCTTTTGAAGGGGCCAGGGGGCAAGTAACAATCTTTTATTATAGTTAAGATGATAATAAACAATTCATACTTGGATAAACTAAGGTTTTCTGCCTTATGAAGAGGATTTCTTCTTTATGGTAACGACCATTGCAAAGGAGTTGGTCGAATATTCAATCTTCATGCCTATAAAGTATCAGTTTTAAGGTCTGTTGGCTACCAATGATAATTACAGAGGTCATGTATGTTAAAGGGCCAGTTTTAAAAATATATTGGTTATTAATATAATTGTAATATAGTGAGGTTAAACAATTCTATCACATCTTCTTCATAAAAAATATATAGTCGAAGTGAAAATGTTAACATATATACAAGAAGTTTTAACAATTTTTATACATGCGTATATATTATAAAACCTCTCCCCTTGCTTAATTTATTTTAATTCTCAGTGTTTGATTTTCACATAAACCCTGTAAAATATTGTTGGATATATGTTATCCTACGTTTACAGATAACAGATGATGAAAGTATGCTCAACCGCCGTAGTGAGTACACAAAATGATACAAAGCTCCGAAGACGGTCGACACCCGTCATTGGGTAAATCAGCAGAATTGCAATTGAGTGTCCTAGAATGCTCTATTGGAGCAACAATCCTAGGGCATCATCCTGACAAGGACCCCAACAACACGCCATTTAGGATGAACAAGGTCCAAGAACGAGGGTTTTCTGCTTAACACAGGGGTTACTAAATTTCAAGGCTTGGAATACACCGGAATAAAATGAGGGGGGTGGGGTATTGATGTAATAAAGCTTAAATACTTACATTCGACAACGTAATCGGTTTCGAGTCACTAATAAATAATAATTAACATGAGGAAAATTTAAATTAGTTTTATTTTGTTTTGTGACGATAATGTACTCTTATTTAAAACAATTATTAATTTCAAATCAAATTATTAATGAAAGAAGGACTATTTTAACCATTTTATATTTTGAATTGAACTGACTGGTTACATTAATATATAGGTCGGTAAAGCAGTACGCTTTAGCAGTAATCAATATGTATTGACTGCTCGGTGAGCTACTGAGCTTGCTCAACCCATACGTTTGTTGTTCATAAAGAGTTACAGCTCCTGTAACAATCCAGATTCCCTTTTTACATTATTACGTTTAAAAAATCAGTTTATTTTAAACGTTCTGGGACTTATAAAAAATTTCAGTTTATAGTTTACGAAATTGTTCATTGATTATCTAATCAAAGGAATGTCAAACGACAGCATGCATAAGTTTACTGCCACAAATGTAATTTTACTAAGTACTCACTTATACGAAGGTGCATATACAATTTCACGAATAATGTATCGAGGTGCTAGAAGTCGCACACAAAAATTGTACAATTTTTCCTGCAATTACAATTACAATTGTAAAAAAAATTGTAAAAAAAATTGTAATGTGTATGAATCTCAACAGGAGTTGTATCATCGAAAGGTTGAGGCTCAAAATTTAGTGGAAACCAAAGAAGAGAACAAAAGCCACCCAATTTCAGATGAAGATAATTAAAGTAAAGGAATCTTTGAAGGGTATTAAATTTGATGACGAAGGACGTGGACCAGAATTGTTTCCCCCAAACCAACTTTGACCTCGGAGCCGCTACCTCGCTAAGGACCATCCTTCTCTACAACCGGACTATTCCCACTTCTTAATGCAAAATACTCCAACCTCCCCCTAATACTCACCGTTTGTGTAGATGCTGCCCGCGAGGCATCCACACAGAACCGTCTAGGCCTAGGCCTACAAGTTCTTCGGCCGTATGGAGGAACCCTTCCTCTTCCCGCGGAAGGAAATGCTTCTCTCTCCCCCTCCTGCTTGACCTTAAAAGTAGAGACAATTACTCTAAAATAAACTAACAATAAACTTCCATGTTAGGCCTACTTTAAAGGGCAAACGCCAAACTTTGCTTAAAAAGTGTCCATTAATACCGGACAATTTTAGGAAATTGTATTTTTTTAAATATATTATTAAAATTGAAGAGATAATATGATTGATTTATTTTAATTCTAAGTGTTTGATTTCATATAAACCCTGTAAAATATTGTTGGATATGTGTTATATTACGTTGGCAGAACACAGATGATGAACACAGATTGTCCATGCTGTAAAAATTCGATGACAATAAAGTTTCTTGATTCTTGATGAAAGTATGCCAAAGCGCAGGTTTGGCTACACCAAAGGTTACAAAGCTACGGAGACGATCGACTCACGTCATTGGGGTAAACCAGCGGAGTTATATGCCCTAGGATGCTCTGTTGGAACAAAAATTCTAGAACATCATCCTGACAAGGACTCCAACCACACGCCATTCAGGCGTTTGGATAAGATCAACAATCCAGATACCCGGGACCTTGTCTGTTCCTTGACGGAACGCGATGTCCCAGACCGATTAGGACAGTCATTGGGACTGTTGGACAAGGTCCTCGAACACCGCTACTCATGTCTTATAAATACCGAAGTTGCAACAGATATGTACACTCAGTAAATTTAAAAGATATTCTATATATTCCCCGTATGTACAATGGGATGAGGATGTATGTTTGCTACCATAATAATGTTGAAAACAAAAATAGTATAACGATTTCTCAGGAATGATGTGACTTAATAGTATCAAGTTTGGAAGTTTTGTTTTCCCCTAAAACCCCATTGGATGAGTATGTATGTTTGTCACCTTATAGGTATGTAAGCAAAGATTAAATCATCTAAAGAATGTACATAATAAATTGTCACTTATGTTAATTAATAAAATAAATAAATGGTTGCGTTGATTTTCCTTAAAGATAGCATGAAACGAATTTTTTTATACTCTCCGAAATCACTTTTCTATATTGTTTGTTTTTTCCTATGTTATGTATTTCTTTGTTTATTGTATGTTCCTATGTAAAAAAATTATTCACGAATAAAAGTTTTTCAACTTAATTTTTTCTTCTTGAACTTGAATATACCATAACTCGTCATACCATAACTCAAATTTTTATAAGTATGAAATATATGTGTAAGAACTGTTTTTGAAATACATTTTCTTACAGAATAATCATGAATTAAGATGACATAAACAAGTAACATAAATAAGTAACATTTGTACTGAATGAAAACAAATTGCTCGATTTCGAGCAACACGTAAACTAGTGTGTTAAAAATCCTTTACACAGTTCTTAGTTACGATAACATTTGTTGGCCTATACTGAACCTTATCAGTGTTCAAGAATTTTTGTATATATGTTTACTAAAAAATAATATCATATAAAGAAATTTAAATGAATTGACATACATTCAATTAGTGACCGGTCGATCAATGTGTATTTCTATCGACAGTCCCCAGACATGGCAATATACTACTGTAACGTCAAACTGCCATCCAGTGCTTACTAATATCGTGTCCCCTGTCACACCCGTCTTCACAGAAACAGATTATAATTAATTCAATTTATCAGAGTACTAAGCGTTTCTGTCCACATGCATGTATTAGATGCATGGGGATATCCTCATCCCAGGACGACGTCTGATATACTGTATATGTTACACTCAATTACTATATACGGACAATAATTGAAATTTGTTACATACTCGCGGAGTGAGTATTTAATTTGGACATTGGCTGAAGCAAACTATTCAAAACACGTTGTGGATCATTGCAAATGCGTGATTTCAGAAGTTAACACGTTGTTCGGAGGTTGAGTAACTCTACTACACCCATAACTCGACATGGGGAAATTTGATTGCTAACGTCGGGTTGTGGGTACGCTAAATTATTTTTCAGAAAAACCGAAAAGCGTTTCTCACGGACTCGACGTGCAAATGGATACACGACATCCTCACAGCCCAATAATTATAGTAATACAATTTAAGAGTCCCACTATTAGTGCGCTGTCGTAGAAAAATATATTCATACTAATAAGTCCAATTCAGACAAAAACATACCGAGTGGAGGTCGAACTTGTATAGATACACTGCTCTCAAAAACTTGAGAAGCAGGTATAGTCTTGTATAGACTAACTCAGAACTCGACATCAACTTCAGATCCGGCAAAGTGTCTATGACGCTCCCTCAACTAAGGAAAAAGCAAAAGAATTTATGGAAACATTGCTTTTCCAATTTAACTCCTCCTGTCCACTGAAAGCTTTTAAAATGAAAACTAACTCACTATCGTGAATAATTGTCGACATTAGGGACAAAAACAGTACTGACTTCATATTACTTATACTGGAAACTACTCAAATCAGACGAATCCAAGCGGAACTATAGCAACCACAAAAGACGATACAGATCCATGATTAAAGCAGAAAAAACTCACTTTCAGAACGACTAACCAATGCTAAAAATTTTCAAGTGGCGCTTGGAAAATTGTAAATAAATTAAGAACTAAGGCCAAATCAACGAACAAAAACATACAACTCTGCCATGATGTGCAACCTGTGACGGACCCTGGTGATGTTTGCAACATATTTAATACCTTCTTTGCTCGTGCAGCTGAGAGTGTCGAATCGGAGCAAAACAGAAAGCAAATTTCAGATTCATTCTAGAAGTGAATAAACTGTTCTTCCAATCCAAACTCCGTGATTCTGCTGATTTTTTGCGTATCAACTGTTTTGGATATTCTATCCAAGTTCAAAAATAAAACCTCGTTTGGAATTAATAACATTTCCATAAAGAACCTATTTTGAGGCTTTGTTTTGTAATAAATTCTCCTTTATCTCATCTAATCAATAGTTCACAACCCATTCTCATCAACTGTTCAAAACTGCCAAAGTTAAAACAAATTTCAAGAAAAACTCTGGTAATTTAGCTGCTAATTAGCGTCCAACAGCCCTGCTGCCGACAGTCTCAAAAGTGCTCAAGGAAGTAGTTTCATTAAAAAAATAATCAAATAAAAATCAATTAACAGACACTCGTGAATTAAACTTTCGTTTCTTTGATAGTACAATATGGCCTTTAACGCAATGCGTCTACAAAGTCCGGCCTGATCCAATTCATTGAAGACTGTCTCGACACTATGGTCGGAGGGGCCGGCGTGGTCGTATGCCTTGCCGACTTGTCAAATGCATTTTACCGTGTCGCACCGGCTGTTCTGGTGGAGAAGGCGGCTGTCCTGTTAATGACCGGTGTTACCCTGAACTGGATAGAGTCCTGATCGTACTCAAAGCACTTAAATTGACTTTTTTACAGACCAGCGTGACAAAGTTCGATTGTAATCTGACTTAATACAGGAGCACTTATTATTCCGCAAGACTCGATCTTGGGGAACTTACTCTTCTTGATATACGTAAACAACACCCACTCTCACCTTCCGCCTGACAATCTCATTATTTTTGCTGACGACACAACATTGATCACCAAAGACATTGATCAATTAAAACTCGAAATAAATGCCAACATCGGAACCAACTAACTTGCACAGTAAGCTTTGGAAAAATAAAAGTGCTGGGCCCCTTTTAATTTTTTCTTTTAAAAAGAATGGTTTGCACGTTACTAAAAGATAGATAGATCATTTGTTGATTATTAGATACTGTAGCTACTCATGAATATAAAAAAAAGAAAAAAAATTGTAAATTCATGAGTAGGTATAGTATCTAATAATTATTACTTACCATAAAGAAAAATTCAGACCGAAAGGAATCAAGATAATTTGTTGTTAAACCTTCTAGGCTAATTAAAATAGATTTTACAACGAGAGTTTGGAGTAATCAGATTTAGATTTATTAACACATCCTCGATGGAACCATCTATTACATTCCGATTAACATTGTATACCCTCTTCTGTATCAAAGACCTTCTTCATACACTGCACACAAGTGGTGATATCCATAGCAAAGATGACAGAAACCAGATGTAATATCCTTTATATAAACACTTTTTAATGAGCTTGTTGATGATTTCTTGCTGGTTGTTTTTTAAGAGCTCCGTCTCAACAGTATCTGCACGGACTGCTTGTTCCACCCATAACAGACACTGCTGAACAGTAGCAATCAAAAACTATCTTTTATATAGTACGATAACTATAAACTTGAGATCAAAAAAGCAGTGAAAAAGAAAGAAGGTAACGAGAGATTAATTCAGTGCTTCAGCGTTGGTACACCTGACTGTATGACTGACTCAGCTGACAGCTGTCACCTGAAGATGGAGGCTGAGGTATTTAATACAGTATAAAACTAGCGGGATTTTATATATAGTTATAAAATATTTGTAATATTCGTGAAAAATCTAGATGAATTGAAACTTGAAGAATTTTAATTGACGATGAATGTCCAATTGATAGGCTATTATGGTGAAAACGTGATATATGGCAGACTCTGTAGGTTATATGGCCCACCCATGCAGATCAGTGTGTAAACAAAACTTGCAGAAAACCAAGGTAAGCACGCAAAATCACTGACACTCTAACACAGCTAAAGTACGCAATCCGCCATCTTGACACAAAAAATCCTGAGATTATTCAAGTTTCAAAAACAAGAATCCAAAATATTTGTAAGAAGACTGTCTAAAAGGAGAAACTTTAACAAAGAACAAGGGAGGCGATAGCCGGTCCAGATCATCTGAGGCGAAACGTAATGCAATTAATGCTTTCATGACGAGTCTGAAAACTTTGGAAACGGATTACTGCCGTTGCCATTGGTCGCAGACCTTCGCACTTATACCATCAGCGCCTTCGACTCCATCCCTGGGCGTTGTCAGTCCATAAGCTCGATGTGTTTTGAGGAATACCTCCAGGCGGACAAGCGTCAAATCGCTCCAGACGAACGGAGAAATCGATGGTTCCGCTGGGAATGACTTCCTTGCCCGTCATAGGACAATTGTAGCGTCTCCCTCTGCGAGAATGCTGAACTGACACTTGACGGTCTACTTGTACAGCTCTCAATTGATACCCAACAAACCCAGAAGAAGATGGCCGAGGAGTTTCGTGCATCCGCAATCCTTGGCGACAGTGTACCGGAAATCTCCTATTTGCTTTTGAAGGGGCCATAGGGCAAGTAACAATCTTTTAATATAGTTAAGATGATAATAAACAATTCATACTTGGATAAACTAAGGTTTTCTGCCTTATGAAGAGGATTTCTTCTTTATGGTAACGACCATTGCAAAGGAGTTGGTCGAATATTCAATCTTCATGCCTTATAAAGTATCAGTTTTAAGGTCTGTTGGCTACCAATGACAATTACAGAGGTCATGTATGTTAAAGGGCCAGTTTTAAAAATATATTGGTTATTAATATAATTGTAATATAGTGAGGTTAAACAATTCTATCACATCTTCTTCATAAAAAATATATAGTCGAAGTGAAAATATTAACATCTATACAAGAAGTTTTAACAATTTTTATACATGCGTAAATATTATAAAACCTCTCCCCTTGATTTATTTATTTTAATTGTAGTGTTTGATTTCACATAAACCCTGTAAAATATTGTTGGATATGTGTTATCCTACGTTTACAGATAACAGATGATGAAAGTATGCCCAACCGCCGTAGTGGGTACACAAAATGAAACAAAGCTCCGAAGACGGTCGACACCCGTCATTGGGTAAATCAGCAGAATTGCAATTGAGTGTCCTAGAATGCTCTATTGGAGCAATAATCCTAGTGCATCATCCTGACAAGGACACCAACAACACACCATTTAGGATGGACAAGGTCCAAGAACGAGGGTTTTCTGCTTAACACAGGGGTTACTAAATTTCAAGGCTTGGAATACACCGGGGGAAATTGAGGGGGATGGGGTGTTGATGTAATAAAGCTTAAATACAGTACTTACATTCGACAACGTAATCGGTTTCGAGTCAATAATAAATAATAATTAACATGAAGAAAATTTAAATTAGTCCTATTATGTTTTGTGACGATAATGTACTTTTATTTTTAAAAAATTATTAATTTCAAATCAAATTATTAATTAAAGAAGGACTATTTTATATTTTGAATTGAACTGACTGTTTACATTAATATTAGGTTGGTAAAGCAGTACGCTCAATATGTATTGACTGCTCGGTAAGCTACTGAGCTTGCTCAACTCATACGTGTAATGAGGGATTATGACAAAACAAAATGAAAACTCACATATTAAGATGAATACCTTTAGAAAGGTTTTATTTAACTAGAAATACACACATCACTTTATAAGAACAAGGAAATGAACTATTAATAAACAAACATTATAAATTAACCATCTGATTGGATAAACAAAATATACAAATAATATAACATTCTTCCCTCCAGGGGTTTTCTGATTTACGTCTCATAATCATCAAGGTACCTTGGGGTACGTCTTTGTCTATAGCTTCGTCGAGGACTGCCTTGAACGTTTCTAGTGTCATTGTGCTCACGTAACATTTCTTTATTTGTAACTTGAGACATATTACTTTCTTGCACATCTTGACTTGTTTCGTCATTATTGTTGTCAGGTTGCTCACTTGGATTGGTAGGACTGTCTAAAGTTTCGTGGTTTTCTTTTGCAAACGCAGGAATATCTACTCTGGATCTCCCTATAGGGGCTAGATGTCGTGTAGAAACAGTTGCCTCTCTGCCATCAGCATATTGAACATGGGCATACTCAGCATTTCCATGGAGTAACGTAACTTCTTCTACAAGTGGTTCGTATTTTGATGCTCTGACATGTTTCTTCAAATATACAGGTCCAGGTGTAAGCAACCATGAAGGAGCCGATTGGCCATTCCCGGTTCGTCTTGGATGAATGAACATCCGTTCATGTGGGGTGGCATTAGTGCTTGTACACAATAGGGAGCGAACAGAATGTAGGGCACTTTGCAACACAGATTCCCAACGCGTTGTATCTAGATTAGCTGATTTCAAGGCAAGTTCAATACTCTTCCACAAAATGCCATTGTATCTTTCTACTTGCCCATTCCCTTGTGGGTTATAAGCCGTCGTTCTACTAGTGGCGATACCAAGAGTATTCAAAAACTCCTTTAATTCTTGCGACATGAAAGAACTTCCGCGGTCAGAATGTAAATAAGTTGGTATGCCAAATAAGTAGAAAAGATTCTTTAGATGATTGATTACCGTTGAAGATGACAGATCAGAACAAGGGAAGGCAAACGGAAACCTCGAATACTCATCTATCACCACTAAAAGATAACGATTCCTACTCACTGTCGGCAATGGCCCTTTGAAATCTATGTTGAGTCGTTCAAAAGGCGAAGTCGCTTTAATGAGTGTTCCATTTTGTTTGAAAAACCGTGGTTTAATAGCAGCGCAAACATCACATGAGGCAATTACACGACGCACTTCTTCCAAAGAATACGGTAAATTTTTGCTTCTTATGTAATGGTATAAACGAGTAACTCCTGGATGACAAAGTGCTCTATGAATTTCTTTCAGATTCTTTGTTGGATCTAAGATGGCTGAACAAATTCGTGAAAAAGCATCTGCAGTGACATTTTCTTTACCAGGCCGATAGATTATGTCATAGTGAAAACAGGATAACTCCATCCGCCATCGCATTATTTTTTCATTCTTCACTTTTCCATGTTTTGTATTATCGAACATAAATGACACTGACCTTTGATCTGTGATAAGTTTGAAATGATTGCCAACAAGAAAATGTCTCCATTTGTGAAGAGCTTCAACAATTGCTTGAGCTTCCTTCTCAACTGAAGAGTGTTTAGTTCAGAACCTGATAAAATCCTTGAGAAGAATGCTACGGGACGACCAGATTGAGATAAAGTTGCAGCAAGAGCAGTTTCAGAAGCATCTGTTTCAACTGTGAAAGGTGTTTCTGGATCAATACTTGTTAAAACTGCATTTTCAATCTCCTTTTTTAAAGTTTTGAATGCATTAAGTGCCTCTCGTGCCAGAGGAAATGAACATCTCGCTAGTGGGGCTACCTTGTCTGAAAACTGAGGGATATGCGAAGAATAGTGTGAAAACATCCCCAAAGTCCTTCTTAATGATGCAACATCTCTAGGCGGAGGTAGTTTTCTTAAAGGATCCAGTCTAGCAGGGTCTGGCCTTATGGTCTTATTTGTAATCAAATATCCTAGGAGGTTGATAGAGGTAGTAGAGAATGATGACTTGTCGCTGTTAATTGTTAAATTATACTTTTTAGCTGCTTCCATGAATCTTCTGAGATTGCCATCATGTTCAGCTTGGGATTTTCCACAAACGGTTACATCATCTAAGTATGTGTATGTATCTTTGAGATTTTCCGTGCGAATAATTTCATCAATAACTCGTTGAAATGCAGCAACACCATTTGTTACCCCAAATGGAATACGCTTGAACTGGAAAAGCTGACCGCAAGCCTCAAAAGCTGTGTATGGTTTATCTTCATCTCGGATTGGAATTTGATGGTAAGCGCTTTTCAAATCTATTGTACTAAAGACCTCATTGTTTGCAACGTTATTTACAATTTCCTCTATTCTTGGTAATGGATATGCATCCAATAGTGTGAAACGGTTAATGGTTCTAGAATAGTCTATAACCATTCTTTTCTTGTGATTGTCACTAGACACAACTAGTGGCTGGGCCCTCCACGGAGAAATACTGGGCTCGATTATACCTGCACGAAGAAGTTGTGTTATCTCGTTTTCAATGAACTTTAAATCTTCTACCGAGTGTCGACGAGATTTTATTGCAATGGGCTTACATTCTGGCTTAAGATTAGAAAATAAAGAAGCAGGTTGAACGCATGCTGCAGCAACACTACATACTTTCAAGGGGTCTTTGATTCCACCAAATTTTAACTGTACACTTTCATGCTGTTTTAGTATATCATGTCCTATGATTATATCTGCACACAGGTCCGAGAGAATGAAAAGATTAACGTTATCATAGGAATGACCCAAAACTTTGAGATTAACTTTACATTGTCCTTTAATGCTAGATGTCATAGACATTGAGGCCATAGAAACCTTACCCATTGAAGGACCAATACTTAAAAGAAGTTTATTGGCTGTATTTTCATTTATGAAACTTAACGTGCTACCTGTATCTATAAGAGCAAACACATTTTTGTCATTAATGGTAGCAGGAACAGTACTCCTAGCTAACCCCCCAGCAGTGGCAACAAGATCAACAGAGCCATTTATTTCTCTTCGTTCATTGATTTTCGTCTTAGAGGTCTGTTTGGACACGGATTTGCATACCTTAGCGAAATGACCCAGTTTACCACATAAATGGCAAGTAATATCCTTAGCAGGGCATTTCATGCGTGGGTGTTTGAAATTGCCACAGTAAAAACACTTCTGATGGACAGCAGCCACAGTCGTGCTGTCTATATTACACACTGAACTAGGTTGACTAGATGTTTGAAAATGAGATGAAATATTATCTTTAGATGAAACAGCATTTACAGGTACCGTCGAGGAAAATGACAAAGACTGATTGTATGCTAATTCTAGGGACCTCGCTTGTTCATAGGCATCTTCTAATGTTAAACTATACTTTTCCAAAAGCCGTTGACGTATTTCAGTAGACTTAAGGCCCGAAATGAAGGCATCACGGATGAAACTATCTCTATGTTCCTCTGCTGTTACAGCTTTAAACTGACAATTTTTACTTAATACTTTAAGCGCCTGGAGATACTGATCGACTGATTCATCAGGTAATTGACATCGAGTAGCCAATTTATGCCTGGCAAAAATTTCATTGACTGGTTTATTGTAGATACTGTCTAGCGTTTTAATAGCACTGTCATAGGTTTTACAATTACTGATAAACTCGTCTATATCTGAAGAAATGTAATTTACAAGTATTTTCAACTTATCATCATCAGAAACGGCTGGTTCAATACTAATAATGAAGTTATGAAATGTCCTAAACCAATGATTCCATTCTTTACTAGCTGAGGCTGAATTGGGATCTACTTTGAATACTTCAGGTTTTAGAATCTTTTCCATTTTCTAGTTAAATAAATTGTAATGAGGGATTATGACAAAACAAAATGAAAACTCACATATTAAGATGAATACCTTTAGAAAGGTTTTATTTAACTAGAAATACACACATCACTTTATAAGAACAAGGAAAAGAACTATTAATAAACAAACATTATAAATTAACCATCTGATTGGATAAACAAAATATACAAATAATATAACAATACGTTAGTTGTTCATAAGAGTTACAGCTCCTGTAACAATCCAGATTCTCTTTTTACATTATTACGTTTAAAAAATCAGTTTATTTTAAACGTTCTGGGACTTATAAAAAATTTCAGTTTATAGTTTACGAAATTGTTCATTGATTATCTAATCAAAGGAATGTCAAACGACAGCCTGCATAAGTTTACTGCCACAAATTTAATTTTACTAAGTACTCACTTATACGAAGGTGCATATACAATTTCACGTATAATGTATCGAGGTGCTAGAAGTCGCACTCAAAAATTGTAATGTGTATGAATCTCAACAGGAGTTGTATCATCGAAAGGTTGAGGCTCAAAATTTAGAGGAAACCAAAGAAGAGAATAAAAGCCACCCAATTTCAGATGAAGATAATTAAAGTAAAGGAATCTTTGGAAGGTATTAAATTTGATGACGAAGGACGTGGACCAGAATTGTTTCCCCCAAACCAACTTTGACCTCGGAGCCGCTACCTCGCTAAGGACCATCCTTCTCTACAACCGGACTATTCCCACTTCTTAATGTAAAATACTCCAACCTCCCCCTAATACTCACCGTTTGTGTAGATGCTGCCCGCGAGGCATCCACACAGAACCGTCTAGGCCTAGGCCTACAAGTTCTTCGGCCGCAGGGAGGAACCCTTCCTCTTCCCGCGGAAGGAAAGGCTTCTCCCTCCCCCTCCCGCTTGACCTCAAAAGTAGAGACAATTACTATAAAATAAACTAACAAAACTTCCATGTTAGGCCTACTTTTAAGGCCAAACGCCAAACTTAGCTTAAAGGGTGTCCATTAATACCGGACAATTTTAGTAAATTGTATTTTTTTAAATATATTATTAAAATTGTAGAAATAATATGATTGATTTATTTTAATTCTCAGTGTTTGATTTCATATAAACCCTGTAAAATATTGTTGGATATGTGTTATATTACGTTGGCAGAACACAGATGATGAACACAGATTGTCCATGCTGTAAAAATTCGATGACAATAAAGTTTCTTGATTCTTGATGAAAGTATGCCAAATCGCAGGTTTGGCTACACCAAAGGTTACAAAGCTCCGGAGACGATCGACTCACGTCATTGGGGTAAACCAGCGGAGTTATATGCCCTAGGATGCTCTATTGGAACAAAAATCCTAGGGCATCATCCTGACAAGGACTCCAACCACACGCCATTCAGGCGTTTGGATAAGATCAACAATCCAGATACCCGGGACCTTGTCCGTTCCTTGACGGAACGCGATGTCCCAGGCCGATTAGGACGTTCATTGGGACTGGTGGACAAGGTCCTCGAACACGGATTCTTTGCAGAGGTTAGTAACTTTCATGTCTTATAAATACACCAAGTTGCAACAGATATGTGCACTCAGTAAATGTAAAAGATATTCTATATATTCCCCGTATATACAATGGGATGAGGATGTATGTTTGCTACCATAATAATGTTGAAAACAAAAATAGTACAACGATTTCTCAGTATAGATGTGACTTAATAGTATCAAGTTTGGAATTTTTGTTTTCCCCATAAACCGCATGGGATGAGTATGTATGTTTGTCACCTTATAGGTATGTAAGCAAAGATTAAATAATCTAAAGAATGTACATAATAAATTGTCACTTATGTTAATTAATAAAATAAATAAAGGGTTGCGTTGATTTTCCACAAAAATAGCATGAAACGTAGTTTTTTTTATTCTCCGACATCACTTAAGTGAAATTAGTTCAAAATTCTATATTGCTTGTTTTTTTCCTATGTTATGTATTTCGATGTTTATTGTATGTTCCTATGTAAAAAATTATTCACGAATAAAAGTTTTTCAACTTAATGTTTTTCTTCTTGGACTTGAATATGCTAACTCGTCATACCATAACTCAAATGTTTATAAGTATGAAATATATGTGTAAGAACTGTTTTTGAAATACATTTTCTTACAGAACAATCATGAATTAAGATTACATAAACATAATTATATGACTAACAGATGATGAAAGCGGTAGCGGCATATGTGGGTATGGTGATTACGGAACTGTCATAGCCATAGAAGACAGAGGAAAGAAAATTGCTGTAAAAATGCAACAAATGTACGATTATTGGACGAAGGAAACCGGTGAGACAGAAAAAAAGGTTAGTTTTATTTATATTATTTGCATGATACATGTTGGTTGGCATATTTTTTACCCCTAACAAATAAAGAATGCATATACCTGTTTCCTGAGAGTCTTAAGTATCGTGATGGCGAGATACTTAAAATTGATATATTATTGATCCAAACCAAAACCCTCACCGGAAATGCCAGTGGTCAAATTTCCCCCGATTTAGAATGGAACAAGTTACAATATCAGGGGTAGTCATTGTCCATGTTTGCCCCGAAAAAGGTTGAGGCTAAAAATTTAGTGGACACCAAAGAAGAGAATAAAAGCCTCCCAATTTCAGATGAAGATAATTAAAGTAAAGGCGTCCTCGAAGGGTATGAAATTTGATGACGACTTCCCCCAAACGGAAGACCAAATCAGAGGCTTGAAAATCAGGGTGAATATTAAAACAAGAGAGTACCTAATTATCACCGATGACAGATAAATAACCAAGGCAAAAGTAAGTTCCGAGACAAGTACACAAAGACCAAGTATTTCAGAGAATAAACACTAACAGCTTAGAATATTTTTTTTTGGAATACAAATGTTTTGAATCAGAGTTAACAAAAAAAGCAAAAAACAATTGTAATTCGCATGGGCCCCAAATATACGCCCTAGAACTCTCAAAATATCCATATTATTCTTAAGAACAAATTGTAAGTACAACAGCAGTAGAAATGTTGTAATTACAAATGGTAACAAGTCAGGATGAACAAAAGTTTCAGTTATAAAATATTTATTAATTCTAACTGGGTTTACATCACCTAACACTTTGGTCAAATATCGACCAGATTACGATCTGTTTTTTTTTTTTCTTAGTTTATAATAATTATATCCTAACTATTGAAAATAGGAAGCACTGGGTACATCCTTTAAAGAGTTCCCGTTTACTAAAAGGAGTATTTGTTAGTCTTTTTTGTGACCTCCGAAGTGACGAGGTAAAGTTTTATAATTAGGCCTACTTTATACATTACTTAGTTTACGGATAACATATTTATCCCTAAACTATAAATACAGGAAAAATTTTAGTTTTTTAATTTTAAAACTTTTGCACTGAGTTTTTAATGGACTTTGAAACTGCAAAATCTTAAATTACGTTAAAATCGTCCTTTATCATAATAATATTCATATTTAAATATTAATTATTTTTTTTATTAGTATAATATAAAAAAATTGGTTTTTTATTTATGAACATGTGGCAACACTAAGAGAAGAGGCAGTGCAGCTACGTTTGGGCAGTGACGCAAGTCTCGAATTTTGCAGCCATGTCGACGATGATGTCCTGATGCTGTACGCGTCTCGTGTGAACCGTGCCATTTGATTACATACACTGCCGCTTGATCAATCGCCACTGCAGAAGGCAGCTGCAACGTCGCAGCTGTAAAAATCCCGTGTGAACCGAGAAAGGCCGACGCGAGCGTGAAGCTTGCAGCCACATCGACTCAGCATCACGGGCGCTGCTACGCCTCTCGTGTGAACCACTCCATTTGCTTACATACACGCTAAAAAATGCTTAAACGTTGAATCAAATTTTAACAAAATAAAATATAGGCCTATAAGAAAAACAATTACTTCTAGGTATCCTACTTAAATGTGGTCTACTCTCACATTTTAACTTTCCTGGACATAGGTTTGTTCTTCATATTGAAAGAGATTAGTTTTAAGTAAGTTAGCCCAGTTAAGACACCACACTCTATTAAAAATTTAACATAGCCTACTTAAAATATTTTTAAATAGCGTAAACTTAGGTTAGGTTAGGGTAGTCAGGGTTAGAGTTGTTAACAATTTGGTAAATTTACATGCCTTTACCAATAATAAATAACCTATAAGTTAGGCCTATTACCTTATAAAACCTCCACTGCAGCAACCTTCTTCTTCAGTTCTATGTAATACCAATACTTATTTATGTTTTGGCCTTCTAACAATTTTCCATAAATGCAGGCTGTTTGATATGGATTGAAGTATATTTAAAGTTGTAATGTTTGAAGTAAAATTTTGCTTTAAGATTCCCATTCAACCAGCCTTATCTGTTGAAGAAATGGGTGAGAGCTATCAGAAGGGAAAACTGGTTTCCCACAAAGCATATGTGCAGCAAGCACTTTCAAGCCGATCGTTTTTTACCGAGAACTGGAAGACTGAAATATAATGCTGTGCCGACCGTATTTGATTTGTCTAAGTTGGGAAAAAATGAAACACAACAAAATACTTCACAGGTACCCTACTTAATTACCACCTCGAAGATTCGGCTGTTTAAAAATGTAACCTTAAATTGCATTAAAACTACAGAAAAGTAGAAAAATAACAGAACAGTTTATTTTTTTTTTTTACTTTTTAACCTACTAATTTAGTCTCTATGATCGTCCTAGTTGTAACATAATAAATAGTATATCTACTAAGATTGAGAAACAAAAACTATTAAGGTCCAACCTTTCTATCATAAAAATAAATTCGGAGTAGCAAACAATTGCATTTTTCGTCATGGTTATTTGTTGTAACTAAAAACCGAGTAAAAGTCAACTTTTCAAGTGGTAGTTAAACATCTATCAACGTATGTGACGAGTCTCCTTTTGTATTGTTCCGAGAACCTTTTGAGTACACAGCTCTCGATATAAACAGCCCTTGATTTATTAACCGTTTCAACCCCTTCAGCCCTTGAGAGGGCTGAACTGAAGTGCTCACTTTGGCCCTTTACAAGCAATCTTTACCGCTTTCCAGTTAATAGATAATTTCTAGTAGGAAAGTAGGCTGTTCACATGACTGGAAGGGTGATCATAAGCCCTGAACCATTATAAAACTACATGTTTTGCATATCATGTGCCCCAAAATATGTTTTAAGAGGTCGTTCAACGTTATACAGGGAGGGTTGAAGTAACTGTAAACATTTACGGGGGTTATCTAATATATGTTTTTAAGGTTATAATGTAGTATACTTTTTTAATATTGATGTAAACGTTTGTAAATATTTTTTTTCCATTATTTAATCCTGAGGTTTATTGCATATTCAAAAATGTTAATGTAAGTCATTAATAATATTTTACTTATAATAATAACTTTATTGGACATCCAAGGATGTATCATACAATATATACATTATTGTTACTAGGTCTACTTAATATTATTATAATTTATGAAAAAAATCTTCAATTATGTAAATACATTTCAATATTAAAATAATTTTGAGTTTCTTTTGAAATGTTGTTAAAGGTAATTCTTTCATCTTGTTATCTAGTTGGTTGAATACTTTTTTTGAAATTTCATGTAAGTTCTTCTTTGTATGGGTATATTTTACAAATTCTGTTCTTAATTTTTCCTTATTTCTTGTATTATGTTCGTGTACATTAAAAAAGTTTCTTACACTGATATAAAATTTTTCTTTGCGTGTATTGCCAATTGATATAAATATATTGATGGTAGAGTGAGTATTTCATGTTCAATAAAAATTTTTTGCAGGATGTTCTTGATTCTAATTTGCACATTATTCTGATGGCTCTTTTCTGTAATGTAAATATTTTTTTTTCAAATATTTTTCACCACCCCATATTAATGTGTCGTAGCTTAGATGACTGTAAATGTTTGCATAGTAAACAGTTTTAAGAATTTCAAATTTTACATTTCCAGAAAGTCTTTTTAAAGTGTATAATCCTTTAGATATTTTATTAGATGTCATATTAATGTGGTCGTGCCAAGTGAGTTTTTCATTAAGTAAAATGCCCAAAAAACATATATTTAAATTTTGATTGACTCTATAGTCTCCTCCTGAATTAGATTTAAACATTATATCTTGAATTTTTTCCTTGTTCAGGGATAATTTGTTTGTACAGCACCAATTAGTAATATTTTTGTTGTTTGTAATAGAAGTATAGAAGTACCTCCAATTCTTCATGATTATTATAACTAAATTTTATTGCTAGATCATCTGCGAACAGAAGATTTTGAATGTTTGGTCCTGAATTGATGTTTGGCAAGTCATTGATGTATATTATTGATAAATTACAACGTTAGCATTGAAATAGCATCAGTCTTATATGTTGAAAAAGGTGAGCCTATCTTATATAAAATGGCTCAAGCTTTTACAAACTATTGGTTATCCTACCGCATTTAACAAATAGATTTTCCAATAAACTGAAACCGATAAACTACTTGAAACTATTTTTAACAATGCATAAATTCAGTGTTAAAAAAACTGAAGGTTTAGCGGCGATCGGCTGCCAACCCACGCTTCATAGCCAAGTTTTCGCAACCAACAGAGACAATAAAACGCAGATGCTTGAAGGCTCTGGGTCCGACGTAAGTTTCTTCTATCCTCGCTATCCTACTATTCAATGTTTCAGCTATAACATATATTTTATTGCTGAGATTTTTGGCAGTAGGAAAACGGTAAAAATGGGGAGTTGTAATTTGTACGGACATGAATTTAAACGACCCATATTGTAATGTGAATGCAAACCCACCTCACATCATACACTGTAATGTGAATTCTTCAAACATCTTCTTTGTTGCGAGCAACATATTTTGTATGTTTTTTATTTCTATTTTGTTTATACAGCAGTTAAAATAGCCAAAAAAGAGGGACACATTTAACTTATACTTATCTTAATTTATTTAAACATATGGTCAAGTTTGGTTTAAACTTGGTTTAAATGTTTAACTGGCTTGGGGAAGCGACCCTCAAAGAAATTAAGTGTTTCGTTACCATCAACAATTAACGTGATTTCAGATTTACTTGGAGGAGGTTGGACCACTTCTTCAGAAAGGCTGTGAATATGTAACTCAAGTCCCTCGGTTTCAATCAATTGATTCGAGCCTTTATAAAATACGAAACTAATCTCAGGGAAATCAAAAAGAACTGGAGCACAGAGACGAAATAGTTTTAAATGAAAATATGCTATCCATGTCCGATGGTTCCTTTCTTCTTGCTGATACAAACTATGCAGGAACTGGGAGTATTTTAGTATTCTCAAGCAAAAAGAGGAAATAATTGATTCTTTGTAGACGGCAATTTTAAAAGTTGCAGCTAGCAGTTTGCTCAGCTACATACCATGCATGTCGACTTTGGAGGCACCCTTGAAGAAACGAACGTGGTTACAATTTTGTACGCCCTGCTGCCAAATAATAAAAAGGAAACGTACTACATACGAATGTTTTCTGACATAACAAAAGCTATTCCATTATGGAAACTGAAATCTTTCAATATGGACTTTGAACAATCAGTCATTTTGGCTATACAAGAAGTAATTCCGCGGGGTCCGAATTAATGTTTGCTTTTTCTATTTCTGTCAGTGTCTCTGGAGAAAATAATTGTGTAAATACTAGAATGAGCAATGTTGCTGTTGAAGGTTGGTTTGGACAAGTAAAAAATCTGGTTCTTGAGGGAAACACCAATCTTAGAGAACATAGAATTGTTCGAAAATAACATGTAATAAGTTGTAAGGAAATAACATGTAGTATCCCAAAAGAGGGATGTGGCGTTCGAAAAAAAAGGAACAAACCAGGAAAAAGAGCCTTAAATCAACAAAAGGTGTTGAGTGTAAGAGTCAAAAATATAAGAAAAGTAAAATACTCCTGATTGAAAGTAATGAACCAGAAACGATTTTGTTGGATGCAGATATTGATGTAATCGAGGAGACTTGGGACAAACCGGCAAAAGAGTCACGTAAAACTTATTTTGAGTCGAAGAATCTTCAACAGACGCACGAAAAACCGTTTTAAATGGTTGATGAAGACAGACAAAAAATTAGCAACCTAATAATGATGAATGGACTAACTAGCAACCCTAATTATTACTCAGTGTTAAGTCCTCAGGTAGATTATCTAGTTTGTACTGTTCTTAGTCCTAATGGTTCAAAGTGCTCCTTAAAAAAAATGATATCAAGGTCTTAAAAGGAAACACTTTGATAAAAGATCCAGTTTTAGAGGCCATTAGTTATATGCTTCTTCAACGAGACACAAACAGAACTTGTAATACATTCAAACATTGGAACTACTGCAGTTGTCCGTGGAGAAAAAGTACCTCGCTCTCACTGGATGATGGAAAAATCATAAAAAATATTGATATTGCTGAGAAATGGTTCCTTCCTTTTAACAAAGACAACCTTCATTGGGTTTTGGGCTACGCTAATTTGAAGAAAAAAAATATTTTTTCTTCTAGACTCTTAAACTACTTTTGTTGGAGAGAAGTGAACTCATACGATTTATAACAACTTTTTACAGTTTTATTCATGCCTCACAGGAAGCAGTATTGAAGATTTAAAACAAAACTGGCAGTTGGGAAAATTTAGCCATCCAAAACAAACTGATGGTTATAACTGTGGAGTTTATGTTGCGTACTTCATTGAGCAATTAATTAAAGAAGACCAAGTAGACCATGAATTAAATCCAGATGATTACAGAACATATTTGCATAAAAATTATGTTGATATTTCAATACCAGTAGATTGTACTAGGCAACCACGAAGACAGTGTGCCTTCAACTAATGAAACAACATGTTGCATCTGCAACACGAACAGGCCGACCAGGGCATATAGTAATGTACCCCTTTTGGCCATATAGTAATGTGTTTTACATGCACTTCAAATTTTGTAGGCACCGATCAATTTTATAGGGTGACAATGGGAAATGGGGTAATAATGGAAACTCACATTAGACTGCCTCTTTGCTGTCCACTGTGCCGAACAATAATTGGAAACACCCACCGTATAATTTTACCCAATTAGTATAAGTTCTTTCATTAAGAGGGGGTAAATGGTATGGAGAAATGCCGAAAATATGATCGCGTGTTATTGTTATGGGAAATCAAAAAACCCTTACTTATTTATCGACAAAGCTTGATAAGATTTGGTATGTACATTCAATAGGACGCATTATATTATGTTGTAAATATAATGTTGGAACCAAACACGGGTGTAGTTGAAAGAGATAATTTAAACCTGAGCGAGAACTAAACCTGCTAAGTGATCTACGATACCACGCGGTGATATACGCTGATACGGCTGAACTACGTTACCGACAAATTTGTTTCTTTTACCCTTTTTTATAGTTTTTCCCTAAATTTAAACATCACAAAGAATGTTCATGCCAAATTTCAAGTCTCTAGCTTAAACGGTCGCTTCAGGACTTACTATCATCAGTGAGTCAGTTACATATGGGGCTGTATATTTGACTACTAGTTGTATAGTTGACTAAAAAACCAACTATAGTAAGATGCACAAAAATTGTCCGAAGGAAATTTAAACAGCTGTGTCCCCCCTCACCCCCTCTCGCCCTTAATGTTGTAATTTGTGATTATGTTTACCATGTGTAATGCAGAAAAAAATGTGCTTCAGAATAAATTTGGCAACAATATATCGCCTCTCATCGGACTATTTTCGTGAATCCCATAGGTGAATCCTATAGGTGGTTTGTCCACTGAGCTCTATGTAATAACTGGAGTCACTACTCTCTTTATCCAACATATGAGAAAAGCGTGCCATCAAGATGGGGGCCAAAATGAGCTTTTTTGTGTTGGTCACACTGCTATTGGTGGGACGCTGTCAAAATGATAATCCAAGATGGCCGGTTGTTTGTTTACATACGGTATATAAATATGTTTATTTATTTATTTATCAACGGTCAGCGCCATTTACAGTAAGTGCATAACTTAAATTAATATTACAAATTTTTCCAGAACAATATAATTTCTTATTAAAGTAACTTTCATGCTTCAAAATACAATGAATAACCCCTAATTTAATACAACATATTTCATTGAATTGGTTTCTGAGCAGACAATGATTTAACAATAAAACAAATTATTAACAGTACAATAGAAAATTTTAACAACACAATAATTTAATAACAATAATAATTCAACAATAATGAATAATGAATATTGAATAATAAATAATGAATAACAATTATTAACAAGACAACAGAAAAGCAGTGCAACAAGACCTAACGTACAATAAATTATTCAGGCAAACAGCAAACAAGAACAATTTGGATATAAATTGCATTAAATATAAATTATTTCTACAATGATAATAACCTAAAAACTATGTTCAATCCAGTCCAGTGAAATGAGTTTCCTCTTGAGTGCTGCGAGGGACACACCAAAGAAGTCAAGTTGAAGAGAGACAGCATTTCCATATATCAGCATACGAGGAAAGGTACTTGTAGCCATAGGATGTGTAGCGGAGAGGCTTGCTGAACAATTCCTGAGATCTAGTGCTTCTAGGGATGCGGAAGTCTACCAAGGCCATACAAGTGCACATGATAATGATGAAGGCAAGATACGGTAGCCTATAAGGAAATATGTTCGCTTAGCGTTTCGACTTCGGTAATGAATATTTTAAAGATATTACTAACTTAATTATTAACTGCAAAAAAAAACTTGGATGGCCCTAGGATATGGTTATTTTACAAATAATATAAGTATTAATTTAATTATTAATGAATTTATTATTGGGTAGGAGTTTGTTGGGAGAAAAGAATATATTGGCCGTTGATGTTTTATTCTTATTAACTATTAACTTAAGATATTACTAGCTGAAGTACTAACCTGTGCAATAATGGTGCAATATTGTGTTGCGTATGGATGTTCAGGAAAAACGTCAAAAAGAAAGCAAAGTAATGTTTCACAGGTATGCATTAAATAGACTTTTTTAGCTATATATTACACATCTCTGTGCTAACTTTCGGCCTCCTACAAAAATTAAACTTGTCTTGATAAGAATACTTTGCTTTATATGTCTATTTACCTTACTTGAAATGTATGTAGGCCTAGCCTACTTATCACCTAAACAGTGTAGGGTAATTTTTTAGATTTTTTTTTTATTTGAAGATGAACTTTTAATCCATCTGTGGATGAAGGCAAGATACGGTAGCCTATAAGGAATAACTGCCATAGTAAAACGCAATATTGCGGGATAATTGTAGGCCTAATTCCGTTCTGCATGTTGTCTAAAACAAAACTACTCTTTACCTACACTTTCATCTAAATATTCAGTGCTGTGCCAACATAATTGTCAATGTTAGAAGATAACTTAGGCATTCTGGGCTGCCCTAAGAAATGATTAAAGGTTTATCAACAATAATAACTCAGAGGGATTCTCGGAATTTAATTTCGTACGGTAGGTATGGTCTAATTCATTGCCATATCACTAAAATCAGAAGTGATGTTTAGTATAGGCCTAGGCCTAACTTACTACACTTTTCGACACAACCTATGATCTGGTGGAACTTTTCCGTTAGCTCACTATGGTGGCTTATACCACTTCTTATATCCCGTGTAACCTAATTTCTTTAAAAAAAAAACTCCAACCGAGTGTAGTATTTTTGACAAAACTTGATTATCCTACTCCGCCATTATTATCATTAAGGGTGTCTGTCTAGTAGTCTTGAAAATCTGGAAAGTCTTGAAAAACTGGAAAGTCTTGAATTAAGCCTGGTATTGAATTTAAAAAATTTTAACTATGGAGATGTTCACGATTGCCGATCAAGATTGCTAACCAGAGACGCTTATGATCCCCAATCAAATTGTGACTGTGGACAGTAAATGCTCATGACCACGTGAGGAGATGCTCGTACTGACTCTTGATTTGCTGAAAAATTAATTTTACCATCATTGGCCTACAAGCTAAGGAAAAACAAGGAGAAGCAACATTTTAATTAGGTATTAACAAATATATGCAGTTTTTATGTGTTCTATAAAATTGATAACATTATTGAATTTGTGAAATTATTTTTATTATTTATTTTAATAATAAACTAAACAGTACACGACACCTCCTACGAAGGACAGGTACACAGCTAGTATTTAATGAAAATACACACTTCACTCAATCAGTGCATAATAAACCCTTATGGGGTATGGTAGCTGTTAAATGAAAATATCGAATGATCTGATTGAAATATCTAACATATCAACTACTGATTTGAAAGTTACTTCAATAAGAAAGTCAATCACAGTACCTAAACTGAACTAGGCCTACCCTTATTTTTGTTTAGCTTTTTATTCTTGTATTTACATTCAAAAACAAGTATTAAGTTACCTAACATCAGTGCTGATTTTGTAACAATATAGGTTCCGGTACGCAATGTTCCGGGGGGTCCGGAGGGTTTTTTAGAAAAGGGGTCTGCTCCCCGGAAAACTTTTAAAATTTAGCCTCAAAAAGGGTGTAAAAAAAATTTACTAAAGATCTTTTCCCAAGAGGTACCGGTACGGTGTACCAGCGCGTATCGTCACAAAAAACGCTCTGCCTAACATAATTTATATAAAAAAATCAAACCACTACTGATAATGTGAAATTTTAACAAAATAAAATATAGGCCTATAAGAAAAACAATTACCTCTAGGTATCCTACTAAAATGTGATCTACTCTCACATTTTAACTTTCCTGGACATAGGTTGGTTCTTCATATTGAAAGAGATTAGTTTTAAGTAAGTTAGCCCAGTTAAGACACCGCACTCTGTTAAAAATTTAACATAGCCTACTTAAAAAAATTTTAAAATAGCGTAAACTTAGGTTAGATTAGGGTAGTCAGGGCTAGAAGTGTTAACAATTTGGTAAATTTACATGCCTTTACCAATAATAAATAACCTATAACTTAGGCCTATTACTTATAAAACCTCCACTGCAGCAACCTTCTTCTTCAGTTCTATGTAATACCAATACTTATTTATGTTTTGGCCTTCTAAAAATTTTCCATAAATCAGAATCAGAATCTTTATTGCCATTGATCAATTGAGATACATTGAAAAAGGCATAGTCATATAACGGTATGTATATAAAATAACAAAATAAAAGCGACAGTAATAATGGCTAAGTTTAAATGAGCGCAATCTAAAATCTAGATTAAAACAGTCGAATCCAAGTATTCATTAACAGAATAAAATGGATTTTGCAACAGCCATGAGTAAACTTTAGATTTAAAACTGGGAATGGTGGCTTCAAGGAGAGGTTCAGGCAGCTTATTATAAAACTTAATACAGTTAATTTTAAAAGAATTACCTGAAAGTGCAAGGCGATGTTGGGGAATGTCCAGTGCTCCTTTGCCTCTAGTATTGTATGTGTGTATGTCCTGTCGAGTGTAAAATTCATGTAAATTAGATTTGGTGTATATCAAAACATTGTAAATGTATAGGTTGATGACTGTGCAAATTCGAAATTTTACAAAAAGTGGTTTGCAGTGCTCCACAGGGCCCACCCCAGCAATAGTGCGAATAATTTTCTTTTGTAGCAAAAGAACATCATGAACTTGTGATGAGTGACCCCATATACTAAGACCATATTGCAAATGAGATTGAAACAAGCCAAAATATGCTGATCTCAGGTATTCTATGCTGATAAGAGGTTTTAGTTTCCAGAAAAGATAAATGACTCTTGACAACTTCTTACAAAGATTGTTAATATGTGTTTTCCAGTTTAATCTGTTATCAAGGTAAATTCCCAGAAGTTTGACTGAATTTTCAGGTTGGTTTTGCAAAAGAGAAAATATGATACTTTGAGTTTTACTTTCATTGCAAATGAGCTGATTAGTGGAAAACCAGTTTAAAGTATGATAGTTGGCATCGTGGATTGTGTGGGCAAGAAGGTTTAGATCTCTATTGACAGCAAAGATTGTTGTATCATCAGCATAGATTGTACATTTTACAGGTAAATTACGAGGAAGATCATTTACAGCTACAATAAAAAGAAAAGGGCCAAGGACAGAGCCCTGCGGAACACCAGCCTTGATTCGTGTAACTGTTGAATTTTCACCCTTAACACAAACAAATTGTAATCTATTGGACAGATAGGATTTCAGCAATTGTAATGAGGTCCCCTTAATTCCGTAAAATTGAAGCTTCTTAATTAAAATGTCAAAAGGGATGCAGTCAAAAGCTTTAGTGAGGTCATAGAGAAGCACTGAAGAATGCAGGCTGTTTGATGTGGATTTAAGTATATTTAAAGTTAAGTAATGTTTGAAGTAAAATTTTGCTTTCAGATTCCCATTCAACCAGCCTTATCTGTTGAAGAAATGGGTGAGAGCCATCAGAAGGGAAAACTAGTTTTCCACAAAGCATAGTCGGTTGTGCAGCAAGCACTTTCAAGCCGATTGTTTTTTACCGAGAACTGGAAGACTGAAATATAATGCTGTGCCGACCATATTTGATTTTTCTAAGTTGGAAAAAAATGAAACACAACAAAATACTTCACAGGTACCCTACTTAATTACCACCTCGAAGATTCGGCTGTTTAAAATGTAACCTTAAATTGCATTAAAACTACAGGAAAGTAGAAAAATAACAGTTTATTTTTTTACTTTTTAACCTACTTAGTCTCTATGATCGTCCTTGTTGTAATATAATAAATGGTATATCTACTAAGATTGAGAAACAAAAACTATTAAGGTCCGACCTTTCTATCATAAAAATAAATTCGGAGTAGCAAACAATTGCATTTTGCGTCATGGTTATTTGTTGTGACTAAAACCGAGTAAAAGTCAACTTTTCAAGTGTTAGTTAAACATCTATCAACGTAGGTGACGAGTCTCCCTTTGTATTGTTCCGAGAACCTTTTGAGTACACAGCTCTCGATATAAACAGCCCTTGATTTATTAACCGTTTCAACCCCCTCAGCCCTTGTGAGGGCTGAACTGAAGTGCTCACTTTGGCCATTTACAAGCAATGTTTACCGCTTTACAGTTAATAGACAATTTCTAATAGGAAAGTAAGCTGTTCACATGACTGGAGGGGTGATCATAAGCCCTAAACCGTTATAAAAATAATTATTATTTATCATTATTTTACCATCATATAATTTATAATTATAATAATATATGATATAAATAATAATTATATAAATAATAATTATAATTATATAAATAATAATAATTATATAAATAATAATAATCATATAAATAATAATTATAATAATAATTATTATTTATCATTATTTATTAGGTATCATTATTTTTACCGTTATAAAAATAATGTTTTGCATATCATATGCCCCAAAATGAGTTGTAAGAGGTCGTTCAACGTTATACAGGGTGGGTTGAAGTAACTGAAAACATTTACGGGGCTTATCTAATATATGTTTTTAAAGGTTAAATGTAGTATACTTTTTTAATGTAAATATGTTAAATTAAATATGTTCATTAAAGTCATTGATAAATTACAACTTTGGCATTGAAAGCATCAGTCTTATAGGTTGAAAAAGGTGAGGTTATCTTATGTAAAATGGCTCAAGCTTTTACAAACTATTGGTTATCCTACCGCATTTAACAAATAGATTTTCCAATAAACTGAAACCGATAAACTACTTGAAACTATTTTTAACAATGCATAAATTCAGTGTTAAAAAAACGGAAGGTTTAGCGGCGATCGGCTGCCAACCCACGCTTCATAGCCAAGTTTTCGCAACCAACAGACAGTAAAACGCAGATGCTTGAAGGCTCTGGGTCCGACGTAAGTTTCTTCTATACTCGCTATAAATCTATTCTATGTTTCAGTTTTAACATATATTTTATTGGTAGGATTGTTGACAAGTAGGGAAAACGGAAAAAAATGGGGAGTTAAAATTTGTACGAACATTAATTTAAACAGCCCATATTATAATTTAATGCAAACCCACCTCACATCATACATTATATTGTAATGTGAATACTTGCAAAATCTTATTTGTTGCGAGCAGCATATTTTGTATGTTGTTTTGAAAATATTTTTACACAGCAGTTAAAATAGCCAAAAAAGAGGCACTTTCCCGGAACACATTTAACTTAAAATTACTTTAATTTATTTTAATACATGGTAAACTTGGTTTAAATGTTTAACGGCTTGGGGAAGCGACCCCCAAATAAAGTAAGTGTTTCGTTACCATCAACAATTAACGTGATTTCAGATATACTTGGAGGAGTTTGGACCACTTCTTCAGAATGGCTGTGAATATGTAACTCAAGTCCCAAAGTTTCAATCAATTGATTCGAGCCTTTATAAAATACGAAACTAATCTCAGGGAAATAAAAAAGAACTGGATCACAGAGACGAAATAGTTTTAAATGAAAATATGCTATCCATGTCCGATGGTTCCTTTCTTCTTGCTGATATAAACTATGCAGGAACGGGGAGTATTTTAGTATTCTCAAGCAAAAAGAGGAAATAATTCATTCTTTGTAGACGGCACTTTAAAAGTTGCAACTAGCAGTTTGCTCAGCTACATACCATGCATTTCGACTTTGGAGGCACCCTTGAAGAAACGAACGTGGTTACAATTTTGTACGCCCTGCTGCCAAATAATAAAAAGGAAACGTACTACATACGAATGATTTCTGACATAACAAAAGCTATTCCAATATGGAAACGGAAATCTTTCAATATGGACTTTGAACAATCAGTCATTTTGGCTATACAAGAAGTAATTCCGCGGGGTCCGAATTAATGTTTGCTTTTTCTACTTCTGTCAGTGTCTCTGGAGAAAATAATTGTATAAATGCTAGAATGAGCAATGTTGCTGTTGAAGGTTGGTTTGGACAAGTAAAAAATCTTGTTCTTGAGGGAAACTCCAATCTTAGAGAAAATAGATTTGTTCGAAAAGTAAGTAATGTGGTCACAGCACGTTGTAAGGAAATAACATGTAGTATCCCAAAAGAGGGATGTGGTGTTCGAAAAAAAGGAACAAACCAGGAAAAAGAGCCTTAAATCAACAAAAGGTGTTGAGTGTAAGAGTCAAAAAGATAGGAAAAGTCAAATAGTCCTGACTGAAAGTAATGAGCCAGAAACGATTTTGTTGGATTCAGATAGTGATGTAATCGAGGAGACTTAAGACAAACCGGCAAAAAATTACGTAAAACGTATTTTGAGTCGAAGTATCTTCAACAGACGCAACGATAAACCGTTTTAAATGGTTGATGAAGAGAGACAAAAAATTAGCAACCTAATAATGATGAATGGAATAATTAGCGACCCTAATCATTACTCAGTATTAAGTCCTCAGGTAGATTATCTAGTTTGTACTGTTCTTAGTCCTAATGGTTCAAAGTGCTCCTTAAAAATAAATGATATCAAGGTCTTAAAAGGAAACACTTTGATAAAAGATCCAGTTTTAGAGGCCATTAGTTATATGCTTCTTCAACGAGACACAAACAGAACTTGTAATACATGCAAACATTGGCACTACTGCAGTTGTCCGTGGAGAAAAAGTACCTCGCTCTCACTGCATGCTGGAAAAGTCATAAAAAATATTGATATTGCTGAGAAATGGTTCCTTCCTTTTAACATAGACAACCTTCATTGGGTTTTGGGCTACGCTAATTTGTAGAAAAAAATATTTTTTCTTCTAGACTCTTAAACTACTTTTGTTGGAGAGAAGTGAACTCATAAGATTTATAACAACTTTTTACAGTTTTATTCATGCCTCACAGGGAGTAGAATTGAAGGTTTAAAACAAAACTGGCAGTTGGGAAAATTTAGCCATCCAAAACAAACTGATGGTTATAACTGTGGAGTTTATGTTGCGTGCTTCATTGAGCAATTAATTAAAGAAGACCAAGTAGACCATGAATTAAATCCAGATGATTACAGAACATATTTGTTTAAAAATTATGTTGATATTTCAGTACCAGTAGATTGTACTAGGCAACCACGAAGACAGTGTGCCTTCAACTAATGAAACAACATGTTGCATCTGCAACACGAACAGGCCAACCAGGGCGATCACCCCTTGTGGTCATATAGTAATGTACATGCACTTCAAATTTTGTAGGCACCGATCCATTTTATAGGGTGACAATGGGAAATGGGGTGATAATTGAAACTCACATTAGACTGCCCCTTTGCTGTCCACTGTGCCGAACAATAATTGGGAACACTCACCGTATAATTTTACCCAATTGGTATAAGTTCTTTCATTAAGAGGGGGTAAATGGTATGGAGAAATGCCGAAAATATGATCCCGTGTTATTGTTATGGGAAATCAAAAAACCCTTCCTTATTTATCGACAAAGCTTGATAAGACTTGGTATGTACATTCAATAGGAAAGGTATAACTTATGTTTGCTTGCGAATTCCTTATGGCGGCAAACCTTCATAGTCACCCCCATAGGGTTTATGGGGAAAATAAAAAATAACAGAAATTTATACAATTTGGTTTGCACATTAATTAACTTGATAAAACTTTGTATGTACATTCATTGGTAGGGTTTAACTTATATTTGCTTACAAAACCCATATGGTACAAAACCTACGTACTCACACCCATGGTATTTTTGGAGGTATAAAAAAACCCCCGTCGCAGCAGACCTGCTTACTCAGAAAATTTCCAAACGATCTTGAGATATTTTATTTTCCCCATAAGTACGATAGGAATGGGTATGTAGGTTTGCTGCCTTGGGAAAATGTTAGTTTTGTTATGAAATGTAATAGTTACGTTAGGTAAATGTCAAACTGTATCAATATTCGGCACTTTTTAATTTTCCCCATAAACCCCATGGGGGTGAGCATGTAGGTTTGCCGCCATATGGGTGTTGTAAGCAAATATCAGTTAAATCCTACGTAGTGAATGTAAATACTAAATATTATCAAGTTAAGGTGTTCTTTTCATTTTCCCCATAAACCCCATTGGGGTGAGTACGTAGGTTTGCCGCCATATGGGTGTTGTAAGCAAATATCAGTTGAACTCTACCAAAAGAATGTACTTACCAAATTTTATCAAGATATTCCAATAAATAAGCGAGATATAAGGTTTCGTTGATTTCCATCAAGATTAACATATAAAAAATATTTTTGGTTTTTCTCCGTAACCTGTTAAGCCAAGTTAAAAATTCAAAATACTAAATTGTTTGTTTTTTAAGCTCTTTTAAATGGTATTATTTAAAATAGTTCAATTTTGAAAATTATGCTGCAAAAATGCAAAAAATCCATTTGCATGCAACCCAAGTCACGTAAAACGTATTTTGAGTCGAAGAATCTTCAACAGAAGCACGAAAAACCGTTTTAAATGGTTGATGAAGACAGACAAAAAATTAGCAACCTAATAATGATGAATGGAATAATTAGCGACCCTAATCATTACTCAGTGTTAAGTCCTCAGGTAGATTATCTAGTTTGTACTGTTCTTAGTCCTAATGGTTCAAAGTGCTCCTTAAAAATAAATGATATCAAGGTCTTAAAAGGAAACACTTGGATAAAAGATCCAGTTTTAGAGGCCATTAGTTACATGCTTCTTCAACGAGACACAAACAGAACTTGTAATACATTCAAACATTGGAACTACTGCAGTTGTCCGTGGAGAAAAAGTACCTCGCTCTCACTGGATGCTGGAAAAATCATAAAAAATATTGATATTGCTGAGAAATGGTTCCTTCCTTTTAACATAGACAACCTTCATTGGGTTTTGGGCTACGCTAATTTGAAGAAAAAAATATTTTTTCTTCTAGACTCTTAAACTACTTTTGTTGGAGAGAAGTGAACTCATAAGATTTATAACAACTTTTTACAGTTTTATTCATGCCTCACAGGAAGCAGTATTGAAGATTTAAAACAAAACTGGCAGTTGGGAAAATTTAGCCATCTGAAACAAACTGATGGTTATAACTGTGGAGTTTATGTTGCGTACTTCATTGAGCAATTAATTAAAGAAGACCAAGTAGACCATGATTAAATCCAGATGATTACAGAACATATTTGCTTAAAAATTATGTTGATATTTCAATACCAGTAGATTGTACTAGGCAACCACGAAGACAGTGTACCTTCAACTAATGAAACAACATGTTGCATCTGCAACACGAACAGGCCGACCAGGGCATATAGTAATGTACCCCTCGTGGCCATATAGTAATGTGTTTTACATGCACTTCAAATTTTGTAGGCACCGATCCATTTTATAGGGTGACAATGGGAAATGGGGTAATAATGGAAACTCACATTAGACTGCCCCTTTGCTGTCCACTGTGCCGAACAATAATTGGGAACACTCACCGTATAATTTTACCCAATTAGTATAAGTTCTTTCATTAAGAGGGGGTAAATGGTATGGAGAAATGCCGAAAATATGATCGCGTGTTATTGTTATGGGAAATCAAAAAAACCCTTACTTATTTATCGACAAAGCTTGATAAGACTTGGTATGTACATTCAATAGGAAAGGTATAACTTATGTTTGCTTGCGGATTCCTTATGGCGGCATACCTTCCGAGAGGGCGAGAGGGGAGTATGCTGAGTAAGCGAGCTGAGGAAGCTGAGAAAGTTCCTGTATAACATAAGGCAATGAATGTGTACAAAATAAATGTGCTAATAATTTGGGAAGAATAATTAAATTTATTTCCCACCATCTACGGCTTTATCAATACTAGAAGTCGCCCGATGGTAGAAATTCAACCAAGAGAGTCAACCAGAGAGTCAGTTGATCTGGACCCGATGAGTTAAAATAATTTTTTAATTGGAACATTCGTTCTTCTTAATTTGGTAGCATAAGGTAGCTTATGATTTAATCAACTACCCTTCTTCCACAAAATTAACAAGAGAATTTGAAACCCTGTAAGTAGTCCTAGGTGCTGATAGGAATTATAAGGGGTTTCTGCTCATCTACACGACACTAACTTTAAAGCGGTATCCGAGGATTTCTACTACGAAGAACAAAAGCTAAGAAAAAGGGAGGGGAATTCTCATGTTTGCCTATGAGTTGCCTATTTGTGACAGAGGGCCAAACAACTCATAATTTTCCTCCTCTCACCATCTGCTATATGTAGCTTTATAGAAGGTATGGTTTTGGATATTGGTTTTCGAGATATCAATTACATAGTATGTCCTTTTGTAATTTCTAAATAATATCCATAGTTATAACAGAAAATTATTTTTATAAGATGTAAAAGGGTCACCGACTGACTGATTCATCACACATTGTTACACTTCCTCTTTTGTTAATGTGTTGAGTTTCGGTGTTGAGAATTATACCAATTTGTCATGAAATTTGAAAATGTGATGACCGATCCAATCACAGGGCTGTTCTCCATTAGCTTGAAAAAAACTTTTCTAATGGTCACGGTTTTAATAACTTACATGATTACTTAATTATATTATATTTTTTATATCTGAGGGATTAACAAAATTTTACTACGTGTTTTATTAAGTTTTTTTCAAGCCATTCAGACAACAAAAATGAGAAATGCGTAGAGGATGCTCCATCTACTTGGAAACACTTTGAAGATAGCCATAAAGGGGCTGAATAGCTTCTTAATATTCTCATTTGCATTCGCTTTTTAGAGATGGAATGAAATTGCTCCGTTACAAATATATTTCTATATGTAAAATTAATTATAGACATAAAATTTATCTACATTTTTCCCTATTCGATTTTGTTCTGAAATTATTTGTTAAAATAAAACTACGTCTGCCAGTAATAAAACTCTTGTTTTATTAGTTACTTAATAGTTCAAGTGTTTGGATTTCAACGTCATTGAACTTTACAACGATTACAGATTCGGGGACTATCTATAATATAATACTTCTTAATATATTTCTATAATATAATCTAGGACTTTGTTGGGATAACTGGAAAGGATAACCACTATTGTGTATATACAAAACTAATATTTTTTTAAATTCAAAGCCAAAGTTTTATCTACATGAACAAATTTTAAATTGATGAATGTTTATTTATGAAATCTCATTCGATAAATGAAATCGTGTATTGAAGAGCATAACTGGTTAAAAAAATATGTTAAAGATATAATTAGACAACCTTACTATCAGAACAGACTAGTCCGTGGTACTGATAACTTATAAAAAGGTTTCCGATTTGATGAATTATTGTATAAAGGTGTTTTCAAGATTCGTGAACCAGCATGATCGATTATGAGAACAGGCTTTTAGGTAGTTAACATTTTATAAATGAACTAATTATGCTAATGGTTCACACTTTAATTACACAAAAATTGACGTCCAAGTTAAAAAGCTCAGGATGAGTCAGCAATGATGATGACAGCCAATCTTTTGTTTGTGAAACATCCAAAGATGTCAATTTCAAACATACATGACTCGGGAAAAGTTTAGACCGTTCGTTGCAGTTTACTGCGAAATAAATCATGGCAATTCGATTCTTATATACGTAAATCAGTTTTTTATCTTGGGAGAAGGACCAATGGAATTTAAAATTGACAGTTATTAATTAATTAATGGTCAATGCTAAACATATTTATTCTACACCTTTCCGTTCTGTAGTATTTATTTGCTGTTCAATAATTTAAATATTCCAGAATTTAAGGTGCTATGTTTCCTTCTCTAAATACGTTTAGCCATATTTTCTGATTTTCATGACAACGCCAGAGGTATCGTCTAATGGCATTGAAAACGCACCATAGGAACTCATTCAATACCATAAGCATCTCGCACCGACCTTAACCAAAGTCCATCAGGACGATTGTGATAGTTGGACACAAAAGGTCTTTTATTTTTAATCATCAATGCAAGACTCGTGCGATAAAATGGTTAATCAATAAAATGAAATCCGACTTTTTTAAACACGCCTAAGTGCGTTGTGTTTGAAATCAGGCCTATTTAGTCATATACACTGAGTTAGTCATCAAAACATAACTGTAATTGTATTGCCAACCTGATGTTTTATATACTTGGTTTGTATGGAAAGGGATATATTGGGAACATGAAACACTCGAAGCTGATGGAATACGGCTTGAGGAGGGCGGAATACGAATTTGCTTTGATTTGATTATCAAACTAATTTGATTTGATTTGATTTGATTTGAAATAAAAGCTGAACAGTGTTGGCGGGTTGAAGTTCCGTATAAACATGGCTGGTGGAATCGATAGTTAGTTCCAAGTAAATATCAGTGTTTGTCCCGTCATTTTGTTTGTTACAATTTTAGTATGTTCTCATGAAAACATTCTTTAGTTAAATTGGTTTGATATTTTTGCTAACGGAACTTAGCCTGAACCATGAGTTCTGGTAGGAAGCAAAGGTAATATAGCAAGAATGTTGAATGTATGAAAGAAGTGCGAGTTTTATATGTCACAGGAATTATTAAATATTTAATTCGTCATTAATGTGTGCCCACATATGCGTCACCTGATTTGAGTCCAAGACGCCAAAATATTAATCCAAAAGTACCTATTTGTGTGTCTAAGAACAAGTTTGGTTCTCCGATTATGATTTCCCAGTAATCAAAAATTCGTTTACAATAACACCTAGATTTTATTTCAAAATTATGGTTGATATAATAGTTATATTGAAAAACATATTATAGTTGATGAGTTGTTGACTTTATTTTGATTAACTAAACATTTTAGATTAGAATAATTAAGCTCGACAAAAACAATTATATCTTATACAAATTATATAAACAATATACATTGCTTGTGTACTGCTGGTTAACAATGCATAGTTTGGGTGGTGAAATAGTCATATCATGAAATCCATCTGAATTTCCTAAAGGATAAAATAGTCAAATCAATTAAGAACAGTAACTGATTCAACTATTCCTAGTCGGATAATTGTGTTTCTCAGTGAGTTGGTGTCTAATGAGAGAAAGTTATTGATTAGACTAACCAATAGATAGAATTTAACTTTAATTTAACTTGATATATAGATTGTTAGAAAAAAAACTTGACTTGAATTTTCTTTACCAGACAGTTGCAAATCAATACGAATTTAAGCTAATTCACACTATTTTATTAATTTTCGGCTATGGTAAGGTGTCTTAAAAATTTAAATTCTTTATGATAAATTATAAATTTATTCCAATCTTCTTCATAATTGAAAGTTTAGATTTACAATATCAGTTATGTAATAAATATATGAAATTTTTTGTCACCATTTAGAAATTAACACGATTCTCAGATTTAACTTCCTAATTTCATTGGATAAAACATTTACCCCCTCCATCAACGAACTTCTAGAAATAATTTGTCATCTTAAGAGCAAGAAACAATCCTTAAAATGACCCGACTTTTAATGTTGCTTGTGTAGGTTAAATCAGTCACATTGTCATTCTTAAAGATAACACCGAAAATTTTACTACATCTGCCGATCCTACGGAGGTGGTATCATATAACCATTTGATATATAGGTCAAAACTGTGCTGTCCACTAGATTGTGTGGATCGGAGGTGGAAAGTAGTGATTTAATCATTGTCGTTAGCCAAGTTACAGTCAGGGCCGATGAAGTGTCAAACTGTCGTATGTCGTATTGGAAATATCTCCCCTTCCTGCTGTTGTCCAAGTTTTATAAACTTAGTGCAAGTGTTAACGTTAAAAATTCTTCAACTCCATTAATGTTACGGCTGTTAATATTATGTCGTCAAGTGAAATTCAGTACATTTTTCAGGTACAAATGATGGATAGGTATTTTATTAAATTGAATACGGCTTTGATAAAATATCCTTTTTTCTCTAGATAGGATATATGTATATTTATGGACTGGCTGAATGTATTAGTGACCCAAAGAGAGTTAACATTTTTATTTTAATCATAAAAATCACGATCAGGACGATCACGTTCAATTCGTTGCGTTTAGCTCAATTTTGCGTTTTGCTTCAATAAATCTTCCCTCTTTGCTACTTATCAATTTATCTTATTGTCTCTGCTATAACTGTTTCAAATGAATGACTCACAAAAACTTATGTTTGTTTGGGAAATGGGGAAAATGATTAGGGCTGTTAATTTTAAGCACCAAGTTGGAAGTGATAAAGCGTTAAAAGCGCCAAAACTTGGAGTTAGATGCGACTCAAACAAAGTTTAACTATGATAAGAAAAGTTAAATAAATGTCTGTACGAAGTTTGACAATCGTTCATTCGCTGCCTTCTGTTGATCTCATTTGTAGTTAGTTCTTAGAATGTTTTAAATGTGAATCAGGTTATTTTTTACTGAAATATTAGTTAGTATGAAGCATGAACTGCACGTTAAGCTTCACTGAAATAAGTAAAGAAAATAATAATAATAATAATTTTAACAATGACGTTGAGGCGACTCGTTTCCGCCACTCCCTCATTTCAAATACACGCCCTCCACCATATCCAGTACAGTACAAATGTATTCAAATACCACCTATATTACCGATTAAGTAGGGGTAACCCTGTACAACCACGGTCATTATATTGACGAAACACAGAAAGTTCCACTGAAATTTATTTTTCAGTCAAATAGTTAGCTGATTAAGTTGAAAAGCACCAACTCACCGGTATTATTTTGCATACTCTTGTTGTAATTTAACTTTTTCTTACACAAATGCTTAACTTTTACATTATTAGAGAAAAACACAACTTGAAAATAACGTTCCCAAAAGCGCTTCCAAAAGGCAGTATTAGTAGTTACACTAAAACCACCTAGCTCGTTATACCCTGAGCTTAGAAGGAGGGACGTAAATTTCGTAACGTGAGGTGTTTTGCATTAACAGTAGGCCTACTATCATTGTAGCCAAATTAGTAGGACCAAATCCATAATTGAGAATTCCAACTGTCTGACTGCCTTAACGACTGAATGAATTAATATCTTTAGAGCAAGTTTCACATTTTATCTTTCTATATTATACAGTTAGAAAGCCTTCAATGATGAAGTGTTACCGAATTTAAGTAGCGTGTCGTACTTTACACGATGACATTCTAGAGTGATTTGAATTTTGAAAAAAAATTAATCATGAAAGAATAGTTTTGGTAATTGAATAGTTTTGGTTAACTATGATTAACACTTCAACAAAGGAAAAGGATTCAACACTGTCCGTTTTACGTCCAAATGTGGAAAAGCAATACTCAAATGACGAAAGTCATTCTTTTTTACTACTAACATAACTTTAAACACCAATAACACAGAAAGTTCTTAAATTAGTAGTATTCAAAGCTGCTAAAATTATGGGTTCATCCAACAATTTTCCAACTATTGTATTCCAAATGTGTGGTTGACAAAATGTTAAAAAGAATAAAAGTTTTTGTTAATAATGTGTTGCAATGCCTAGATAAACTAAGAAGTCTTATGTATGGAAGGTGCTTGGTAAAATTCACGGGAGAAATGTTAAGTGTATCACTTGTTTTTTCTTTCCTTTTTTTTACAGGTCTAGGTCTTTTGACACAACAAATCTGATTTCGCATTCGAAAAGAAAACACCCCGAGCTGTTTTAGAAATTTCGTTTGAAATATGAGGCAGTACAACCTATACAATCAAATCAAATATACAACTGTATACAACAGTGGTAGGTATACATGAGCGAATAGTACAGTCGTAAGGGATGGTACCAGCAGTATACTGTTGTTAACATCGGCTAGTGGCCGACAGGGGATTTTTTACAGGTGTCTGACTGTATCGCCATAAAAATCTTTTAGACCTAGCTGATATTTACCGAAAACACACCATTGTCTCATGAGCACGCAGTTGAAATAGGCAAGATTGCGATACTTAAGTTGCCCCGCCAACTTAAGTCAGCCAAAAATATGTAGACGACGCTCTGGTTGAGATGGTGGCGCTGGATTACCTACCGTTACAAATTAATGAAAACTTGAAATCATTAACTTATGCATAACAAATATGTTTCATGCTCCAATGCACTCAAACGCAAAGAAAGCCTAAGCAAATTAGCAGTAGATCATATATCACCACGGACACGTGGACCTTGTGCAATAATAAGGCTTATTTGACTGTGCATTTTATCATTGATGCCAACTCAAGTAATTTGTTCTAGTTACTGTAGAAGTAGAAATTGGACACAATGCCGGAACCATTGTCAACACATTGAAGAGAGTGACCATCAACTGAAATATTTTTACTAAAATGTCATTAAATATATGTTACCGGTATTTATGTATTTGTGCCGTGAGTAAATATTTTATTTGAAATTTATGACGAAACTCTAGTGCCCAGGTGCCTGAAGATGTCACAGTGGTGGTGAAACGACTCGCAACATAAACAACGGCGACAAGGAATGCCAGAAGGTAACAGTTAAAACTAAAATATTAGCTTTCGTGACTTAGAATGCTCAGACTGTATGAAGAAAGCTGTGGACGATTTGTCAAAGAGAAATCTGTGTTGTGTAGCTCACACAGTTAGTTTTTCCTCCAAGGACTCCTTACAATTAAGAGACAAAACTAGTTTCAATGATCACTTCCACAAAATATCCGATCTCCTAAGTAAGATCCTCTCAATCGGTTTGCATTTTAAGCACAGCACCAAATCCTCTAATAAACTGAAGGAAGTGCACAAACAAATGGACCTTCAAGAACTAAAATTTAAACAGGATGTGACAACAAATGGACCTTCAAGAACTAAAATTCAAACAGGATGTGACAACAAGAAGTAACGTCACCTTGTAAATGGTGGAAAGAATTGCTCAAATTGAAGACGCCTCTTTCGGCTACACTGCAAATTCTAAACGGCATCACCAATGTTGATGCGTCACATTAGGATGTCTTAAAGGATGTTGCTTCTCTTTTGCGTCCATTTGAAAAAATTGCCTCGGTTTTGAGTGGAGAGAACCATCCAACACTGTCGAGCGTCATACCTTTGGTTCGGGGTCTCCAAGCAGTCTTGAAGAAAAATATCCTAAAAACGACAGTAGGTTTAACGTTGAATGAGACATTGGTCTCTAATTAATATCAGTGTATTACTTAGTCTAATCAATACTTCGTATAGCATCCATCTCATACAGCTGAGAGCATGTTGGCTTCAATAAAATACCCCCCGTCGCAGCAGACCTGCGTACTCAGCGAATTTCCAAATTAGTAATATTAATTTTGACCAGCTAAACTTGTAAACAAAATTTCATCACGTGCTCATAAATAGGGAAATAAATGTCTATTCTCCTTAAAAATATAGGGAAAGAGTATGCAGGTATGCTGCCATGGGGGACACTAAAAGTAGGTTTTTAGCATAGAAAAAATTTATTTCGACCAAATAAAGACATACAGGGTTAGGCAAAAGTCTGGATACCCCCAGTTAACTTTTTAACGCGTTGCAGTAGGAAAACCAAACTCGGCACATGTTTACAAAATCAAAAACGGCACTTTTTCATCAACTACACAATTTTGCCCCTGCCCCCAAAATGGGGTATTTTGGGGGCAGCCCCAAATTTTCAAATGTAAACCCCTATCGAGTGACCCCTCATTTTAAACGGTTTATCAAGAAAAATTAAATGGCGCAAACCGGAGGTCGATATCTCACCCCTAACCAAAATGGCAGCCATTTCAAAATTTGACATGGGCAAGCAAGTATAAGTATGGACACCCCCAATTAATTTTTTAACACGTTGCAGTAGGAAAACCAAACTCGGCACATGTTTACAACATCAAAAACTGCACTTTTTCATCAACTACACAACTTTGCCCCTGCCCCCAAAATGGGGTATTTTGGGGGCAGCCCCAAATTTTCAAATGTAAACCCCTATTGAGTGACCCCTCATTTTAAACGGTTTATCAAGAGAAATTGAATGGCACAAACCGGATGTCGATATCTCATCTCTAACCAAAATGGCAGCCATTTTAAAATTCGAGAAAGGTAAATTGACTTTACATTAAATCAGAAAATAGCTTTTTTAGAATCGAGAATATCTGGAATTATTTTAGAATTGAACCTACTAGTTCATTTCTGCTATTAGGTTCAATTCTAAAATAATTCAAGAAATTATAAATTCCAAAAAGCTATTTTCCGATTTAATTTTAACAAATGTAAATTTACCCTTCTCGAATTTTAAAATGGCTGCCATTTTGGTTAGAGATGAGATATCGACATCCGATTTGTGCCATTCAATTTCTCTTGATAAACCGTTTAAAATGAGGGGTCACTCGATAGGGGTTTACATTTGAAAATTTGGGGCTGCCCCCAAAATACCCCATTTTGGGGGCAGGGGCAAAGTTGTGTAGTTGATGAAAAAGTGCAGTTTTTGATGTTTTTAACATGTGCCGAGTTTGGTTTTCCTACTGCAACGTGTTAAAAAATTAATTGGGGGTGTCCATACTTATACTTGCTTGCCCATGTCAAATTTTGAAATGGCTGCCATTTTGGTTAGGGGTGAGATATCGACCTCCGGTTTGCGCCATTTAATTTCTCTTGATAAACCGTTTAAAATGAGGGGTCACTCGATAGGGGTTTACATTTGAAAATTTGGGGCTGCCCCCAAAATACCCCATTTTGGGGGCAGGGGCAAAATTGTGTAGTTGATGAAAAAGTGCCGTTTTTGATTTTGTAAACATGTGCCGAGTTTGGTTTTCCTACTGCAACGCGTTAAAAAGTTAACTGGGGGTATCCAGACTTTTGCCTAACCCTGTATAGTAAGTTTCATCAATATCTGTCCATAAATAAAAGAGTTTGCCTGTTCTCCATATGATTAACATGGGAAAAGAGTATGCAGGTTTGCTGCCATGATAAGTACAAAAACCAAGATTTTTTACCTTAAATGGATGAATCTCAACCAAATGAAGCTAAATACCAAGTTTCATAAAAAAATATTGGTTAATAAGTGAAATATTAACACATCCTTATACTCCATAAGATTAACATTGGAGCCATAAAAGACAATGTACTGTCTTTAGACTTTGTAATATCTCGGTAACCAATGGAGATAGAGCAAAGCTTCAAAATACTAAATTGTGTGTTTTTTTTTGAGCTACATCCAATGGTCAAAATAAAAATATAAAATATTTAAAATTTACCTATGAAAAATGCAAAAAACCCATTTTTGGGGTACAAAACCCCCCAAAACTACCCCTTCCGGTAAGTCGATATGTCTGGTTTTCGAACTCATCCGAATAAACGTAGGATTACACATCTCTACCAAATTTGGTGTCGATTGGACCATTTTTACGAGAGTTATCGTGTCTAGGGACACATACATATATACACATATATGTATATATATATATATATATACATATATATATATATATATATATATATATATATATATATATATATATATATATATATATAAAATTTTTAATGACTATTATTTTTGGTCTCTGGGCACCTACAAACGAAAAAGTAACATGGTCCCGGGCTTAGGTCTTACCATGAGACCTACGGTAATAGCTTATTCCCTATGGGAAATTCGCTAAAATGATTTTGAATATAGAAATTTAGAATTTTTATCATAATATGTGCTAGGCATTCTTGTTGATGGCAATATTCTTTTCCGAACAAAAACACAACTGCTTTTCAAACTACAATCAATTATAAAGGGTGAGTTTTTAATGCCCCCCCACCCCCCGCAATTTTTTCCGCATTTCTAAAGTTATTTACTTTCAACCCCCACTAAACCTCATTAACTATTTTGTGTTATAGCTGTTAAAGCAATAGTTTTAATTATTAGCTGTATGAAGTTAAAATACATCCATGTCCATGTGGTTGAATGAAATAGAGTCTTTTTTATATATATTGTTGTTACTGTATTTTGAAAATAGTACATCGATACAATATGGTACCGATGTGTGTAAATGCCCGCTCGTTACCCCTGACTGATTACGGTGGTAATTTAGGGTATTTTCATTGTCACGGTGTATAAAATTTTCAGACTCGATCAGAAATTTCGAATATTTTTATCAGTATTTTCTAAAATAACTTTTAAATTCAATTTTTAATCCACGTAATTTTACTACTTCATTAGAATTTTTAAGTTAATTAAAAATTAAATTACTAGGAGAATTAAAGCAATACCTATTACTGCAGGTAAGAAAACATGGTTTAATTAGAAACGTCATTAAACCTTAATGCTGAAGCTTCCCATTTTTGCAAAACTTCTGGAAAATGACTGTGGATATGTTTACGACTTAAGAGGGGTGAAAGGACACCTCTCAGAACGATATGCAGTGATTCACCAGCTCCCATGTAGTGCCTTTATGTTAGGATAAAATTGGGAGGGGTTTCAAATAAATAATAAAGTGGTGGGGAAAATTGCTTCGTTTTTTCGTTTTTATTTTTTTATTTTTAATCCATATCAAGCTTAATAGTTCGAATTTGATCAAATTTAAATTAATTTTGAGATAATATAGCTCAATACAAAAAGCTAATCAAATAGATTGAGTATTTATCTTTTATGTTCAACCTCTCACCTTTATTGGACTTAAAATAAAGGTACTGAATATTAGCAGGTGAAGCATTGCACGATGAATTTTAGATATGCAAGACCTCAGAATGGTTGTGCAATATTGCGAAATGGTATGCAAACAGTTCCCTCTACATTTAGTTTTTGATTGATAAGCTTACAACACAAAACAAACACAACAAAAAATACGCTTTAAGAGTCATCTTCACCCCTGGCCAGAAGCCCATTGTTGCGCAATCGGCAATGTTAATCATACGGCTTTTAATGCAAAACATGGTATTTGATTCCCCTGTTTCGGACGCAGTTTTTCAACCGATTTTCTTTAAACTTGGTAAGTGTTTAATTGAATAGTTATATTAGGTCCCTCATACCTTAAAATTTTGAAAGTTTTACTAAATTTTGAAATATTACTAAGGAAAATCGAGTTACTTTGCGACGTCACAGAGAGTAATACTTGTTAATTTTTTTCAAAATTTCGAGGTATGAGAGACCTAATATAACTATTCAACTAAACACTTACCAAGTTTAAAGAAAATCGGTTGAAAAATGGCGTCCGAAACAGGGGAATCAAATAACTTGTTTTGCATTAAAAGCCGTATGATTAACATGGCCGACTGCGCAACAATGGGCTACTGGCTCAGGGGTGAAGATGTCTCTTAAGTTGTAAGCCAAAAAGTGTAAATTTTGTACCCCAATTCGAAATCGTTAATGTAAGTAATAGTCGAATTAATTTTCACTTGTGTAGGTAAAGTACATTGTACACGACATAGTTTACTAATCCTAAGCAGAAATCATAAAACATACGAACATGAAAAAACGAGCCATTTTAGACAATCTTTTGTTGGATTTTTTTTTAATTTTTTGAGTGTTGTACCTGAAATGTAAATATCTAGTACACGGTAATGTATTAATTAACTTTAGTAAAACGTTAAACAAGTTAGTTGAAGGTAGACGCTCAGGTTCAATTATAGCTTTTATTTACCACAAATATTTAATCTTCTAGTTCATTTATCTTGTTGAGTAGTTGGAATCAAATTAAATTCAGAACAGAAACTTGTGTAAACTCAGTAACTTGCTTTGCTAGTTCGTTAAACAAGATACTGCGGTGAAAAATTCTAAAAGAGGTAGATTTTAATAACTTCGTTTGAAATCAAATCTGTTTTGTTGGATACAAAACCTATTTCATTCTTTCATAATAAATACATAATAGGATGCCTCTCTAAATACCGATCTCTTTATTTTTCATTTATTTTAGTTTCTACAGATTGACTATTGACTAAAACCTATGGAGAATTAAACCCCTATAGGGAAGAATCCTCAGGAAACGTTACAAGAAAATTTTATATTAAAAATAGTTTAATATGCACGTCAAATGAAAAGTTTTGCTTCAATGTGCCTGACATCAAATGTGTAACCACGCCGGAACTACAGAAACCAACTTAGCATAAAAATAAAACTTAGTATTAGAATCACATTCCCAATGATTGTAGAGGGTTTGTCAATTATATTCCCAAAAATCATAATTTAATAGCTTTTGCATCGTTTTAAGGTCAGATTTTGGCGAATGGCCAATGCTACCTGTAAAATACCTTAGACGCAGAGTTGGAGGAAATGTTAGTGGTCTATGTCTTGAATTTAGAATAATATAATACTAACAATCAAAAGGTAAAATGTAGATCAAATAATTAAATTATATAGAATTTTTTATTATTTAGATTCATCAAGTAAATAACACTACCACAGTTTAGAGATTGTCCAAGTACAAGCAATAATATTACAAAGTTACTTTATTTAAAATGCAGTGATATGATTTTAATGAACGTTTCCTTACCTGGCCAGTTATACAGGGTAAGTTTCTTAAAGTGATCCAATAGCTAACTTTTTTATTCTATATCTGACAGTATACTTCTTATGGGGGACCCTTTACGTTTTTATTTTGATTTTAGGTATGTATTCCACTTTTCACAATTACGCGCCATTTTTATAATATGGCGGCCGACTTACAAAAATTTCTTAATGAACATCCTACATTTTATGATGTTTTTTTTAAATTTCCATGTGTTTTTAAGACTTTTTTTATTCTTTGCTATTTTTCTCTAAGCCTAACGCTTAGGGAGCTAGAGGCAATTAAAGTTCATATTTAGTTCCATAAGAATAACATGGGACAAACTTTATCTGCCCATATCTCCGATACCATTGATTAAAATAAAAAATACACAATAGTAAAATTGTTTTAAATTGATGTTTTAAGAACATTTCACTAATAAAAATTAGCATTTACGCATAAATTAACTTCTTTCCAATATGGTGGAAAAAATAATTTTTGTTTGTTATTATGAAAAAATTGTTTTTAAAACATCAATTGGAGAAATTTTTACTCTCGAGATTTTTTTTAATTTAATAAATGGTTTCGGAGTTATGGGCAGATAAAGTTTGCCCCATGTTATTCTTATGGAACTAAAAATGAACTTTAATTGCCTCTAGCTCCCTAACCGTTAGGTTTACAGGAAAATGGCAAAGAATATAAGAGTCTTTAAATGACATAGAAATTTCAAAAACACCTTAAAATGTAGGGTGTTCATCCATATTGAGAAAATGGCGGGAAATTTTGAAAACTGAAATACATACCTGAAAGCAAAATAAAAAAGTAAAGCGGGTCCCCCATAAGAAGTATACTGTCATATAGAATAAAAAATTTTGGCATTGGATCACTTTAAAATACTCACCCTGAATGTGTGAGGTCAAGTTTGGGCAATAGTTCTACTTTGTGATACCTTTTGATTTACAACACGCTGCATACGGAAATCAATCCTTCTAACTAGTCCAGTTCTAACCAACTAGTCCTATTAGTCCTCACTAGTCCAGAAGTAGCCTCCAAATACGTAACGCGCGCTGAGTGCCGATCTCACTTTCATATTTGGTTATTTTTTAGGTGGACGGGGGAGGGGCGTATTTTGGAGTTTTTATTTCCTATACCTAGTCAAAGAAATAAATATTGTACTAATGAATGAAATTCATGGATCAGCAGGATATGTCTGAGGCTGCCCTAAAACGTGCATACTTTTTTGAGGTGGAAATAATCAATCACTTAGCAAAATCTATACTTATTTAATACGCTAAGGGGTTTTTTGAGTTGAGAAATCCTCCTACAATTTTCAACCGATTTTCAAGTTTTTGATGTCATTGGATAGGGCTTGGTCTGTAGTTGTTTCCGCTAAAAACTGATGAGAATCGAACTGAAAAAAGCGATATCCACCATTGAATCTCAAAATTTTCCATTAAAATAACATTGGGATTGATTAAAGCATTTTAAACATCTGTTTACTGAATCAATGTTTTCATTTTTAAAATATTTAATTACGTAGATGTATTGTACATATAAGTTATTTATTGTTAGTATCAGAGGTCATTTTAGTTTGTCAGGTTGGCACAACAGCGACGCTGTTTTCAAATGTAAGACGGTTAAGATTTATTCTTTGGTGTGCTCGTGATTTGGAATGGCATAGAAAAATGTAAGTTTCATAAAACCTCATTTGTAGAATTAGATAGCAAATAATAATTACCTAATAAATTTCCTATAACCAATTGTAACGCTTAGATGTTTTTAATTCAATTTGCTGGTTTTTGCTTGTCCTAGAGAAATGTACTAAATAAGTAGTTTAAACTGACAACTTATTCCTATTCTCAACTCTTTGTAATAAAATCATTTCCTTGTACACTTGGATATTTAAATCATGTTAATGTTTGTAAATTAGTTTTACTTACTTTTAAAGTAGTTTGTATTTTGTTTAACAGATGCACCATCATTCCTTCAAGCGGTAGGCTCCTGAGATATCTTGATCGAGCCACAGCACACCAAATTATTAAAGTAAGATTAGTCCTTATTTTGTGTTTTTTATTTGCTAATTTGATATTCACATTATTGTATTGGTCTCATGTCATTGATTTAGAGCTAAAGTAACATTTGTACTGAATGAAAACAAATTGCTCGATTTCGAGCAACACGTAAACTAGTTCAATAAATTAAAATTTTATTTGGTAAGGCCTTTTATATTCAAAGAATACATCGTCAGACCATTATCAACGTAAACTAGTGTGTTAAAAATCCTTTACACAATTCTTAGTTACGATAACATTTGTTGGCCTATACTGAACCTTATCAGTGTTCAAGAATTTTTGTATATATGTTTACTAAACAATAATATCATATAAAGAAATTTAAATGAATTGACATACATTCAATTAGTGACCGGTCGATCAGTGTGTATTTCTATCGACAGTCCCCAGACATGGCAATATACTACTGTAACGTCAAACTGCCATCCAGTGCTTACTAATGTCGTGTCCCCTGTCACACCCGTCTTCACAGAAACAGGTTGTAATTGATTCAATTTATCAGAGTACTAAGCGTTTCTGTCCACATGCATGTATTAGATACCCTCATCCCAGGACGACGTCTGATATATACTGTATGTTACTCTCAATTACTATATACGGACAATAATTGAAATTTTTTACATACTCGCGGAGTCAGTATTTAATTTGGACATTGGCTGAAGCAAACTAATCAAAACACGTTGTGGATCATTGCAAATGCGTGATTTCAGAAGTTAACACGTTGTTCGGAGGTTGAGTAACTCTACTAAACCCATAACTCGACATGGGGAAATTTGATTGCTAACGTCGGGTTGTGGGTACGCTAAATTATTTTTCGGAAAAGCGTTTCTCACGGACTCGACGTGCAGATGGATACACGATAACCTCACAACCCAATAATTATAGCAATACAATTTAGAGTCACACTATTAGTGCGCTGTCGTAAAAAAATATATTCATGCTAATAAGTCCAATTCAGACAAAAACATACCGAGTGGCGGATCGAACTTGTATAGATACACTGCTCTCAAAAACCTGAGAAGCAGGTATAGTCTTGTATAGACTAACTCAGAACTCGACATCAACTTCAGATCTGGCAAAGTGTCTATGACGCTCCCTCAACTGAGGAAAAAGCAAAAGAATTTACGGAAACATTGCTTTTCCAATTTAACTCCTCCTGTCCACTGCAACATATTTAATACCTTCTTTGCTTGTGCAGCTGAGAGTGTCGAATCGGAGCAAGACGGAAAGCAATTTTCAGATTCATTCTAGAAGCGAATAAACAGTTCTTTCAATCCAAACTATGTGATTCTGCAGCTATTTTGAAATTCTATCCAAGTTCAAAAATAAAATCTCGTTTGGAATAGATAACATTTCCATAAAGACCCTAATTTGAGGTTTTGTTTTGAAATAAATTCTCCTTTATGTCATCTAATTAATAGTTCGCTAGTCATTCTCATCAAATGTTCAAAACTGCCAAAGTTAAAACAAATGTCAAGAAAATCTCTAGTAACTTGGCTGCTAATTAACGTCCAACAGCCCTGCTGCCGACAGTCTCAAATGTGCTCAAGGAAGTAGTTTCATTCAAAAAATAATGAAATAAAAATCAACTAACAGACACACGTGAATTAAACTCTCGTTTCTTTGATAGTACAATATGGATTTTAACGCAATACGTCTACAAAGTCCGGCCTGATCCAATTCATTGAAGACTGTCTCGACACTATGGTCGGAGGGGCCGGTGTGGTCGTATGCCTTGCCGACTTGTCAAATGCATTTTACCGTGTCGCACCGGCCGTTCTGGTGGAGAAGGCGGCTGTCCTGTTAACGTCCGGTGTTACCCTGAACTGGATAGAGTCCTGATCGTACTCAAAGCACTTAAATTGACTTCTTTACAAATCAGCGTGACAAAGTTCGATTGTAATCTGACTTAATACAGGAGCACTTATTATTCCGCAAGACTCGATCTTGGGGCCCTTACTCTTCTTGATATACGTAAACAACACCCACTCTCACCTTCCGCCTGACAATCTCATTATTTTTGCTGACGACACAACATTGATCACCAAAGACCCTGATCAATTAAAACTCGAAATAAATGCCAACATCGGAACCAACTAACTTGCACAGTAAGCTTTGGAAAAAATAAAAGTGCTGGGCCCCTAAAAAGAATGGTTTGCACGTTACTAAAAGATAGATAGATCATTTGTTGATTATTAGATACTGTAGCTACTCATGAATATAAAAAAAGAAAAAAAATTGTAAATTCATGAGTAGGTATAGTATCTAATAATTATTACTTACCATAAAGAAAAATTCAGACCGAAAGGAATCAAGATAATTTGTTGTTAAACCTTCTAGGCTAATTAAAATAGATTTTACAACGAGAGTTTGGAGTAATCAGATTTAGATTTATTAACACATCCTCGATGGAACCATCTATTACATTCCGATTAACATTGTATACCCTCTTCTGTATCAAAGACCTTCTTTATACACTGCACACAAGTGGTGATATCCATAGCAAAGATGACAGAAACCAGATGTAATATCCTTTATACCGGGTGTTTCAAAATGAAAGAGCAGATTTCATATATGTATTACTCTAAACCCATTAATCTAGGACGTATGATTTATATGGCATTGGATAGAGCAAACAATGAAGTTTCATTGTTGTATCAGCTGATAGGTTGTTATTATTTCCCAATGCGAAATCGTGTTAATTTTCATTACATTCTTGTAATTTAAGAAATGGCAACTCTGCAAGAAAAAATATTTTGTGTTTTGGAATTTGCTAAATGTGAATCAATAATTCAAGTGCAACGAAATTTTCGTCGAACATTTAATAGGCAACCACCTCGGCACAAACAAATTTATGAATGGCACAGGAAGTTCGTGGAAACTGGTAGTGTGTGCAAGAAAACCAGCACTGGACGACCTCGGACTTCTGACGAAAACGTTCAACGGATTCAAGATTCTTTTACTCGAAGTCCCAAGAAATCGACATCCCAAGCAGGTATTGAACTTGGCATTCCTAAGACAACCGTATGGCGTGTTCTAAAAAAGAGATTACATTTCAAACCATACAAAATTCAGTTATTGCATGCACTTCATCCTAATGACTACAACAAAAGGTATGAGTTTTGCAGTGATATGCTGATGGATATGGCGGAAGAAGGTTTCTCTGATCGTTTAATTTTTTCTGATGAAGCCACATTTCACATTTCCGGTAAAGTTAATCGTCATAATGTACGAATTTGGGGATCCGAGAACCCCGGTATAGTTGTTCAACATGAGAGAGATTCGCCAAAATTGAATGTTTTCTGCGCCATATCTTCTGACAAAGTGTACGGCCCTTTCTTTTTCGCAGAAAAAACGGTGACAGGAATAACATACCTTGACACTCTAGAGCAATGGCTGTTCCCTCAATTACTAGAGGACTCAGGAAATTTTATTTTTATGCAAGATGGTGCGCCTGCACACTTCCATGAACTAGTTCGAACATTCCTCAACAACACGATTCCAAATCGATGGATAGGGAGAGGAGGGGAAGAAGATCTCATTTTTCGACGTTGGCCTCCCAGATCGCCAGACCTCACTCCATGCGACTTTTATCTTTGGGGCTACATAAAAGACAGGGTTTATGTCCCACCATTGCCTGCTTCGCTTCAAGAACTCAGAGTACGCATAACAGAAGCTGTTGAATCAATTACTCCAGACTCTTTGGCCAATGTATGGCGAGAAATCGACTACCGATTTGATGTATGTCGTGCTACACATGGGGCGCATGTCGAATGCATTCAACCTCAGTAAAATAAACTTTAGATGTTCCTTTTATCGTTTGTATTTTTAAATGTAAATAATTCAATAAAGATTGTCTGTTATAAGAATATGAAATGTGCTCTTTCATTTTGAAACGCCCTGTATAAACACTTTTTAATGAGCTTGTTGATGATTTCTTGCTGGTTGTTTTTTAAGAGCTACGTCTCAACAGTATCTGCACGGACTGCTTGTTCCACCCGTAACAGACACTGCTGAACAGTAGCAATCAAAAACTATCTTTTATATAGTACGATAACTATAAACTTGAGATCAAAAAAGCAGTGAAAAAGAAAGAAAGTAACGAGAGATTAATTCAGTGCTTCAGCGTTGGTACACTGACTGTATGACTGACTCAGCTGACAGCTGTCACCTGCAGATGGAGGCTGAGGTATTTTATACAGTATAAAACTAGCGGGATTCTATATTAAGTTATAAAATATTTGTAATATTCGTGAAAAATCTAGATGAACTTGAAGAATTTTAATTGACGATGAATGTCCAATTGATAGGCTATTATGGTGAAAACGTGATATATGGCAGACTCTGTAGGTTATATGGCCCACCCATACAGATCAGTGTGTAAACAAAACTTGCAGAAAACCAAGGTAAGCACGCAAAATCACTGACACTCTAACACAGCTAAAGTACGCAATCCGCCATCTTGACACAAACAATCCTGAGATTATTCAAGTTTGAAAAACAAGAATCCAAAATATTTGTAAGAAGACAGTCTAAAAGGAGAAACTTTAAAAAAGAACAAGGGAGGCGATAGCCGGTCCAGATCATCTGAGGCGAAACGTAATGCAATTAATGCTTTCATGACGAGTCTGAAAACTTTGGAAACGGATTACTGCCGTTGCCATTGGTCGCAGACCTTCGCACTTATACCATCAGCGCCTTCGACTCCATCCCTGGGCGTTGTCAGTCCATAAGCTCGATGTGTTTTGAGGAATACCTCCAGGCGGAAAAGCGTCAAATCGCTCCAGACGAACGGAGAAATCGATGGTTCCGCTGGGAATGACTTCCTTGCCCGTCATAGGACAATTGTAACGTCTCCCTCTGCGAGAATGCTGAACTGACTCTTGACGGTCTACTTGTACAGCTCTCAATTGATACCCAACAAACCCAGAAGAAGATGGCCCAGGAGTTTCGTGCATCCGCAATCCTTGGCGACAGTGTACCGGAAATCTCCTATTTGCTTTTGAAGGGGCCATAGGGCAAGTAACAATCTTTTAATATAGTTAAGATGATAATAAACAATTCATACTTGGATAAACTAAGGTTTTCTGCCTTATGAAGAGGATTTCTTCTTTATGGTAACGACCATTGCAAAGGAGTTGGTCGAATATTCAATCTTCATGCCTTATAAAGTATCAGTTTTAAGGTCTGTTGGCTACCAATGATAATTACAGAGGTCATGTATGTTAAAGGGCCAGTTTTAAAAATATATTGGTTATTAATATAATTGTAATATAGTGAGGTTAAACAATTCTATCACATCTTCTTCATAAAAAATATATAGTCGAAGTGAAAATATTAACATCTATACAAGAAGTTTTAACAATTTTTATACATGCGTAAATATTATAAAACCTCTCCCCTTGATTAATTTATTTTAATTATCAGTGTTTGATTTCACATAAACCCTGTAAAATATTGTTGGATATGTGTTATCCTACGTTTACAGATAACAGATGATGAAAGTATGCCCAACCGCCGTAGTGGGTACACAAAATGAAACAAAGCTCCGAAGACGGTCGACACTCGTCATTGGGTAAATCAGCAGAATTGCAATTGAGTGTCCTAGAATGCTCTATTGGAGCAATAATCCTAGGGCATCATCCTGACAAGGACACCAACAACACGCCATTTAGGATGGACAAGGTCCAAGAACGAGGGTTTTCTGCTTAACACAGGGGTTACTACATTTTGAAGGCTTGGGATACACCGGGGGATATTGAGGGGGATGAGGTGTTGATGTAATAAAGCTTAAATACAGTACTTACATTCGACAACGTAATCGGTTTCGAGTCAATAATAAATAATAATTAACATGAAGAAAATTTAAATTAGTCCTATTCTGTTTTGTGACGATAATGTACTTTTATTTTAAAAAAATTATTAATTTCAAATCAAATTATTAATTAAAGAAGGACTATTTTATATTTTGAATTGAACTGACTGTTTACATTAATATTAGGTCGGTAAAGCAGTACGCTCAATATGTATTGACTGCTCGGTAAGCTACTGAGCTTGCTCAACTCATACGTTAGTTGTTCATAAGAGTTACAGCTCCTGTAACAATCCAGATTCTCTTTTTACATTATTACGTTTAAAAAATCAGTTTATTTTAAACGTTCTGGGACTTATAAAAAATTTCAGTTTATAGTTTACGAAATTGTTCATTGATTATCTAATCAAAGGAACGTCAAACGACAGCCTGCATAAGTTTACTGCCACAAATGTAATTTTACTAAGTACTCACTTATACGAAGGTGCATATACAATTTCACGTATAATGTATCGAGGTGCTAGAAGTCGCACTCAAAAATTGTAATGTGTATGAATCTCAACAGGAGTTGTATCATCGAAAGGTTGAGGCTCAAAATTTAGAGGAAACCAAAGAAGAGAATAAAAGCCACCCAATTTCAGATGAAGATAATTAAAGTAAAGGAATCTTTGGAGGGTATTAAATTTGATGACGAAGGACGTGGACCAGAATTGTTTCCCCCAAACCAACTTTGACCTCGGAGCCGCTACCTCGCTAAGGACCATCCTTCTCTACAACCGGACTATTCCCACTTCTTAATGCAAAATACTCCAACCTCCCCCTAATACTCACCGTTTGTGTAGATGCTGCCCGCGAGGCATCCACACAGAACCGTCTAGGCCTAGGCCTACAAGTTCTTCGGCCGCAGGGAGGAACCCTTCCTCTTCCCGCGGAAGGAAAGGCTTCTCCCTCCACCTCCCGCTTGACCTCAAAAGTAGAGACAATTACTATAAAATAAACTAACAAAACTTCCATGTTAGGCCTACTTTTAAGGCCAAACGCCAAACTTAGCTTAAAGGGTGTCCATTAATACCGGACAATTTTAGTAAATTGTATTTTTTTAAATATATTATTAAAATTGTAGAAATAATATGATTGATTTATTTTAATTCTCAGTGTTTGATTTCATATAAACCCTGTAAAATATTGTTGGATATGTGTTATATTACGTTGGCAGAACACTGATGATGAACACAGATTGTCCATGCTGTAAAAATTCGATGACAATAAAGTTTCTTGATTCTTGATGAAAGTATGCCAAATCGCAGGTTTGGCTACACCAAAGGTTACAAAGCTCCGGAGACGATCGATTCACGTCATTGGGGTAAACCAGCGGAGTTATATGCCCTAGGATGCTCTATTGGAACAAAAATCCTAGGGCATCATCCTGACAAGGACCCCAACCACACGCCATTCAGGCGTTTGGATAAGATCAACAATCCAGATACCCGGGACCTTGTCCGTTCCTTGACGGAACGCGATGTCCCAGGCCGATTAGCATTGGGACTGGTGGACAAAGTCCTCGAACACGGATTCTTTGCAGAGGTTAGTAACTTTCATGTCTTATAAATACACCAAGTTGCAACAGATATGTGCACTCAGTAAATGTAAAAGATATTCTATATATTCCCCGTATATACAATGGGATGAGGATGTATGTTTGCTACCATAATAATGTTGAAAAAAAATACAACGATTTCTCTCTATAGATGTGACTTAATAGTATCAAGTTTGGAATTTTTGTTTTCCCCATAAACCGCATGGGATGAGTATGTATGTTTGTCACCTTATAGGTATGTAAGCAAAGATTAAATAATCTAAAGAATGTACATAATAAATTGTCACTTATGTTAATTAATAAAATAAATAAAGGGTTGCGTTGATTTTCCACAAAAATAGCATGAAACGTAGTTTTTTTATTCTCCGACATCACTTAAGTGAAATTAGTTCAAAATTCTATATTGCTTGTTTTTTCCTATGTTATGTATTTCGATGTTTATTGTATATTCCTATGTAAAAAATTATTCACGAATAAAAGTTTTTCAACTTAATGTTTTTCTTCTTGAACTTGAATATGCTAACTCGTCATACCATAACTCAAATTTTTATAAGTATGAAATATATGTGTAAGAACTGTTTTTTTAAATACATTTTCTTACAGAACAATCATGAATTAAGATGACATAAACATAATTATAAGACTAACAGATGATGAAAGCGGTAGCGGTATATGTGGGTATGGTGATTACGGAACTGTCATAGCCATAGAAGACAGAGGAAAGAAAATTGCTGTAAAAACGCAACAAATGTACGATTATTGGACGAAGGAAACCGGTGAGACAGAAAAAAGGTTAGTTTTATTTATATTATTTGCATGATACATGTTGGTTGGCATATTTTTTACCCCTAACAAATAAAGAATGCATATACCTGTTTCCTGAGAGTCTTAAGTATCGTGATGGCGAGATAGTGAGATCTCCCCAAGAAGTTCTGAACAGTGAATTTGGCAATTGAGTAATTTATAGAGAACACAAAAATCGGCAGCGTCTCTACGTACTCCCAAAGAATGGATTCCAAGTTCCCGAGCACAGTCAGCTATAGGGGCATCTCGGTACTGGTGACCATTGCGAACACATACCAGCCGTAGAAATCTGTTTTGGATGTGGTCTAGACGCAGTCTGTCCGTTGCTGTATAAGGGGACCATATCACAGAAGCATATTCCAGCCCCTGCCTCACCAAAGAGCAGAATAAAGTCTTGAGAACTACAGGGTTACTAATACCTCTTGAGAACCGCTCAATAAATCCAAGCATTTTATTTGCTTTTCTAGAGATTGTGTCGATATGTTCACTGAACTGCAAATCATAGGAGAAAAGGACGCCAAGATCTTTTATTGATGTGGTTCTGCAAATAACTTCTTCGCCCTAGTAATACAAAAATTTTAGAGGAGCAAGAGACCGATGGTAAGTAATAACTGAGCATTTAGCAGGGTTCACTTGCATGTTGTTAGTTTCACACCAGGAGATAACAATGTCCAAACTTATTTGTAATTGGATTGAGTCATTATCCGAACGTACCTCAGTAAACAACTTCAGATAGTCAGCAAACATAAGAGCTTCTACTTCAATGCTGTCTAGAAGGTCGTTTATGAATACATTAAACAGGTACGGTCCAAGATGAGAACCTTGAGGGACGCCGGGCGATTGGTGGAATTTTGAAGATTCAGCAGATCCAATTCGGACGGAAAGATATCGCATGCTAAGATAATCCTGGAGCCAACTTAGCAAGGGATCAAGGAAACCGTGTCCACTCAGCTTAGAGATTAGAATTCTGTGGTCCACCTTGTCGAATGCCTTCGCAAAGTCTATATACACCGCATCCAGTTGAGATCCTTTCCTAAACGATGAAAGGGCACGTTCTTGGAATAACATCAGGTTAGTGTTGGTAGATTTAACGGGAACGAACCCATGTTGGTTATGATGAATAATCCTTCCCAGAAGAGGCTTCAACTTGTCTAATACCAAACACTCAAAGATTTTGGATAGAGCAGATAGAATGGTTATTGGGCGGTAGTTCTTGACACTGCTCAGATCACCTGATTTAGGCAATGGAACTACATGTCCGACTTTAAGGCATTGAGGAAAAATTCCATGAGATAGAGATTCATTGAAGAGTCGCTGTAGAGGTGCTGATAAAATATTCCGGCAGAATCTCAATAGGGAAGGTGGAATGTAGTCAGGGCCACAATTTTTGGATGGATCCAATTTATGTAACTTCCTATATACCTCGTCTTCGGTTATGTAAATATTTCCTATTGAGTCATTTGAGGGGAAGCAGAAAGCAGGTACATGCCGAGTTGGTTGAGAGAAGACTGAGCCAAAGTGTTCGGCGAAGAACTCACATTTCATATTTAAGCTGTCGGTATAGACCCCATTTAAGTGCATAGATTGAGGCATTGAAGAAGAATTCCCTGCCGCATTCACGAAGCTCCAGAACTTTTTAGGATTTGAAGAAATGCACTCCTCCATATGTGACAAGTATCGTGCATGACATATACTGGCCAAGTCCTTACAACGCTGACGAAGACAAGAGAACTCGTTGTAAAGGGATGGATCAAAACTCTCTTTGTACTTCCTATGAGTGGCTTTCTTCTTGATTGTTAAATTTATTAGGTCTTTTGAGAACCATTTAGGGAAATGAAGGTTACCGATCTTCTTAGTAGGGCTTGACTGGAGGGCTGCACTTTTCAAGAGAGAGGTTAATCTTTCAAAGTCAGCATTAACATTTGATGGAGTAGAGACAATTGAATCAAGATCGTGATTATTAATTATGTTGTATGCAGCAGCCAAATCACATCTCCGCACGTCCTTTTGAGATTCGGTGGCAAAACAATGTTTCGTCGGGGAGATAAATATGGATGCCGTGAGTGGTGGGTGGTGAAGGCCAGGAGTTAACAAGACATCATCGGCCAATGACACCGTAAGCATTTCATCATCACAACCAACATTTTTAGAATTTTAATTGTTTGTAAACAGTAGTTACTATCCGGTTCTGTCTTTGTCATGGCTAAGGGTACTAATTATATTTATTTTTAGTCTGTTCATTAGATGCAACTTTTACAACAATTAACTAATTTGGGGCAACTCCTAAGGGGGGATGGGAGCGGAGCCCCCATCGAGCCGTAGGCGAGTCTGACAGTATACTTCTTATGGGGTACCCCCTTTAAATTTTTATTTTGCTTTTAGGTATGTATTTCACTTTTCAAAATTTCCCGCCATTTTTCCAATATGGCGGCCAACTTTAAAATTTCTTACGGAACACCCTACATTTTATGGTGTTTTTTAAATTTCCATGTGATTTCAAGACTCTTACATTCTTTGCCATTTTCCTGTAAACCTAACGGTTAGGGAGCTAGAGGCAATTACAGTTAATTTTTAGTTCAATAAGAATAACATGGGGCAAACTTTATCTGCCCATAATTTCGAAACCATTTATTAATATTAAAAAAAAATACTTGATAATAAATATTTCTTAAATTGATGTTTTTAAAACAATTTTTTTATAATAACAACAAAATTTTAAATTTTATTTTTTCCACCATATTGGAAAGAAGTTAATTTAGGCGTAAAAGCAAATTTTTATGAGTGAAATGTTCTTAAAACATTAATTTCAAACATTTTTACAATTGAGTATTTTTTATTTTAATCAATGGTGTCAGGGATATGGGCAGATACAGTTTGCCCCATGTTATTCTTATGGAACTAAAAACGAACTTTAATTGCCTCTAGCTCCCTAACCGTTAGGCTTAGAGAAAAATAGCAAGAAATAAAAAGGTCTTAAAATGACATGGAAATTTCAAAAACACCATAAAATGTAGGGTGTTCATTAAGAAATTTTAAAGTTGGCCGCCATATTGGAAAAATGGTGGGTAGTTTTGAAAAGTGAAATACATACCTGAAAGCAAAATAAAAAAGTAAAGGGGGTACCCCATAAGAAGTATACTGTCATATATAGAATAAAAAAGTTAGCTATTGGATCACTTTAAAATACTCACCCTGAATGTGTGAGGTCAAGTTTGGGCAATAGTTTTACTTTGCGAGACCTTTTGATTTACAACACGCAGCATACGGAAATCAATCCTTCTAACTACTCCAGTTCTAATCAACTAGTCCTATTAGTCCTCACTAGTCCAGAAGTAGCCTCCAATCACGTAACGCTCGCTGAGTGCCGATCTCACTTTCCTATTTGGTTATTTTTTGGGTGGAAGGGAGAGTGGCGTATTTTGGAGTTATTATTTTCTATACCTAGTCAAGGAAATAAATATTATACTAATGAATAAAATTCATGGATCAGCAGGATATGTTTGAGGCTGTCCTAAAACGTGCATACTTTTTTGAGGTGAAAATAATCAATCACTTAGCAAAATCTATACTTATTTAATACGCTAAGGGGTTTTTTGAGTTGAGAAATCCTCCTACAATTTTCAACCGATTTTCAAGTTTTTGATGTCATTGGATAGGGCTTGGTCTGTAGTTGTTTCCGCTAAAAACTGATGATAACCGGACTGTAAATAAAAGCGATATCCACCATTGAAATCTCAAAATTTCCCATTAAAATAACATTGGGATTGATTAAAGCATTTTAAACATCTGTATACTGAATCAATGTTTTCATTTTTAAAATATTTAATTACGTAAATGTATTGTACATACAAGTTATTTATTGTTAGTATCAGAGGTTATTTTAGTTTGTCAGGTTGGCACAACAACGACGCTGTTTTCAAATGTAAGACGGTTAAGATTTATTCTTTGGTGTGCTCGTGATTTGGAATGGCATAGAAAAATGTAAGTTTCATAAAACCTCATTTGTAGAATTAGATAGCAAATAATAATTACCTAATAAATTTCCTATAACCAATTGTAACGCTTAGATGTTTTTAATTCAATTTGCTGGTTTTTGCTTGTCCTAGAGAAATGTACTAAATAAGTAGTTTAAACTGACAACTTATTCCTATTCTCAACTCTTTGTAATAAAATCATTTCCTTGTACACTTGGATATTTAAATCATGTTAATGTTTATAAATTAGTTTTACTTACTTTTAAAGTAGTTTGTATTTTGTTTAACAGATGCACCATCATTCCTTCAAGCGGTAGGCTCCTGAGATATCTTGATCGAGCCACAGCACACAAAGTAAGATTAGTCCTTATTTTGTGTTTTTTATTTGCTAATTTGATATTCACATTATTGTATTGGTCTCATGTCATTGATTTAGAGCTAAAGTAACATTTGTACTGAATGAAAACAAATTGCTCGATTTCGAGCAACACGTAAACTAGTGTTTTAAAAATCCTTTACACAGTTCTTAGTTACGATAACATTTGTTGGCCTATACTGAACCTTATCAGTGTTCAAGAATTTTTGTATATAAGTTTACTAAAAAATAATATCATATAAAGAAATTTAAATGAATTGACATACATTCAATTAGTGACCGGTCGATCAATGTGTATTTCTATCGACAATCCCCAGACATGGCAATATACTACTGTAACGTCAAACTGTCATCCAGTGCTTACTAATGTCGTGTCCCCTGTCACACCCGTCTTCACAGAAACAGGTTGTAATTGATTCAATTTATCAGAGTACTAAGCGTTTCTGTCCACATGCATGTATTAGATGCGTGGGGATATCCTCATCCCAGGACGACGTCTGATATACTGTATATGTTACACTCAATTACTATATACGGACAATAATTGAAATTTGTTACATACTCGCGGAGTGAGTATTTAATTTGGACATTGGCTGAAGCAAACTATTCAAAACACGTTGTGGATCATTGCAAATGCGTGATTTCAGAAGTTAACACGTTGTTCGGAGGTTGAGTAACTCTACTACACCCATAACTCGACATGGGGAAATTTGATTGCTAACGTCGGGTTGTGGGTACGCTAAATTATTTTTCGGAAAAGCCGAAAAGCGTTTCTCACGGACTCGACGTGCAGATGGATACACGATATCCTCACAACCCAATAATTATAGCAATACAATTTAAGAGTCACACTATTAGTGCGCTGTCGTAGAAAAATATATTCATGCTAATAAGTCCAATTCAGACAAAAACATACCGAGTGGCGGATCGAACTTGTATAGATACACTGCTCTCAAAAACCTGAGAAGCAGGTATAGTCTTGTATAGACTAACTCAGAACTCGACATCAACTTCAGATCCGGCAAGGTGTCTATGACGCTCCCTCAACTAAGGAAAAGGCAAAAGAATTTATGGAAACATTGCTTTTCCAATTTAACTCCTCCTGTCCACTGCAACATTTTTAATACCTTCTTTGCTTGTGCAGCTGAAAGTGTCGAATCGGAGCAAGACGGAAAGCAATTTTCAGATTCATTCTAGAAGCGAATAAACAGTTCTTTCAATCCAAACTATGTGATTCTGCTGCTGTTTTGAAATTCTATCCAAGTTCAAAAATAAAATCTCGTTTGGAATAAATAACATTTCCATAAAGACCCTAATTTGAGGTTTTGTTTTGAAATAAATTCTCCTTTATGTCATCTAATCAATAGTTCACTAGTCATTCTCATCAAATGTTCAAAACTGCCAAAGGTAAAAAAAATTTCAAGAAAAACTCTGGTAACTTGGCTGCTAATTAGCGTCCAACAGCCCTGCTGCCGACAGTCTCAAAAGTGCTCAAGGAAGTAGTTTCATTCAAAAAATAATCAAATAAAAATCAACTAACAGACACTCGTGAATTAAACTCTCGTTTCTTTGATAGTACAATATGGATTTTAACGCAATGCGTCTACAAAGTCCGGCCTGATCCAATTCATTGAAGACTGTCTCGACACTATGGTTGGAGGGACCGGTGTGGTCGTATGCTTTGCCGACTTGTCAAATGCATTTTACTGTGTCGCACCGGCTGTTCTGGTGGAGAAGGCGCTGTCCTGTTAACGTCCGGTGTTACCCTGAACTGGATAGAGTCCTGATCGTACTCAAAGCACTTAAATTGACTTTTTTACAGACCGGCGTGACAAAGTTCGATTGTAATCTGACTTAATACGGGAGCACTTATTATTCCGCAAGACTCGATCTTGGGGCCCTTACTCTTCTTGATATACGTAAACAACACCCACTCTCACCTTCTGCCCGACAATCTCATTATTTTTGCTGACGACACAACATTGATCACCAAAGACACTGATCAGTTAAAACTCGAAATAAATGCCAACATCGGAACCAACTAACTTGCACAGTAAGCTTTGGAAAAATAAAAGTGCTGGGCCCCTTTTAATTTTTTCTTTTAAAAAGAATGGTTTGCACGTTACTAAAAGATAGATAGATCATTTGTTGATTATTAGACACTGTAGCTACTCATGAATATAAAAAAAGAAAAAAAATGTAAATTCATGAGTAGGTATAGTATCTAATAATTATTACTTACCATAAAGAAAAATTCAGACCGAAAGGAATCAAGATAATTTGTTGTTAAACCTTCTAGGCTAATTAAAATAGATATTACAACGAGAGTTTGGAGTAATCAGATTTAGATTTATTAACACATCCTCGATGGAACCATCTATTACATTCCGATTAACATTGTATACCCTCTTCTGTATCAAAGACCTTCTTTATACACTGCACACAAGTGGTGATATCCATAGCAAAGATGACAGAAACCAGATGTAATATCCTTTATATAAACACTTTTTAATGAGCTTGTTGATGATTTCTTGCTGGTTGTTTTTTAAGAGCTCCGTCTCAACAGTATCTGCACGGACTGCTTGTTCCACCCGTAACAGACACTGCTGAACAGTAGCAATCAAAAACTATCTTTTATATAGTACGATAACTATAAACTTGAGATCAAAAAAGCAGTGAAAAAGAAAGAAGGTAACGAGAGATTAATTCAGTGCTTCAGCGTTGGTACACCTGACTGTATGACTGACTCAGCTGACAGCTGTCACCTGCAGATGGAGGCTGAGGTATTTTATACAGTATAAAACTAGCGGGATTTTATATTAAGTTATAAAATATTTGTAATATTCGTGAAAAATCTAGATGAATTGAAACTTGAAGAATTTTAATTGACGATGAATGTCCAATTGATAGGCTATTATGGTGAAAACGTGATATATGGCAGACTCTGTAGGTTATATGGCCCACCCATACAGATCAGTATGTAAACAAAACTTGCAGAAAACCAAGGTAAGCACGCAAAATCACTGACACTCTAACACAGCTAAAGTACGCAATCCGCCATCTTGACACAAAAAATCCTGAGATTATTCAAGTTTCAAAAACAAGAATCCAAAATATTTGTAAGAAGACAGTCTAAAAGGAGAAACTTTAACAAAGAATAAGGGAGGCGATAGCCGGTCCAGATCATCTGAGGCGAAACGTAATGCAATTAATGCTTTCATGACGAGTCTGAAAACTTTGGAAACGGATTACTGCCGTTGCCATTGGTCGCAGACCTTCGCACTTATACCATCAGCGCCTTCGACTCCATCCCTGGGCGTTGTCAGTCCATAAGCTCGATGTGTTTTGAGGAATACCTCCAGGCGGAAAAGCGTCAAATCGCTCCAGACGAACGGAGAAATCGATGGTTCCGCTGGGAATGACTTCCTTGCCCGTCATAGGACAATTGTAACGTCTCCCTCTGCGAGAATGCTGAACTGACACTTGACGGTCTACTTGTACAGCTCTCAATTGATACCCAACAAACCCAGAAGAAGATGGCCCAGGAGTTTCGTGCATCCGCAATCCTTGGCGACAGTGTACCGGAAATCTCCTATTTGCTTTTGAAGGGGCCATAGGGCAAGTAACAATCTTTTAATATAGTTAAGATGATAATAAACAATTCATACTTGGAAAAACTAAGGTTTTCTGCCTTATGAAGAGGATTTCTTCTTTATGGTAACGACCATTGCAAAGGAGTTGGTCGAATATTCAATCTTCATGCCTTATAAAGTATCAGTTTTAAGGTCTGTTGGCTACCAATGATAATTACAGATGTCATGTATGTTAAAGGGCCAGTTTTTAAAATATATTGGTTATTAATATAATTGTAATATAGTGAGGTTAAACAATTCTATCACATCTTCTTCATAAAAAATATATAGTCGAAGTGAAAATATTAACATCTACACAAGAAGTTTTAACAATTTTTATACATGCGTAAATATTATAAAACCTCTCCCCTTGATTAATTTATTTTAATTCTCAGTGTGTGATTTCACATAAACCCTGTAAAATCTATTCTATATATATATAATACGTGATGCCCTTTTTTTGTTAACACTACTCCTCCCTTATTTCTGGACCAATTTTAAAGTTTGAGGTGTCAAAAGAATGGTCTCAGTTCGTAGTTTTGCAATAAGGTTTTGGATTTTTTATATTTCAATTCTGGAGCCCACGGGAAGCCCTTAAAGTTCGTATTTTGTCCATAAGATTAACATGGGGAACAATTTGAATTGAAAACCAAAACAGCTGTTTATAGTAAAACAAATAAACACGTGTTAAAAGCTAGCCGAATACTGAATAGAATCAATTGAACTGGTGCGGAATTAAAATATCAGCGCAATTCCATACTTTAATACAAAGGGTGTCTATTGTGTGGGACAAATTGTATGTTTTACCTTTTTCTCAAAATGTAGCAGAAATATTTTGCTTGAACTTTCTATTTATGAGTATTTGGGCCCAAAAATAAAATTAGTACTGTAACTTAAATACAAAAAGATCCATTCTAATGATGCACAAATATAAGTTTGGAAATTGACATTTTTGACGTGGGTCTTAAGGGTTATCATCAGATTGATATCAAAACATCAACGAATGACAGCAAACACTATGGGTTTTCAAACTGCTGTGAACCACAAAAAGGGATAGTTGGTTGTTGGTGTACATTGATTATTACCGTAAACCGTAATGTGATACTATAACAAATTTAATGCAGAATGCTAGACGCATATTAAAACACCTGTTTAAAAGAGAACATTAAAAAAATTTTTTACGTCCAGTATAAATGATAAGTTTATTGCAAAAATGGTTTGTATGAGGAGGAATTTCAACCAAAATAAAAATGTTACATCAAACCAAAATGGACACATAAGAATTGTAGGTTTTCTTAATTTTTGTGATTTCTTTATCAAAATTCTGTAATACCATTGGAAGTTAAGATAAAGAGGATTTAGTTTGTTACAAATAGTAATAGTGTAGGCTCTTTCACTATGTCGATGACTACCTCAAACAGTACTAGAACAGCCACCCCAGAACCGACGAGTAATGAAATATTCGATTTTCTTCTGTTGTCATTTACGTTTTGTGAAGAACCATCTAGATTAAACATCTGTGAATGTATTCTATATTTTACAGGAGCTTTTAGGCAGAGTCTCTAAGACAAATTGGCATAAGAACCATCCTAGCTAATTTGGACCTAAAAGAACAACCACTAAATTTCAAAACTATAACATTAGGAAGTTGGAGAATTAGTAATGAAGATCGATTGATGGCATATCAATATGGTGTAATCTGATTTTCACTACAATTTAATATTTTCATTCAAAATAACTCTGTAAATTACTATGGAGCAAGGTTTGATCATCAGACACTCTGATAAATGCAGCGCATTGCGCTGCACGGGTCCCCTAGTATTGCTGGATATGTGTTATCCTACGTTTACAGATAACAGATGATGAAAGTATGCCCAACCGCCGTAGTGGGTACACAAAATGAAACAAAGCTCCGAAGACGGTCGACACCCGTCATTGGGTAAATCAGCAGAATTGCAATTGAGTGTCCTAGAATGCTCTATTGGAGCAATAATCCTAGGGCATCATCCTGACAAGGACCCCAACAACACGCCATTTAGGATGGACAAGGTCCAAGAACGAGGGTTTTCTGCTTAACACAGGGGTTACTACATTTTGAAGGCTTGGGATACACCGGGGGAAAATGAGGGGGATGGGGTGTTGATGTAATAAAGCTTAAATACAGTACTTACATTCGACAACGTAATCGGTTTCGAGTCACTAATAAATAATAATTAACATGAAGAAAATTTAAATTAGTCCTATTCTGTTTTGTGACGATAATGTACTTTTATTTTTAAAAAAAATTATTAATTTCAAATCAAATTATTAATTAAAGAAGGACTATTTTATATTTTGAATTGAACTGACTGTTTACATTAATATTAGGTCGGTAAAGCAGTACGCTCAATATGTATTGACTGCTCGGTAAGCTACTGAGCTTGCTCAACTCATACGTTAGTTGTTCATAAGAGTTACAGCTCCTGTAACAATCCAGATTCTCTTTTTACATTATTACGTTTAAAAAATCAGTTTATTTTAAACGTTCTGGGACTTATAAAAAATTTCAGTTTATAGTTTACGAAATTGTTCATTGATTATCTAATCAAAGGAATGTCAAACGACAGCCTGCATAAGTTTACTGCCACAAATGTAATTTTACTAAGTACTCACTTATACGAAGGTGCATATACAATTTCACGTATAATGTATCGAGGTGCTAGAAGTCGCACTCAAAAATTGTAATTTGTATGAATCTCAACAGGAGTTGTATCATCGAAAGGTTGAGGCTCAAAATTTAGAGGAAACCAAAGAAGAGAATAAAAGCCACCCAATTTCAGATGAAGATAATTAAAGTAAAGGAATCTTTGGAGGGTATTAAATTTGATGACGAAGGACGTGGACCAGAATTGTTTCCCCAAACCAACTTTGACCTCGGAGCCGCTACCTCGTTAAGGACCATCCTTCTCTACAACCGAACTATTCCCACTTCTTAATGCAAAATACTCCAACCTCCCCCTAATACTCACCGTTTGTGTAGATGCTGCCCGCGAGGCGTCCACACAGAACCGTCTAGGCCTAGGCCTACAAGTTCTTCGGCCGCAGGGAGGAACCCTTCCTCTTCCCGCGGAAGGAAAGGCTTCTCCCTCCCCCTCCCGCTTGACCTCAAAAGTAGAGACAATTACTATAAAATAACCTAACAAAACTTCCATGTTAGGCCTACTTTTAAGGCCAAACGCCAAACTTAGCTTAAAGGGTGTCCATTGATACCGGACAATTTTAGAAAATTGTATTTTTTTAAATATATTATTAAAATTGTAGAAATAATATGATTGATTTATTTTAATTCTCAGTGTTTGATTTCATATAAACCCTGTAAAATATTGTTGGATATGTGTTATATTACGTTGGCAGAACACAGATGATGAACACAGATTGTCCATGCTGTAAAAATTCGATGACAATAAAGTTTCTTGATTCTTGATGAAAGTATGCCAAAGCGCAGGTTTGGCTACACCAAAGGTTACAAAGCTCCGGAGACGATCGACTCACGTCATTGGGGTAAACCAGCGGAGTTATATGCCCTAGGATGCTCTATTGGAACAAAAATCCTAGGGCATCATCCTGACAAGGACTCCAACCACACGCCATTCAGGCGTTTGGATAAGATCAACAATCCAGATACCCGTGACCTTGTCCGTTCCTTGACGGAACGCGATGTCCCAGGCCGATTAGCATTGGGACTGGTGGACAAGGTCCTCGAACACGGATTCTTTGCAGAGGTTAGCAACTTTCATGTCTTATAAATACACCAAGTTGCAACAGATATGTGCACTCAGTAAATGTAAAAGATATTCTATATATTCCCCGTATATACAATGGGATGAGGATGTATGTTTGCTACCATAATAATGTTGAAAACAAAAATAGTACAACGATTTCTCAGTATAGATGTGACTTAATAGTATCAAGTTTGGAATTTTTGTTTTCCCCATAAACCGCATGGGATGAGTATGTATGTTTGTCACCTTATAGGTATGTAAGCAAAGATTAAATAATCTAAAGAATGTACATAATAAATTGTTACTTATGTTAATTAATAAAATAAATAAAGGGTTGCGTTGATTTTCCACAAAAATAGCATGAAACGTAGTTTTTTTTATTCTCCGACATCACTTAAGTGAAATTAGTTAAAAATTCTATATTGCTTGTTTTTTCCTATGTTATGTATTTCGATGTTTATTGTATGTTCCTATGTAAAAAATTATTCACGAATAAAAGTTTTTCAACTTAATGTTTTTCTTCTTGGACTTGAATATGCTAACTCGTCATACCATAGCTCAAATTTTTATAAGTATGAAATATATGTGTAAGAACTGTTTTTGAAATACATTTTCTTACAGAACAATCATGAATTAAGATGACATAAACATAATTATAAGACTAACAGATGATGAAAGCGGTAGAACAAAGCGGCATATGTGGGTATGGTGATTACGGAACTGTCATAGCCATAGAAGACAGAGGAAAGAAAATTGCTGTAAAAATGCAACAAATGTACGATTATTGGACGAAGGAAACCGGTGAGACAGAAAAAAGGTTAGTTTTATTTATATTATTTGCATGATACATGTTGGTTGGCATATTTTTTACCCCTAACAAATAAAGAATGCATATACCTGTTTCCTGAGAGTCTTAAGTATCGTGATGGCGAGATACTTAAAATTAATATATTATTGATCCAAACCAAAACCCTCACCGGAAATGCCAGTGGTCAAATTTCCCCCGATTTAGAATGGAACAAGTTACAATATCAGGGGTAGTCATTGTCCATGTTTGCCCCGAAAAAGGTTGAGGCTAAAAATTTAGTGGACACCAAAGAAGAGAATAAAAGCCTCCCAATTTCAGATGAAGATAATTAAAGTAAAGGCGTCCTCGAAGGGTATGAAATTTGATGACGACTTCCCCCAAACGAAAGACCAAATCAGAGGCTTGAAAATCAGGGTGAATATTAAAACAAGAGAGTACCTAATTATCACCGATGACAGATAAATAACCAAGGCAAAAGTAAGTTCCGAGACAAGTACACAAAGACCAAGTATTTCAGAGAATAAACACTAACAGCTTAGAATATTTTTTTTGGAATACAAATGTTTTGAATCAGAGTTAACAAAAAAAGCAAAAAACAATTGTAATTCGCATGGGCCCCAAATATACGCCCTAGAACTCTCAAAATATCCATATTATTCTTAAGAACAAATTGTAAGTACAACAGCAGTAGAAATGTTGTAATTACAAATGGTAACAAGTCAGGATGAACAAAAGTTTCAGTTATAAAATATTTATTAATTAACTGAAACTGGGTTTACATCACCTAACACTTTGGTCAAATATCGACCAGATTACGATCTGTTTTTTTTTCTTAGTTTATAATAATTATATCCTAACTATTGAAAATAGGAAGCACTGGGTACAACCTTTAAAGAGTTCCCGTTTACTAAAAGGAGAATTGTTAGTCTTTTTTGTGACCTCCGAAGTGACGAGGTAAAGTTTTATAATTAGGCCTACTTTATACTTTACTTAGTTTACGGATAACATATTTATCCCTAAACTATAAATACAGGAAAAATTTTAGTTTTTTTATTTTAAAACTTTTGCACTGAGTTTTTAATGGACTTTGAAACTGCAAAATCTTAAATTACGTTAAAATCGTCCTTTATCATAATAATATTCATATTTAAATATTAATTATTTTTTTATTAGTATTATATAAAAAAATTGGTTTTTTATTTATGAAAATGTGGCAACACTAAGAGAAGAGGCAGTGCAGCTACGTTTGGGCAGTGACGCAAGTCTCGAATTTTGCAGCCATGTCGACGATGATGTCCTGATGCTGTACGCGTCTCGTGTGAACCGTGCCATTTGATTACATACACTGCCGCTTGATCAATCGCCGCTGCAGAAGGGAGCTGAAACGACACAGCTGCAAAAATCTCGTGTGAACCGAGAAAGGCCGACGCGAGCGTGAAGCTTGCAGCCACATCGACGCAGCATCACGGGCGCTGCTACGCCTCTCGTGTGAACCACTCCATTTGACTACATACACGCTAAAAAATGCTTAAACGTTAAATCAAATTTTAACAAAATAAAAATATAGGCCTATAAGAAAAACAATTACCTCTAGGTATCCTACTTAAATGTGGTATACTCTCACATTTTAACTTTCCTGGACATATGTTTGTTCTTCATATTGAAAGGGATTAGTTTTAAGTAAGGTAGCCCAATTAAGACACCACACTCTGTTAAAAATTTAACATAGCCTACTTAAAAATATTTTTAAATAGCGTAAACTTAGGTTAGATTAGGGTAGTCAGGGTTAGAGTTGTTAACAATTTGGTAAATTTACATGCCTTTACCAATAATAAATAACCTATAAGTTAGGCCTATTACCTTATGAAACCTCCACTGCAGCAACCTTCTTCTTCAGTTCTATGTAATACCAATACTTATTTATGTTTTGGCCTTCTAACAATTTTCCATAAATGCAGGCTGTTTGATATGGATTGAAGTATATTTAAAGTTGTAATGTTTGAAGTAAAATTTTGCTTTAAGATTCCCATTCAACCAGCCTTATCTGTTGAAGATATGGGTGAGAGCCAACAGAAGGGAAACCTGGTTTCCCACAAAGCATAGTCGGTTGTGCAGCAAGCATTTTCAAGCCGATTGTTTTTTACCGAGAACTGGAAGACTGAAATATAATGCTGTGCCGACCGTATTTGATTTTTCTAAGTTGGGAAAAAATGAAACACAACAAAATACATCACAGGTACCCTACTTAATTACCACCTCGAAGATTCGGCTGTTTAAAAATTTAACCTTAAATTGCATTAAAACTACATAAAAGTAGAAAAATAACAGAACAGTTTATTTTATTTTTTTTTTACTTTTTAACCTACTAATTTAGTCTCTATGATCGTCCTAGTTGTAATACAATAAATGGTATACCTACTGAGATTGAGAAACAAAAACTATTAAGGTCCGACCTTTGTATCATACAAATAAATTCGGAGTAGCAAACAATTGCATTTTTCGTCATTGTTATTTGTTGTAACTAATAACCAAGTAAAAGTCAACTTTATTAAACATCTATCAACGTAGGTGACGAGTCTCCCTTTGTATTGTTCCGAGAACCTTTTGAGTACACAGCTCTCGATATAAACAGCCCTTGATTTATTAACCGTTTCAACCCCCTGAGCCCTTGAGAGAGCTGAACTGAAGTGCTCACTTTGGCCCTTTACAAGCAATGTTTACCGCTTTACAGTTAATAGACAATTTCTAGTAGGAAAGTAAGCTGTTCACATGACTGGAGGGGTGATCATAAGCCCTAAACCGTTATAAAAATAATGTTTTGCATATCATGTGCCCCTAAATGAGTTTTAAGAGGTCGTTCAACGTTATACAGGGTGGGTTGAAGTAACTGAAAACATTTACGGGGCTTATCTAATATATGTTTTTAAAGGTTATAATGTAGTATACTTTTTTAATGTAAATGTAAACTTTTGTAAATAGGATTTTTGCCATTATTTAATCCTGAGTTTTATTGCATATTTAAATAATTCATTAAAGTCATTGATAAATTACAACTTTGGCATTGAAAGCATCAGTCTTATAGGTTGAAAAAGGTGAGGTTATCTTATGTAAAATGGCTCAAGCTTTTACAAACTATTGGTTATCCTACCGCCGTTAACAAATAGATTTTCCAATAAACTGAAACCGATAAACTACTTGAAACTATTTTTAACAATGCATAAATTCAGTGTTAAAAAAACTGAAGGTTTAGCGGCGATCGTCTGCCAACCCACGCTTCATAGCCAAGTTTTCGCAACCAACAGACAGTAAAACGCAGATGCTTGAAGACTCTGGGTCCGACGTAAGCTTCTTCTATCCTCGCTATCCTACTTTTCTATGTTTCAGTTATAACATATATTTTATTGCTGGGATTTTTGGCAGTAATGAAAACGGTGAAAATGGGGAGTTGTAATTTTTACGGACATTAATTTAAACGGCCCATATTGTAATATGAATGCAAACCCTCCTTACATTATACATTGTAATGTGAATACTTGCAACATCTTCTTTGTTGTAAGCAAAATATTTTGTATGTTTTTTTTATATTTTTATTTTGTTTATACGGCAGTTAAAAGAGCCAAAAAAGAGGGACACTTTCCCGAAACACATTTAACTTAAACTTATCTTAATTCATTTAAACATATGGCCAAGTATGGTTTAAACTTGGTTTAAATGTTTAACTGGCTTGGGGAAGCGACCCTCAAAGAAATTAAGTGTTTCGTTACCATCAACAATTAACGTGATTTCAGATTTACTTGGAGGAGGTTGGACCACTTCTTCAGAAAGGCTGTGAATATGTAACTAAGTCCCTAAGTTTCAATCAATTTATTCGAGCCTTTATAAAATACGAAACTAATCTCAGGGAAATAAAAAAGAACTGGATCACAGAGACGAAATAGTTTTAAATGAAAATATGCTATCCATGTCCGATGGTTCCTTTCTTCTTGCTGATATAAACTATGCAGGAAATGGGAGTATTTTAGTATTCTCAAGCAAAAAGAGGAAATAATTGATTCTTTGTAGACGGCACTTTTAAAAGTTGCAACTAGCAGTTTGCTCAGCTACATACCATGCATTTCGACTTTGGAGGCACCCTTGAAGAAACGAACGTGGTTACAATTTTGTACGCCCTGCTGCCAAATAATAAAAAGGAAACGTACTACATACGAATGTTTTCTGACATAGCAAAAGCTATTCCATTATGGAAACTGAAATCTTTCAATAGGGACTTTAAACAATCAGTCATTTTGGCTATACAAGAAGTGTTCCGCGGGGTCCGAATTAATGTTTTCTTTTTCTACTTCTGTAAGTGTCTCTGGAGAAAATAATTGTGTAAATAGTAGAATGAGCAATGTTGCTGTTGAAGGTTGGTTTTGACAAGTAAAAAATCTGGTTCTTGAGGGAAACACCAATCTTAGAGAACATAGAATTGTTCGAAAAGTAAGTAATGTGGTCACAGCACGTTGTAAGGAAATAACATGTAGTATCCCAAAAGAGAGATGTGGCGTTCGAAAAAAAAGGAACAAACCAGGAAAAAGAGCCTTAAATCAACAAAAGGTGTTGAGTGTAAGAGTCAAAAATATAAGAAAAGTAAAATACTCCTGATTGAAAGTAATGAACCAGAAACGATTTTGTTGGATGCAGATATTGATGTAATCGAGGAGACTTGGGACAAACCGGCAAAAGAGTCACGTAAAACTTATTTTGAGTCGAAGAATCTTCAACAGACGCACGAAAAACCGTTTTAAATGGTTGATGAAGACAGACAAAAAATTAGCAACCTAATAATGATGAATGGACTAACTAGCAACCCTAATTATTACTCAGTGTTAAGTCCTCAGGTAGATTATCTAGTTTGTACTGTTCTTAGTCCTAATGGTTCAAAGTGCTCCTTAAAAATAAATGATATCAAGGTCTTAAAAGGAAACACTTGGATAAAAGATCCAGTTTTAGAGGCCATTAGTTATACGCTTCTTCAACGAGACACAAACAGAACTTGTAATACATGCAAACATTGCCACTACTGCAGTTGTCCGTGGAGAAAAAGTACCTCGCTCTCACTGCATGATGGAAAAGTCATAAAAAATATTGATATTGCTGAGAAATGGTTCCTTCCTTTTAACAAAGACAACCTTCATTGGGGTTTGGGCTACGCTAATTTGAAGAAAAAAATATTTTTTCTTCTAGACTCTTAAACTACTTTTGTTGGAGAGAAGTGAACTCATAAGATTTATAACAACTTTTTACAGTTTTATTCATGCCTCACAGGAAGCAGAATTGAAGATTTAAAACAAAACTGGCAGTTGGGAAAATTTAGCCATCCGAAACAAATTGTTGGTTTTAACTGTGGAGTTTATGTTGCGTGCTTCATTGAGCAATTAATTAAAGAAGACCAAGTAGACCATGAATTAAATCCAGATGATTACAGAACATATTTGTTTAAAAATTATGTTGATATTTCAGCACCAGTAGATTGTACTAGGCAACCACGAAGACAGTGTGCCTTCAACTAATGAAACAACATGTTGCATCTGCAACACGAACAGGCCGACCAGGGCGATCACCCCTTGTGGCCATATAGTAATGTATTTTACATGCACTTCAAATTTTGTAGGCACCGATCAATTTTATAGGGTGACAATGGGAAATGGGGTGATAATGGAAACTCACATTAGACTGCCCCTTTGCTGTCCACTGTGCCGAACAATAATTGGGAACACTCACCGTATAATTTTACCCAATTAGTATAAGTTCTTTCATTAAGAGGGGGTAAATGGTAAGGAGAAATGCCGAAAATATGATCCCGTGTTATTGTTATGGGAAATCAAAAAACCCTTCCTTATTTATCGACAAAGCTTGATAAGACTTGGTATGTACATTCAATAGGAAAGGTATAACTTATGTTTGCTTGCGAATTCCTTATGGCGGCAAACCTTCATAGTAAACCCCATAGGGTTTATGGGGAAAATAAAAAAATAACAGAAATTTATACAATTTGGTTTGCACATTAATTAACTTGATAAAACTTTGTATGTACATTCATTGGTAGGGTTTAACTTATATTTGCTTACAAAACCCATATGGTACAAAACCTACGTACTCACACCCATGGTATTTTTGGAGGTATTAAAAAAACCCCTTCGCAGCAGACCTGCTTACTCAGAAAATTTTGAAACGATCTTGAGATATTTCATTTTCCCCATAAACACGATAGGAATGGGTATGTAGGTTTGCTGCCTTGGGAAAATGTTAGTTTTGTTATGAAATGTAATAGTTACGTTAGGTAAATGTCAAACTGTATCAATACTCGGCACTTTTTAATTTTCCCCATAAACCCAATGGGGGTGAGCATGTAGGTTTGCCGCCATATGGGTGTTGTAAGCAAATATCAGTTAAATCCTACGTAGTGTATGTAAATACTAAATATGATCAAGTTAAGGTGTTCTTTTCATTTTCCCCATAAACCCCATTGGGGTGAGTACGTAGGTTTGCCGCCATGTGGGTGTTGTAAGCAAATATCAGTTGAACTCTACCAAAATAATGTAACTACCAAATTTTATCAAGATATTCCAATAAATAAGCGAGATATAAGGTTTCGTTGATTTCCCTCAAGATTAACATGGAAAACATATTTTTGGCTTTTCTCCGTAACCTGTTAAGCCAAGTTAAAAATTCAAAATACTAAATTGTTTGTTTTTTAAGCTCTTTTAAATGGTATTATTTAAAATTGTTGAATTTTGAAAATTATGCTGCAAAAATGCAAAAAACCCATTTGCATGCAACCCAAGTCACGTAAAACGTATTTTGAGTCGAAGAATCTTCAACAGAAGCACGAAAACCCGTTTTAAATGGTTGATGAAGACAGACAAAAAATTAGCAACCTAATAATGATGAATGGACTAACTAGTAACACTAATTATTACTCAGTGTTAAGTCCTCAGGTAGATTATCTAGTTTGTACTGTTCTTAGTCCTAATGGTTCAAAGTGCTCCTTAAAAATAAATGATATCAAGGTCTTAAAAGGAAACACTTGGATAAAAGATCCAGTTTTAGAGGCCATTAGTTATACGCTTCTTCAACGAGACACAAACAGAACTTGTAATACATGCAAACATTGGCACTACTGCAGTTGTCCGTGGAGAAAAAGTACCTCGCTCTCACTGCATGATGGAAAAGTCATAAAAAATATTGATATTGCTGAGAAATGGTTCCTTCCTTTTAACAAAGACAACCTTCATTGGGTTTTGGGCGACGCTAAGTTGAAGAAAAAAATATTTTTTCTTCTAGACTCTTAAACTACTTTTGTTGGAGAGAAGTAAACTCATAAGATTTATAACAACTTTTTACAGTTTTATTCATGCCTCACAGGAAGCAGTATTGAAGATTTAAAACAAAACTGGCAGTTGGGAAAATTTAGCCATCCGAAACAAACTGATGGTTATAACTGTGGAGTTTATGTTGCGTACTTCATTGAGCAATTAATTAAAGAAGACCAAGTAGACCATGAATTAAATCCAGATGATTACAGAACATATTTGCATAAAAATTATGTTGATATTTCAATACCAGTAGATTGTACTAGGCAACCACGAAGACAGTGTGCCTTCAACTAATGAAACAACATGTTGCATCTGCAACACGAACAGGCCGACCAGGGCATATAGTAATGTACCCCTTGTGGCCATATAGTAATGTGTTTTACATGCACTTCAAATTTTGTAGGCACCGATCAATTTTATAGGGTGACAATGGGAAATGGGGTAATAATGGAAACTCACATTAGACTGCCTCTTTGCTGTCCACTGTGCCGAACAATAATTGGAAACACCCACCGTATAATTTTACCCAATTAGTATAAGTTCTTTCATTAAGAGGGGGTAAATGGTATGGAGAAATGCCGAAAATATGATCGCGTGTTATTGTTATGGGAAATCAAAAAACCCTTACTTATTTATCGACAAAGCTTGATAAGACTTGGTACGTACATTCAATAGGACGCATTATATTATTTTGAAAATATAATGATGGAACCAAACACGGGTGTAGTTGAAAGAGATAATTTAAACCTGAGCGAGAACTAAACCTGCTAAGTGATCTACGATACCACGCGGTGATATACGCTGATACGGCTGAACTACGTTACCGACAAATTTGATTCTTTTACCCTTTTTTATAGTTTTTCCCTAAATTTAAACATCACAAAGAATGTTCATGCCAAATTTCAAGTCTCTAGCTTAAACGGTCGCTTCAGGACTTTACTATCATCAGTGAGTCAGTTACATATGGGGCTGTATATTTGACTAGTTGTATAGTTGACTAAAAAACCAACTATAGTAAGATGCACAAAAATTGTCCGAAGGAAATTTAAACAGCTGTGTCCCCCCTCACCCCCTCTCGCCCTCAATGTTGTAATTTGTGATTATGTTTACCATGTGTAATGCAGAAAAAAATGTGCTTCAGAATAAATTTGGCAACATATCGCCTCTCATCGGACTATTTTCGTGAATCCCATAGGTGAATCCTATAGGTGGTTTGTCCACTGAGCTCTATGTAATAACTGGAGTCACTACTCTCTTTATCCAACATATGAGAAAAGCGTGCCATCAAGATGGGGGCCAAAATGAGCTTTTTTGTGTTGGTCACACTGCTATTGGTGGGACGCTGTCAAAATGCTAATCCAAGATGGCCGGTTGTTTGTTTACATACGGTATATAAATATGTTTATTTATTTATTTACCAACGGTCAGCGCCATTTACAGTAAGTGCATAACTTAAATTAATATTACAAATTTTTACAGAACAATATAATTTCTTATTAAAGTAACTTTCATGCTTCAAAATACAATGAATAACCCCTAATTTAATACAACATATTTCATTGAATTGGTTTCTGAGCAGACAATGATTTAACAATAAAACAAATTATTAACAGTACAATAGAAAATTTTAACAACACAATAATTTAATAACAATAATAATTCAACAATAATGAATAATGAATATTGAATAATAAATAATGAATAACAATTATTAACAAGACAACAGAAAAGCAGTGCAACAAGACCTAACGTACAATTCAGGCAAACAGCAAACAAGAACAATTTGGATATAAATTGCATTAAATATAAATTATTTCTACAATGATAATAACCTAAAAACTATGTTCAATCCAGTCCAGTGATATGAGTTTCCTCTTGAGTGCTGCGAGGGACACACCAAAGAAGTCAAGTTGAAGAGAGACAGCATTTCCATATATCAGCATACGAGGAAAGGTACTTGTAGCCATAGGATGTGTAGCGGAGAGGCTTGCTGAACAATTCCTGAGATCTAGTGCTTCTAGGGATGCGGAAGTCTACCAAGGCCATACAAGTGCACATGATAATGATGAAGGCAAGATACGGTAGCCTATAAGGAAATATGTTCGCTTAGCGTTTCGACTTCGGTAATGAATATTTTAAAGATATTACTAACTTAATTATTAACTGCAAAAAAAAACTTGGATGGCCCTAGGATATGGTTATTTTACAAATAATATAAGTATTAATTTAATTATTAATGAATTTATTATTGGGTAGGAGTTTGATGGGAGAAAAGAATATATTGGCCGTTGATGTTTTATTCTTATTAACTATTAACTTAAGATATTACTAGCTGAAGTACTAACCTGTGCAATAATGGTGCAATATTGTGTTGCGTATGGATGTTCAGGAAAAACGTCAAAAGAAAGCAAAGTAATGTTTCACAGGTATGCATTAAATAGACTTTTTTAGCTATATATTACACATCTCTGTGCTAACTTTCGGCCTCCTACAAAAATTAAACTTGTCTTGATAAGAATACTTTGCTTTATATGTCTATTTACCTTACTTGAAATGTATGTAGGCCTAGCCTACTTATCACCTAAACAGTGTAGGGTAATTTTTTAGATTTTTTTTATATTTGAAGATGAACTTTTAATCCATCTGTGGATGAAGGCAAGATACGGTAGCCTATAAGGAATAACTGCCATAGTAAAACGCAATATTGCGGGGTAATTGTAGGCCTAATTCCGTTCTGCATGTTGTCTAAAACAAAACTACTCTTTACCTACACTTTCACTCTAACTATTCAGTGCTGTGCCAATATCATTGTCAATGTTAGAAGATAACTTAGGCATTCTGGGCTGCTCTAAGAAATGATTAAAGGTTTATCAACAATAATAACTCAGAGGGATTCTCGGAATTTAATTTCGTACGGTATATTTGGTCTAATTCATTGCCATATCACTAAAATCAGAAGTGATGTTTGGTGTAGGCCTAGTAGTCCATGGAGATAGCTCCAAAAAGAGCCATAATATTTCAGTGCTGGATACTGGTCTAAAAGTTTTTTACACTGCTTCTACATCAAATGGTATGTACAAAACCGCCGGGAGACACTCTCTCAATAGTCCGGATCACCCCCATATGACGTCATCAAAATGGCGGCCAACCAAATTTGCAGTGTTTTAGTTAAATACTTATTACTGCCCACCAAGTCAACCAATTTTGACTTTTAATGTGTCCTTTTGTAGGTATTGAAATTCTGCAACTGTTAATACCCTTAAAATACCCATACTCTTTTTGATGATCGAGTCAAAAATGGTAAGCGATCAAACTTTGCATTAAAATCATATTGCTGAAAACAAAAAATGCAGTAACTCCCGATCCACTCAACCTTTTGAGGTCTGGTTTGTGGCAAATTGCTCAAAATACAAAGCCCTTAAAAATGATATGTCATATGACTTAGCCCAATGCAGTTTTCCTGACGACCTCTAATAGGGACGTCCCTAAAGGAAGTCTTGGAAAAAAACTTCACTGGATTACGTCATATGATACATCATTTTAAAGGGCTTTGCATTCTGAGGAATTTGCCACAAACCCGACCTCAAAAGGTTGAGTGGATCGTTAGTTATTGCATTTTTTGTTTTCAGCAATATGATTTTAATTTAAAGTTTGATCGCCTGCCATTTTTGACTCGATCATCCTTTTGAGGCCGGGTTTGCGGCATTGTTCTCTATTCTTCGAGACCGTTAATTTGATGTATATATTGTATATATGATGTATACCTATGCTTACATTTAAGATTTTCTTCTGACTCCTTGTGGACCGTCCCTCCGGACTATTGAGAGAGTGTCTCCCGGCGGTTTTGTAGATACCATTTGATGTAGAAGCAGTGTAAAAAACTTTTAGACCAGTATCTAGCACTAAAATATTTTTTTGCTATCTCCACGGACTATAGGCCTATAGCCTATTTAGGCCTAACTTACTACACTTTTCGACACAACCTATGATCTGGCGGAACTTTTCCGTTAGCTCACTATGGTGGCTTATACCACTTCTTATATCCCTTGTAACCTAATTTCTTTAAAATACTCCCAACCGAGTGTAGTATCTTAGACAAAACTTGATTATCCTACTCCGCCATTATTATCAATCAGGGTGTCTAGTAGTCTTGAAAATCTGGAAAGTCTTGAATTAAGCCTAGTATTGAATTTAAAAAATTTTAACTATGGAGATGCTCACGATTGCCGATCAAGATTGCTAACCAGAGACGCTTATGATCCCCAATCAAATTGTGACTGTGGACAGTAAATGCTCGCGACCACGTGAGGAGATGCTCGTACTGACTCTTGATTTGCTGAAAAGTTAATTTTACCATCATTGGCCTACAAGCTAAGGAAAAACAAGGAGAAGCAAGATTTTAATTAGGTATTAACAAATATATGCAGTTTTTATGTGTTCTATAAAATTGATAACATTATTGAATTTGTGGGATTATTTTTATTATTTATTTTAATAATAAACTAAACAGTACACGACACCTCCTACGAAGGACAGGTACACAGCTAGTATTTAATGAAAATACACACTTCACTCAATCAGTGCATAATCAACCCTTAGGGGGTATGGTAGCTGTTAAATGAAAAAATCGATTGATCTGATTGAAATATCTAACATATCAAATACTGATTTGAAAGTTACTTCAATAAGAAAGTCAATCACAGTAACTAAACTGAACTAGGCCTACCCTTATTTTTGTTTAGCTTTTTATTCTTGTATTTACATTCAAAAACAAGTATTAAGTTACCATCAGTGCTGATTTTGTAACAATATAGGTTCCGGTACGCAATGTTCCAGTGGGTCCGGAGGGTTTTTTAGAAGAGGGGTCTGCCCCCCGGAAAACTTTTAAAATTTAGCCTCAAAAAGAGTGTTACAAAAAATTTACCAAAGATCTTTTCCCAAGAGGTACCGGTACGGTGTACCAGCGCGTATCGTCACAAAAACCGCTCTGCCTAACATAATTTATAAAAACAAAATCAAAACACTACTGATAATGTCAAATTTTAACAAAATAAAATATAGGCCTATAAGAAAAACAATTACCTCTAGGTATCCTACTTAAATGTGGTCTACTCTCACGTTTTAACTTTCCTGGACATAGGTTGGTTCTTCATATTGAAAGAGATTAGTTTTAAGTAAGATAGCCCAGTTAAGACACCACACTCTTTTAAAAATTTAACATAGCCTACTTAAAAATATTTTTAAATAGCGTAAACTTAGGTTAGATTAGGGTAGTCAGGATTAGAGTTGTTAACGATTTGGTAAATTTACATGCCTTTACCAATAATAAATAACCTATAACTTAGGCCTATTACTTATAAAACCTCCACTGCAGCAACCTTCTTCTTCAGTTCTATGTAATACCAATACTTATTTATGTTTTGGCCTCCTAACAATTTTCCATAAATGCAGGCTGTTTGATATGGATTGAAGTATATTTAAAGTTGTAATGTTTGAAGTAAAATTTTGCTTTCAGATTCCCATTCAACCAGCCTTATCTGTTGAAGAAATGGTTGAGAGCCATCAGAAGGGAAAACTGGTTTTCCACAAAGCATAGTCGGTTGTGCAGCAAGCACTTTCAAGCCGATTGTTTTTTACCGAGAACTGGAAGACTGAAATATAATGCTGTGCCGACCGTATTTGATTTTTCTAAGTTGGGAAAAAATGAAACACAACAAAATACTTCACAGGTACCCTACTTAATTACCACCTCGAAGATTCGGCTGTTTAAAAATGTAACCTTAAATTGCATTAAAACTACAGAAAAGTAGAAAAATAACGGAACACCTTTTTTTTTACTTTTTAACCTACTAATTTAGTCTCTATGATCGTCCTAGTTGCAATATAATAAATGGTATATCTATTAAGATTGAGAAACAAAAACTATTAAGGTCCGACCTTTCTGTCATAAAAATAAATTCGGAGTAGCAAACAATTGCATTTTTCGTCATTGTTATTTGTTGTAACTAAAAACCGAGTAAAAGTCAACTTGTCAAGTGTTAGTTTAACATCTATCAACGTAGGTGACGAGTCTCCTTTTGTATAGTTCCGAGAACCATTTGAGTACACAGCTCTCGATATAAACAGCCCTTGATTTATTAACCGTTTCAACCCCCTCAGCCCTTGAGAGGGCTGAACTGAAGTGCTCACTTTGGCCCTTTACAAGCAATGTTTACCGCTTTCCAGTTAATAGACAATTTCTAGTAGGAAAGTAAGCTGTTCATATGACTGGAGGGGTGATCGTAAGCCTTAAACCATTATAAAACTACAAATTTTTCATATCATGTGCCCCAAAATGAGTTGCAAGAGGTCGTTCAACGTTATACAGGGTGGGTTGAAGTAAACATTTACGGGGGTTATCTAATATATGTTTTTAAAGGTTATAATGTAGTATACTTTTTTAATGTAAATGTAAACTTTTGTAAATAGGATTTTTGCCATTATTTAATCCTGAGTTTTATTGCATATTTAAATATGTTCATTAAAGTCATTGATAAATTACAACTTTGGCATTGAAAGCATCAGTCTTATAGGTTGAAAAGGGTGAGGTTATCTTATGTAAAATGGCTCAAGCTTTTACAAACTATTGGTTATCCTACCGCCGTTAACAAATCGATTTTCCAATAAACTGAAACCGATAAACTACTTGAAAATATTTTTAACAATGCATGAATTCTGAGTGTTCAAAAAACTTAAGGTTTAGCGGCGATCGGCTGCCAACCCACGCTTCATAGCCAAGTTTTCGCAACAAACAGAGACAGTAAAACGCAGATGCTTGAAGGCTCTGGGTCCAACGTAAGCTTCTTCTATCCTCGCTATCCTACTATTCTATGTTTCAGTTATAACATATATTTTATTGCTGGGATTTTTGGCATAGGGAAAACGGTGAAAATGGGGAGTTGTAATTTGTACGGACATTAATTTAAACGGCCCATATTGTAATGTGAATGCAAACCCCCCTTACATTATACATTGTAATGTGAATACTTGCAACATCTTCTTTGTTGCAAGCAACATATTTTGTATGTTTTTTTATATTTTTATTTTGTTTATACAGCAGTTAAAAGAGCCAAAAAAGAGGGTCACTTTCCCGAAACACATTTAACTTAAAATTACTTTAATTTATTTAAATATATGGTCAACTTGGTTTAAACTTAGTTTAAATGTTTAACTGGCTTGGGGAAGCGACCCTCAAAGAAATTAAGTGTTTCGTTACCATCAACAATTAACGTGATTTCAGATATACTTGGAGGAGGTTGGACCACTTCTTCAGAAAGGCTGCGAGTATGTAACTCAAGTCCTAAAGTTTCAATCAATTGATTTGAGCCTTTTTAAAATATGAAACTAATCTCAGGGAAATCAAAAAGAACTGGAGCACAGAGACGAAATAGTCTTAGATGAAAATATGCTATCCATGTCCGATGGTTCCTTTCTTCTTGCTGATATAAACGATACAGGAACTGGGAGGATTTCAGTATTCTCAAGCAAAAAGAGGAAATAATTCATGGGAGTTTCATTGTAGACGGCACTTTAAAAGTTGCAGCCAGCAGTTTGCTCAGATATATACCATGCATGTCGCCTTGGGAAGCACCAATGTATATAAGAATGTTTTCCGTTAGTATTGCACCCCCTGTCGAGTACACTCAGTGGAAAACTATAAGGCACGCCCACCTCTGGATATTTTTCTATAAGTGGACACTAAGTTCTGGCTGGCGCTAACAATAGACATTTCGCAATAAAACTTTATTTGTTTATCTTCATGTGATGCCTATTTTGTTATCATCGTTTTTCTAAGAATTTTTTATTATTTTTTTGTTATAAACTCTGTTGTACTAGTTAATTTCCAATAGCTTAAAAATGTAAACACTAAAATACTTGCACAAACTGCATGTTTTAAATTTGAATTGTATAACTCAACTATTATACGGCAGATAAGAGTACTTATAACAGACACATTATAAATTGTGGAAAAAATTCTGGAAACGATTCATAAATTTGTTAAGAGGTTATGCAACAAAATTAAAACTTTGCAAATTGATTTTGAGTGACTAAGAATACTTCCTAAAGTACGTTTTCTAAAGTACTAAGTAAAGTACGTAATGTTAATAGTTGTCCTTAGACCTCTAAGGGGGGGGGGGGGCGGTCCACAGGGATTCAGAAGAAAATCTTAAATGTAAGTATAGATCGATATATACATCAGATTAAAGGTCTCTAAGAATAGAAAGCAATGCCGCAAACCCGACCTCAAAGGAATGACCGAGTCAAACATGGCAGGTGATCAATCTTGGTATTAAAATCATATTGCTGATACCATAAAAAGCAATAACTGCTAATCCACTCGATCTTTTGAGGTCGGGTTTTTTGGAAAATTGCTCAGAATGCAAAGCCCTTTATAATTATGTATCATATGATGAAGACAAATGAAGTTTTACCTAATACTTCCTTAAGGGACGTCTCTAGTGAAGGTCGTCATGGAAAGTGCATTGGGCTACGTCGTATAATACATCATTTTAAAAGGCTTGACATTCTGAGCAATTTGCCACAAGCGGCGGACACAACCTTTTTAAACGAGAATGTTGTTACACATGACTAAGAATACCTGTGCAATGTATACAGACCTATTAAGAGTTGTTCTGAGGAAAATTGTGAGCCTGGGATGACTCCCTAGATCCAAGCGCGTAATGGTCGATTTTAAGCGAGCTGCCACAAACGCTATCTCCAATGTGATCGGAGAAGCAGTTGGCGTAAAGGTAAAGAATGATTGACGCCCTTGCATTTCTCTCCCTTCGGAATTCAAGGATGGCGACAACTTCTTGTGGACTGCAGCCAGCTACGAACTCGCTCACCTCCTCCAACACCACTTACGCCAATGGCAAAGCCTCCAATGGGCCTCCACCTCAGCCTTCAAAAGTATGGAACGTCCACCAGGCTACACTGGAATGACAGGAGAAACAACTTGTGTGAATCCTGGAACAATAAGTTTAACACCTTGGTTGGTCATGCTAATCTGTCTGTGTTTGCTGTTATTGAAGCGATAAAGAAGGATGAGACAACGGAACGGAACATCTAACTTGGCAATCGACCAGACGGAACAAGAGAGTAGAAGAGTAGTCTCAACACCACGAGAAACTTAAGAATCTGTGTGTCGAATACAACGCTGAAAACCGGAGTCTAGGAAAATTCCTGAAGGGTGTCGGGAAAACTATTAGGTTGGACTAACCGACAAGTACACGTAGGTCTAAATGAAAGGGATGGGGGTTGTATTTTGATTTACATGGTGCATAACTGTATAAAATATATTTTGAGATAATTTAATAGTCATGTAGGCGCATCTGTTAGTTGGAAAAAGGAGACCAAATCAATACTCCTTAATGGTGCAAAAGACACAGAATGTTATCGTGAGTTGGAAGAAGGTAATAATATTAGTAAAAATGTCAAGTAGTAGTGAAATAAGTGATCCAGAAGTCACACAAGACAAGATAATCTGAAAGAAAGGAGTAAGAAACGTGAGTACATACAAAAACAAAGTTATAAAAAGAAGTTATCTGTAAGGTAATAAATATGTAAATATTTAAGGTAATCTTGTTAATGAAAAATGTAATTCACGTGAAAATTGTGATTGCAAAGAACAATGTACAACAAAATTCAGTTTTGATGGAAATATAGCTATTTTCACCGATTTATATGACGGAAAATCTGTAAATCAACAAGACACATATTTAATAGGGTTGATTGACCCATGCGAAATCAAAAGAGAATGGTTTTAAGGAAACTGATCGAAAGAATAACAAACATTTTTATAATAGTTAGAGGCTTTTGACTAGAAGCAACTAATTTAAAACAAAAAATATATATATTTGTGGTTTTTATTTCAGAAATAGAATTAATCGTCTGACACGATGGCGGATGTAAGGTGCCTGTGCGCGGTCGGAGCAGCCGGGATCGTAATCCTGGACGTCTGGAGCTACATTTATTATCTTTACACTGTTCCTAGATTTTGCTCACTCCATTAGATTTTGCTCCCCAACACGAAGAACACGAAGATAATGCAGACTCCCAATCGAGTACAGATGGTACAACGATTTCACTAGCAGGCTAATGGTCGGGGAAGTGCCGGAACAAACTGATGTGATAGGACCTTTACAATACAGGGATACCGAGGTACAGACATTGCATGTTAATTTTTGGCGTAGATTGTCTCCAGCGTATAGGTTTGAACATCTCGGCCAAGTTTCGCGTAATAATTGCTCATACTAAGGCCTATTTCTACACTTTTTAAAAGGGTCAATTGGCAGATTGTGGACATACTACACAACACTAGGGACGTGTCTACCCACGTGAATAAAGCCACACTAACATACAGGGAACTTTTTTACATTCTGACCCGTTCCGAAATTCTCAGCAACTTTGTTTGATTTGATAGTGACATTTGTTAGGTAGTACGTGAGTAGACTCTGTCAGAATCACTTGTGGTAGGGCTAAGGGTAGGGTTGGGACACAAAACAAACAACATAATCCTCTTCGGCCCCAGGACCAAGATGAAAGTTGTGATGTTTGCAAGCGGGTGACATACGCCACATTGTGTTGTCAAAGCGGCATCGATGCTCAGGCAAATACCCCCTAAAGATAAGCCTATTAAACATTATTTGTTTAATTTTTCAACACAAACTTTACTTATTGTTGGACCAATCAGTTAATCATATTTAGATGTACAAATTTTTCCATTTATAGCTGACTGAATTGTAATATGTTTCACCGTATTCACAGTTAAGGTCAATCTTTAATTTTTTAATTACAACCTGTTCAATTTGTTTATAATATTATAAATCCACAGAGGGGAGGTTAAAAATTATTACATATTTGGTGGTAGTATTGGCAGTACGTAAGACATTGTTTTGAACTAAAATTGAATGACAATGGATTTTTTTAATATTCATAGAATGAGTCTTTAATGGATATAAATTGCATAAATCTAGACGGTTAAGTTTTAGAGGAATTTTTTGATACTTTAAAACACATATGTCTTAGTATACTTAGAGACACAGCACATTAATATTTATAATGGACATATATGTTTTCTGTGTAAAAAATTAAAAATGTTACTATCTGGAATGTATGTTGAAGAGCTTAATTAAATAGTGTAGGTATTTTAAACTTGAAAAAATTGAAAGTAATAAATGGTGGTTATATTTTTCATACTTAAAGTGAACAAAGATCCATGATGATGAAATGCTTACACAAATATTTCCTTCTGTAAAGAGTAACGAAAGGCTGTAAGACGAATAAGGCTGTTAAGATTGATAAATAAAATACTCTCCATAATTTATAACAACCAACACAAAGATCTTTTTTGTGATTAAATATTAAGATGAATAAAATTAAATCCAACACTTTTGTCATTTCTAACAGGCCCAAAAACCCGGCAGCCATCACCTCCGTTTATCCTTCCCATGAACTGCTTCTTCAACTGCGGGTACCTGTGAAACAGGTAGGGTAGCTTCAGCAACCCCGCTTCAGCGGCCTTACTTCAGCTCAGTTCCGTGCCTATCGAGACTGGTACCTCGGACCTTTCGACGTGAGACGTCAGGATATGTCTGGAAGACGAGGGAAACGTCTATCCCTCACTCTTCTTGAGGATGAGTCGTTTTGACATCAGCATTCAGGATGTCCATGTGAATCAAGGAAAACATCTAGTCTGATTCAATATTCAGGGGAAAAGTCAACGCAGCCTCGGAGTTGGAGAGGCGCTGGTAACAACGCAAGTGCTCAGAGTCACCTTGAGTTGAAGGGATCTTGATGAGAATCTGATTGAACTACAGCTCTAAGCTCTTCTGGTAGGTTTAGACTAGTAACCTTATTGTTTAGATCATTGTTTTTATTCTACAGCCCACAGTCAATGTATTTTATGACTGTCTTCTTGAAAAAATAATCTATATTTACTGATAAGAACATCGTCTTTCTATGTTATGAAGTGAAATCATAAATAAATTTGAAAATATTTTATTTTATTTAGGTAGGCCTCAACACATTAATTAGTTCTTTTACATTAGTATTGCCCTATCTATACACGGAACCGCTTGAAAGATTTGGCAATTTATTAACCTTGTTGGGTCTAACTACATATTGTGTTTTATGAACCTCTTTTTGTAAGAACGTGAAATGAAAGCTAAATTGGGAACTAAAATTAGTTTGCAGTGATAGTAGGAAATATTTTAAGATTTAAGGAACAAAACATGTTCTGTAATAATAAGCATAATTTATTTTAATATTCATATTACGAACCAAAACTTAGTGGAATTTACTCTCTATATTTTGGCTAGCGAAAAGTTAAATGATTTGGATATGAATGAGTCTGTATTTAAACTTTTAAGTGTTGCAATCTGTGGTGAAAATCACATACTGTTTAATCCAGCTGATTAAAAAGCATAGATAAAAAGATATAATTTAATATTCCCTTAAGATTAACATTGAATATTTCTTTTACTCTGAGGCAGAGGCTTTTTGACGAACGTTGGTTTAAGGCACATAAAATCGTTCTGATTGCACCATTTAACAATACTAAAAAAATTTCATATAATTTACTTAAGTCCTTGTCGTGTAAAAAAAAAATATTAAAGATTGGTATTTTAGCCCGAATTATCTGTTCTTATCATGACAGTCCTTGTATTCATGTTCCCCTGCGCAGTGAGAGCAGCATGTTTTCTCACTCCTGCAGTGTTTTGCCACGTGACCGTACTTCTGGCACTTGAAGCACCTGGCCACATCCACGTAGTCTTTTACCCGGCAGCTTTGCCACTCTATAAACACTCTTTCCTTTCTTCTGAGAAAGTTCCTAACCCTAACTGAGCTTTCCACTACGATATGGCATTTCTTGCCCGATGATCTTACGTCCTTGTAACGATGTCGTACCTCGAATTCCTGCCTAAACGAACCCTCGTCGATTTCACTCTCAGCCATATTCCTCGTAAACACTTCTTCTTTTATTTCGCCGTCTGATAGGCTTGTATTAACATCGTATATCATGATGAACGGTTTCTTCTTCGCAGGTCGCTCAACCGTCAACCCTGCCTCCTTCAAGGCTTCTTGCCTGATCAAGTTTTCCACTCCTTCCTCATTCTCAGCTTCGACTATAACTCCGTTCCTTATTGGTACAAGCCTTCTTACTTTCAATCCAATTTCCGATGGCCTCACTAGATTTTTAATTTTTTTTGTCACTGCTTCGCTCTCCATTGTTTCATGCTTAACCACAACTTGTTTGGGAGCTTGTATGATGGGTCCTTTCATTCCTGTTACTTTTGGCACGTTCGGAATTTCTTTCCTGGTCATAGCCGAGTAGCTCAAAGCCGACTTTGAAACTTCCGGAACCTTAGCCTTCTCAATTTCGGTGTGCACTGCTTGACTAATGATTTCTAAAACCTCTTTCCTTTCGATGCTTCTTGTTTCTATCCTGGCACGTTCCTCCCTTGCTCTGACTATCTCCTCTTGCATCTTCTTCATATATGTGGCGAACTTTGATGTCTGAGGTTTCGTCACCATTTTCACTATTGTTGGCTGGAGCCACCAGCTTTGCATTTTGTCTAAAACACCTTCCAGGTTTCTGAGTGGGTCATGCGTGTAATCCTGAGTATCAGCATCTTCATCAGTGTCTCTGTCAGTCCGGCTCTTCTTGTGGTCTCTCCATCTCTTGTCAGGACTCCTCTCCTTCCTTTTTGTTTTTGAATTGTCCGTCTCCGACTCGGACACCAGAGAGTAAAAAAGAAGTAAAAGTAAAAAATTTCGCATAATTTACTAAAGTCCTTGTCGTATGAAAAATATTAAAGATTGGTATTTTAGCCCAACTTAGCTACTTACGTACTAGGGCGCAAAACTCTAAGGTCATAAAAACAATTAAAGTTGCTATGAACCTTCACACCACTCTAGTCTATGACTGGAAAAAATGTCGACGATCAGGTTAAGTTGTTGTGCTGAGAGAGAGAGAGAGAGGGAATGAAATGTTGACTCCACCGATTTTCGATTCTGCGATGCATCCCCATACTATAATACGGGCAATTTCTGAAGGGACGTATGTTCCACGATATCGAAATCTAGCGGGTGATTTTGATTAAACTTAAAGCAAATATTTAAACATACAATTCTGTAGAAGAGGATATTCAGACACGACAGTCGAAGGCTCTAAAACAGTATGAATCGCATCCTTCAAGAGCAGTACAGGTTTACACTGTGGACTATCTTGTGTGTGTGGTAATTTGTTGGAAGTAAGTTATACAGATTTTAAATGATATTACCCTAAGTATCATTAAAATTAATGAATTAATTTAAAGGCTTATAGGCCTTTTAAATATTGATAGCAAGATGGCGGACGGCCAAGACAAGCCCGCGTGTCCCAAGTGCAAAAAACCTATTGAAGGTTGGATTTGATGAAGATGGCGGAAGACGTTGAGAGTAGTTTGTGTCCTTGAAATATTAAAGTCCCTAACGAAGAAAATTCAATGAAATGCAATGGTTTTTGCAACAAATGACATCATATTAAATGTCTTAACATTTAAATTGATGATTACGATAAAATTAATATTTTGCACGAGAGAGTGAAATGGTATTGTAAACCATGCTCTGAGATGTTCGACCATTCAATTGCAAAGATGTATGATTTTGAAGACTTCATGGCACTTTAAGTTATGGTATTAAGACTCAGAAAATTATGTCTAACGATAATATAGAAGTTTTGATGAAAATCAATAATCTTTCAAAAGAAAACGATCGCATGGTAAGTCCATGATATTATATTAGTAAGACCATGGTTAGTCAAAAACATAATACTGACATTGATACTAATATGTCGGCTATAGAACAAGTGAACAAACAATTTCTCACTTTGGATGTCACTGAAATTGAGAAATCTCACAGCACGGGCAGCAGCCGTCAACTCAACAGCACCCTGCAAGTAGTGGCAGCCACAAGCGGAGGCCAGTAGTGGCGGCCAGTTCAACTGACAGGATGAACCCCTTCAGACGGGGCAATATGTGACTTCCACTAGTTGCGGCCACTACGGCGTAGTTGACCTCAGTTCAGCAAAAAAAATGTTCTGTTAAAATGTTACATAGGGAACTTCGATGCCGAGTCCTATTAAATCTGCCTGTAGTTTCAACATTGAACTCACTCTCTTCGATTGATTTGAATAATCTAGATGACGCGTATTCTACAAAATTTCAAAGTTTGTATACGTTTCCAAAATGTACTGATGTCATCTGCACTCCACTTAAGGGGAGGAGGAATCCCTATCTCCGTAATGCTAATATAATGTACCTTTTCTTAAAACTATTAGGCCTATCATTTTAAATTTTTTGTCAGTTTTGTATACCTTTAATACAAATTCTGAGTTTTTTTTATATACTTCCACCAAAAAATAGCTAAGATACAAATTTTATTCTGAAATACCATAAAAAATTTAAATTTTTCTTGGTTTTAATTTTATTCTGGCCGAGTTGGTTAAGATTACGTTTCACTATGCAACACCACCATATACAAGTTGTGTGAAACTTTCAAGTCTCCTATAGTAGTTTCCGAAAAAAAGGTACATTTTTACATGAAAAACAACAAATTCGGGAAATAGCGTGGCGGAGCCCTAGGGGCCGAGGGGAATTATAATGTGATTCTGAGTAGTGCTTTTTAGCGGTTCTGGGCCAGACGTCATCATGATGACGTCAGCAGTGATGACGTCATCGATGACGTCATCAATGATGTCATATGACGACACTTGACGTTATACAAATAACATCATGGTGACGTCATTATCGCTGACGTCATCATGATGACGTCACTGACGTTAATTAGGTCAAGATCACGCAAGAATACAAAAAAAAAAAAAAATTTGCACTTTTGCGGTTCCTCCGAGTACGGCGAGAAATTGAAATTTCTCGAGGAATCACAAAAGTGAAAAAAATATTTTTTTATTCCATAGCGATCAGACTCTAGACCTGATATATCCGCCAGAGGTCGTTGACCTTACCCCAGAACCGCTAAATAAAAAAAAAAATTTGTTATTTGACTTGCCCACCGAGACTGAGAGCCGAACAATAATTCCTTCAAACACCCGACAATGCGACAAACAACACTAGATCCGAACAGCACCGCGTCCGAAGGGATACTGACTTGGACACAGACGGTTTCCCAGATACCAGGCCCAGTGGAGGGGATAAGGAGGTGGTGGGGGTAAAGTGATGAGATGGAAGAAAATTTAAAATTTTTGCAACAACTCGTCCGAGTCTGTCCTTTACCGGACCTCCGTAACTCGGATTGGAAATATTTCCTGAGAAATATTTATTTTTTATTCTTTCTCAGGTGATCTTGGAACTTGGTCTGTAATTGGAGTCACCAACGTTACTTTACTGGCAAAAGTTAGCTCGTCTAAAAGTTTCTGAAATATTTTATCATCCATAGTAATATTTGTGTCCCTTGAGTAAAATTTTGGATTATTTTTGAAGCAACGTTTCATTTTTGTTAAAGTGGAAGTCTTGGACACCTTGAGAGAATGATTTTGCTTGGCCAGCAAAAATTTTACTCTTAATAATTTTTCTCGCAAAGTTTCAGCCATCGGTGTGTCTCACAGTAAGGTTTGTATAAAACTGAAACACTCAGTCAAGTGTTGCACCTTAGCTGGAAGTAGTGGGGAAACAGAGCTGTAGTGGGGGAATGAGAAGTGGAGGGGGTAACGCGGACCGATGTTGCTTAGTGTAGAAACAGTTTGCTGGGAACTGTCCAAGGAGTAACACGTACTGTGCAGAAAAATTAACAGAGAGAGACTTTACAAAAGTTAAGTTAAAGAAATATTTAATGTAAGACTAAAAGTGGTAGAGCTAAATGAAAAATAATTTTGTTCGAGATGAGCGTGGATCAGTTTTGTAGCAAAGTCCAAAATTTACTTAAGTGGAATAAAATTAAATCATGAGAGAAAAATATTTAGACACATTCGCGAAATATAAGTTTAGGAAAAATATTAGGAGACCTGTAGAGCTAAATAAAAATAAAGTTTGTATCAGTAGTAGGTTAAACGGTGGTTCTGGGCCACCCTCATAGTTTTTTTTTTATGACTTTTGCTTCCAATGACCACTTTTTGCTTCAAATGACCACTTTTGCTTCCAATGACCACTCCTGCTTCAAATGACCACTTTTTGCTTCAAATGACCACTTTTTTGCTTCAAATGACCACTTTTTGAATATAATCCAGGGAACACTCATAGTTTTTTTTTACCGCTTTCAGCTCCAAATTGACCGGTTTTTGACCGGATTCTGGCCGGTTTTGGTCAAATATCAGCCCATTTCGGCCCATTTTAGGGCATTTTTCAGGATTTTCAGATACTGATTTCAAGGAGCACTTAGAATTTAATCCAGTTGTTCATTTGATTAGGGGTCCTTTTTTTACCCCCTTCAGCTTCAAATTGCCTGGTTTTTTACCGGATTCTGGCCGGTTTTGGCCAAATATCAGCCCATTTCAGGGCATTTTTCAGGATTTCAGACAGTGATTTCAAGGAGCATTTTAAATTTAATCCAGGGAACTATGAGATGCACTCTTAAGTTAACTATAGTTTTTAAATGAAGTTACCCACTCCCCTTGTGGTGAATCTAATCCAGAAATTAATCCAAGGAAGTGTGAGAACTCCTAAGTTAACCCTATGTAAATGAAAAGATACCGGTTTTCGGTGATTTTGGCCTACTTTTTTGTCAACTTTCCAACATTTTTCAGGATTTCCGATCCATAAAAATTGATATTGAAAGGCGAATTGCCCAACATCCCAGCCCCATATAAAATTAACTTTAATTGCAATTTTACCTTCAAAGACACATTTTTAGGACAAAATTCTCCAATTTTTAACCCAGTTTAACCTCTTAAGATCTAATCCCTAAGGCCCAGACAAGCCCTAAAACCTAGCAGCTAAGGCTTTAACCTATCAATAAGCCCAATTAACCATTAGCTTAGACCTAATGTGTTGGACCTAAGATCTAAACCTAAGGCCTTGCACCTGAGTCCAAAGCCCTAAAACATAGCAGCTAAGGCTTAAACCTGTGAATAGGGCCGATTAGCCACCAGCTTAGACCTAATGTGTTGGACCTAAGATCTAAACCTAAGGCCTAACAGCTGAGTAAAAAGCCCTAAAACCTAGCAGCTAAGGCTTTGACCTGTGAATAGGGCCTATTAGCCAACAGCCTAAACCTAATGTGTTGGCACTAAGATGTAAACCTAAGGCCTTGCACCTGAGGCCAAAGCCCTAAAAGCTAGCAGCTAAGGATTTGACCTGTGAATAGGGCCTATTATCCAACAGCCTAAACCTAATGTGTTGGCACTAAGAGATAAACCTAAGGCCTTGCACCTGAGTCCAAAGCCCTAAAAGCTAGCAGCTAAGGATTTGACCTGTGAATAGGGCCTATTATCCATCAGCGTAGGCCAAATGTGCTGGACCTAAGATCTAAAGCTTAGCCCTTGCACCTGAGTCCAAAACCCTAAAACCTAGCAGCTAACGATTTGACCTGTGAATAGTTATTAGCTAACAGCCTAAACCTAATGTGTTGGCACTAAGATGTAAATTTAAGGCCTTGCACCTGAGTCCAAAGCCCTAAAAGCTAGCAGCTAAGGCTTTGACCTGTGGATAGGGCCTATTATCTATCAGCTTAGGCCTAATGTGTTGGACATAAGATCTACGCCTAAGGCCTTACACGTGGTTCCTAAGATGAAATGCCTTGGACTTAGGTCCTAAAACCTAGCAGCTAAGGCTTTGACCTGTGAATAGGACCTATTTGCGTTTAGCTTAGACCTAATGTGTTGGACCTAAAATCTTAACCTCAGGCCTTGCACCTGAGTCCAAAACCCTAAAACTTAGCAGCTAAGGATTTGACCTGTGAATAGTACCTATTAGCAAACAGCCTAAACCTAATGTGTTGGAACTAAGATGTAAACCTAAGCCCTTGCACCTGAGTCCAAAACCCTAAAACCTAGCAGCTAAGGATTTGACCTGTGAATAGGGCCTATTAGCCTAAACCTAATGTGTTGGCACTAAGATGTAAACCTAAGGCCTTGCACCTGAGTCCAAAGCCCTTAAAGCTAGCAGCTAAGGATTTGACCTGTGAATAGGGCCTATTATCCATCAGCGAAGGCCTAATGTGCTGGATCTAAGATCTAAACCTAAGCCCTTGCACCTGAATCCAAAACCCTAAAACCTAGCAGCTAAGGATTTGACCTGTGAATAGTTATTAGCCAACAGCCTAAACCTAATGTGTTGGTACTAAGATGTAAACGTAAGGCCTTGCACCTGAGTCCAAAGCCCTAAAAGCTAGCAGCTAAGGCTTTGACCTGTGAATAGGGCCTTTTATCTATCAGCTTAGGCCTAATGTGTTCGACATAAGATCTAAGCCTAAGGCCTTACACATGGTTCCTAAGATGAAATGCCTTGGACTTAGGTCCTAAAACCTAGCAGCTAAGGCTTTGACCTGTGAATAGGACCTATTTGCGTTTAGCTTAGACCTAATGTGTTGGACCAAAAATCTAAAACTCAGGCCTTGCACTTGAGTCCAAAACCCTAAAACTTAGCAGCTAAGGATTTGACCTGTGAATAGTACCTATTAGCAAACAGCCTAAACCTAATGTGTTGGCACTAAGATGTAAACCTAAGGCCTTGCACCTGAGTCCAAAGCCCTAAAAGCTAGCAGCTAAGGATTTGACCTGTGAATAGGGCCTATTATCCATCAGCGTAGGCCTAATGTACTAGACCTAAGATCTAAACCTAAGCCCTTGCACCTGAGTCCAAAGTCCTAAAAGCTAGCAGCTAAGGATTTGACCTGTGAATAGGACCTATTAGGCAACAGCCTAGACCTAAGGTTTTGGGTCTAAGATGAAAACCTAAGGCCTTGCACCTGAGTCCAAAGCCCTAAAACCTAGCAGCTAAGGCTTTAACCTGTGAATAGGACATATTACCCAACAGCTTTGACCTAGTGTGTTGAGCCTAAAGTCTAAGCCTAAGGCCTTAAAACTGAGTCCAAAGCTCAAAAACCTAGAGGCTAAAGCTTTGACCTGTGTATAAGACCTATCAGCCCCCAGCAAGGACCTAATGTGTTGGGACTAAGATGTAAACATAAGGCCTGACACCTTAGTACAAAGCCATAAAACCTTAAGATCTAAAAACTTACAAGGGGCCGCGATTCACGGCCCCCCATGTATTGAGCAAACATTAGGCAACGAGGTCTTTTTTCTTTGATTATGAAATCATGACCAGAAATGGTTATCAGATTCAAATTGGAGTATTTGAAGACCAACCTCCATCCATCTTACTCAAGACCTAAGGTCCTAACGCATGGACTTGACCGAAGACCTAAGGCTATACACCGTAGACTAGGCTTTAAGGTTCTTAAAAAGACCGAGGCCATAGAGTTCAGACCTGAACACTTACAAGGGGTCGCGTTTCACGACCCCCCCTGAAAAGACACTGTGGTCTAAACCTAATACCTAATATACCGTGGTCTAGGCTTTTAGGTTCTTATACCCAAGTCCTAAGGCCCTACACCAGGGTCTAGAACCAAGATCTAAGGTCCGTGGTCTAGGCTTTTAGGTTCTTATACCCAATTCCTAAGGCCATACACCAGGGTCTAGAACCAAGATCTAAGGTCCGTGGTCCAGGCTTTTAGGTTCTTATACCCAATTCCTAAGGCCCTACACCAGGGTGTAGAACCAAGATCTAAGGTCCGTGGTCTAGGCTTTTAGGTTCTTATACCCAAGTCCTGAGGCCCTACACCAGGGTCTAGAACCAAGATCTAAGGTCTGTGGTCTAGGCTTTTAGGTTCTTATACCCAAGTCCTAAGGCCCTACACCAGTGTCTAAAACCAAGACCTAAGGTCCGTGGTCTAGGCTTTTAGGTTCTTATACCCAAGTCCTAAGGCCCTACACCAGGGTCTAAAACCAAGACCTAAGGTCCGTGGAGTAGGCTTTTAGGTTCTTATACCCAAGTCCTAAGGCCCTACACCAGGGTCTAGAACCAAGATCTAAGGTCCGTGGTCTAGGCTTTTAGGTTCTTATACCCAAGACCTAAGGTCCGTGGTCTAGGCTTTTAGGTTCGTAAACCCAAGACCTAAGGCCCTACACCAGGGTCTAGAACCAGATCTAAGGTCCGTGGTCTAGGCTTTTAGGTTCTAATACCCAAGTCCTAAGGCCCTACACCAGGGTCTAGAACCAAGATCTAAGGTCCGTGGTCCATGCTTATAGGTTCTTATACCCAAGTCCTAAGGCCCTACACCAGGGTCTAGAACCAAGATCTAAGGTCCGTGGTCTAGGCTTTTAGGTTCTAATACCCAAGTCCTAAGGCCCTACACCAGGGTCTAGAACCAAGATCTAAGGTCCGTGGTCCATGCTTATAGGTTCTTATACCCAAGTCCTAAGGCCCTACAAAAGGGTCTAGAACCAAGACCTAAGGTCCGTGGTCTAGGCTTTTAGGTTCTTATACCCAAGTCCTAAGGCCCTACACCAGGGTCTAAAACCAAGATCTAAGGTCCGTGGTCTAGGCTTATAGGTTCTTATACCCAAGACCTAAGGTCCGTTGTCTAGGCTTTTAGGTTCTTATACCCAAGTCCTAAGGCCCTACACCAGGGTCTAGAATCAAGATCTAAGGTCCGTGGTCTAGGCTTTTAGGTTCTTATACCCAAGTCCTAAGGCCCTACACCAGGGTCTAGAACCAAGATCTAAGGTCCGTGGTCTAGGCTTCTAGGTTCTTATACCCAAGACCTAAGGTCTGTTGTGTAGGCTTTTAGGTTCTAATACCCAAGACCTAAGGCCCTACACCAGGGTCTAGAACCAAGATCTAAGGTCCGTAGTCTAGGCTTTCAGCTTCTTATACGAAAGTCCTAAGGCCCTACACCAGGGTCTAAAACCAAAACCTAAGGTCCGTTGTGTAGGCTTTTAGGTTCTTATACCCAAGACCTAAGGCCCTACACCAGGGTCTAGAACCAAGATCTAAGGTCCGTGGTCTAGGCTTTTAGGTTCTTATACCCAAGTCCTAAGGCCCTACAACAGGGTCTTGAACCAAGATCTAAGGTCTGTGGTCTAGGCTTTTAGGTTCTAATACCCAAGTCCTGAGGCCTCACACCAGGGTCTAGAACCAAGATCTAAGGTCCGTGGTCTAGGCTTTTAGGTTCTTATACCCAAATCCTAAGGCCCTACAACAGGGTCTAGAACCAAGATCTAAAGTCCGTGGTCTAGGCTTTTAGGTTCTTATACTCAAGTCCTAAGGCCCTAAACCAGGGTCTAGAACCAAGATCTAAGGACCGTGGTCTAGGCTTTTAGGTGCTTATACCCAAGACCTAAGGCCCTACACCATAGGCTAGAACCAAGACCTAAGGTCCTTTGATTAGGCCTTTAGGTTCTTAGACCCAAGTCCTAAGACCCGTGGACTAGGCCTTTAGGTTCATAGACCCAAGACCTAAGCTCTTAGACTCAAGACCTAAAGCCATATACCGCGGGTTAGGGTTTTAAGCTCTTAGACCCAAGACCTAAGGCCATACACCCTGGTCTAGGCTTTTAGGTTCTTAAACCCAAGACCTAAGGCCATACACCCTGGTCTAGGCTTCTAGGTTCTTATACCCAAGACCTAAGGCCCTACACCCTGGTCTAGGCTTTTAGGTTCTTATACCCAAGACCTAAGGCCCTACACCCTGGTCTAGGCTTTTAAGTACTTAGACCCAAGACCTAAGGCCATAAAGTAAAGACCTGAAAACTTACAAGGGAGTCGCGATTCACGACCCCTGAACAGACACTGTGGACCCAAGACCTAAGGCCTTACACCGTTGTCTAGGCTTTTAAGCTCTTATACCCAAGACCTAAGGCCATAAACCCTGGTCTATGCTTTTAAGCTCTTAGACTCAAGACCCAAGGGCATACACACTGGTCTAGGCTTTTAAGTACATACTCCAAGACCTAAAGTCATAAACCATGGGCTAGGCTTTTAAGCACTTAAACTCAATGCCTAAGGCGGTCCGCATGGGCTAGACTTAAGACCTAAGGCCATACACCCTGGTATAGGCTTTTAAGTACTTATACCCAAGACCTAAGGCCATATACCGTTTTCTAGGCTTTTAAGCTCTTAGACTCAAGACCTAAGGCCATACACCGTTTTCTAGGCTTTTAAGGTCTCAGACTCAAGACCTAAGGCCATACACCGTGGTCTAGGCTGTTAAGTACTTATACCCAAGACCTAAGGCCCTACACCGTGGGCTAGGCTTTAAAGCTCTTAGACCCAAGACCTAAAACCATAGGGTTAAGACTTGAAAACTTACAAGTTAATCGCAACTCACGATCCCCGAAAAGACACCGTGGTCTAGACCCAATACTTAAGGCCCTACACGAAGACCCAAGAGCTAAGGTCCTTCACCATGATCTAGACCCTAAGACCAAAGACCTTACACTATGGTCTAGTACTCGGCATAAACCGTTTGCAGTTGTGGTTGTTTCATCTATTTCTAGAGGTAAGTCGGCCTCTAAGTTCTTAGACCCTAAGACCAAAGGCCTTATACCACGGTCTAGTACTCGGCATAAGCCATATGCAGTTGTGGTTGTTTCATCTATAGCTAGAGGAAAGTCCTAAGTTCTTAGACCCTATGACCAAAGGCCTTACACCATGGTCTAGTATTCCTTCTTAAGCCGTGTGCAGTGGTTAATTTGTCTATACTTAGAAGAAAGTCAGCCTTTAAGTTCTTAGACCCTAGACCTAAGACCCTATACCCATGGACTACAACCTGGACCTAAGGCCACATCCCGAGGTTTTGTACTCGTTTAAAACCGTGTGCAGTTGTGGGTGTTTCATCTATAGCTGGGCGAAGGTTGGCCTTTGATAACTGTGTGCAGTTATTACTGTTTCGTCTCGAAAAAGAGAAAGTTTATGCTTTTACACCATAACTTAGAACGAAAACCCATGGTCTTATTCCTAAAACCTAGGACCTTAGACCGATACCCTAGGACATAAGGGCTTAGACTTATTGCTTTAGATCTAGGCCAAAAGGAATTTAAATGAGGACCTAAGGCCTCATAATTTAGACCAACCCCAATCCCAAGCATTTAAGGCATTATACCATGGACCTGTATGTATATTTGACCTAAGATCTAAGACTTTTAACATAAGTCTTAAGCCCTAAGACCCTACCCCATGGGCTAGTACTGGTCCTACACCATAAGGGACCGTGTAAAATGGCGTGCATAAAGCCAATCACATGGATTATTTGAAAGCCCAGCGCACATGAACACCTGTATTTGCGTTTTAGCGTGTTTGCGTCAGTCTGCTATCAGTAGCCGATGTGGACGGACCTTGTGCCGGTGACTCAGCAGAGCTAACCCTACTTGTGCGCCGCCGTCCAGCTGTCCGGTTTTAACGTGTAGGCCTATTCCACGTGTGCCTAGTGAAGTCGTTAAGTGAAATATATTTATTAATTCTGATCTGTTAATGAATATTTTCGTCCCTAAGTTAGCTAAGTCTGTTCGTTATTATTTAAAGTCATGCCGGTTGAAAAGTGCGGGATGTGTGGGTCGGACATTGCCCAAATCAAGGACGCAATAAAGTGTACTGACTGTAGTTTGTTTTTTCACTCAACGTGCTCACGCAATGCATTTTCGGATTCAACTAAAAAAGTGAGTACACGTACGAGCTATATGTGTGAAAACTGCGTTCCGGATAACACGACTAACAGCGCTAAATTGGGAAACGACCGTGATTCAACGCAAATCACCGCCGTTCTTAAAGCCATTGAGGCGTTTCGGAAAGAAAATGCCGAGGCGTTTGATGGATTACGAACACAAAACGAACAGTTGAAGGACAAACTCTGTAAGTTGGAAGATAATTTTAAAACTGTCACTAAGGACCTACACAATTTGAAATCTGAATTTGAATACTTGCAATGTAAAGTGGCGACTTCAGAAGAGACTAATCGCACAATCCAGGGCGATAACCGTAGATTAACTAATCAGGTGAAAGACTTAAAAATTGAAATTAATGAGTTACAGCAATATTCACGTGTGGACAATATTATCATTACGGGTGTTCCTCTCACTGCGGGCGAAAACATCTTTATGCTCTTGGAAGACATATCTAAATGTATTAATGTAGGTTTCAACCGATATGACATATCAGCAGCACATAGGCTACCCACTCGCACAATCGGAGGACGCCCACCTGCCATTGTTGTTAAATTTGCCACCCGGACGATTAAGGCTGACTGGATGGCCGCCAGGAAGGATAAAGGCGTCCTCAAAGCCAAGGAGATACACCGGAGCTTCCCTGAAACCATAATTTACTTCAATGAGCACCTAACGGCCCAAACAAGAGACCTTTTCAACAGAGGCAGGGAGCTGGTCAAGCAAGATAAGTTGGCCTACGCCTGGATCAAAGACGGTCGTGTCCTGGTAAAGTTGCGCCCTAACAGCAATACCATAAGAGTCAAGGACATGGAGGACCTAGCGCGGTTAGTAAACCATCTGAAGTCGAAGCAGAACAGCGACCAAACTTCGCAGTCAGCCACTACCCCGGCCGGGACCACCGACGCAGCATCCGCAGCTACAACAGAGATGAGCTCCAAGCAGCCGTCGACGGCGCCGCAGCCCGCCTCGACACCAGCCCCGACCTCCACGGCGTGACCGTCTCTCAGATCGGCGTTATAACCGCAGAACAGTGACATAGTTTTAGCCATCATATACATATATTTTTTTTCTTCTCACCTTAGTTAGATTTATACTTAAAACAAAAGCTTTTTATTCTGATTAAACTCAATTCAAACAATATTTTACTAACAAGGATGTAACAATAGTAAAATGTTTAGAAATTTTTCCCTTTTAAAAACATTTTTAGAATGAAATATTTTCATTTTTTTCCAAGATAATTGGCAAATAAATTATTGTTTTTCAGACTGCATATATTTTCCAACTTAAAATTAGGTCAAAACGCCATATTAAAAGCTAGAGGATTATCGTTATCTCAACGTTTACGTTGCTTTAGGAGGGATTGTTTACTTTCCAATTAATAAAAAGTGATTCATTTTTATTTTTAATTGCTTTAGTTCAGGTAAAATATTTATGTTGTTATATAAATAGTTAAAATAATTATTGTTTCAAATATTTCAATTGAAAAGCTGTATGTAAGTTATTCGATTTATCTTAGTTCTGAACATTGATGTGTTTTGCACGCACTATCGTAAAATAGTTAGTTGACAAGTTTTTTTGTACATTTATTTGTATTATCTAATCTATGTTTTCCTGAGAATCAACAAATGACATTTCCAGTCATCTGTTATATTATTTTCTTCTTGGTCTAAAAGTAACTCTAAAAAAATCTGAAACTTGTTGATACAATATATGTATTTGTGTATGGGAGTGTATATATGTGTATATTATATAAAATAAAAAGGCCATTAATTGTTTTCATTTTAAATTTCAGTATATTTTTATAAGAGTTACAATAACCAAATTCTCACTTTACATTATATCTTTGATTCAATTCTGTACAGTTGTTACTTGATGACTTTATTATTATTATTAACATTCTCTAAACAATATTTATTTTGTGCTAACAGAGCGCTAAGGTGATAAGCTAAGAAGTAAGTAAAAGATTCGATTAATTGGCTTAAATGAAATTACATAGTATACTATTAAATTGGTAGCTGGATGGCAGGCACTCAGGTTTTTTATGGTATTCTTTCCATTTGATAGCGATGAACCTCCAACTAGCTGTGAAATTTTTGATGATATTAATGATTTTAAGATTAATGTAAATAGAAAGAGGGAAATTGCTGGTCTGAAAGTGATTCACATAAATATAAGAAGCTATAAAAAAATATTGATGAGTTTTTAGTGTTTTTAGAATCTACGGGAATTAAGTTTCATTTTATAGTTTTAAGTGAGGCGTGGTTGAATAGCGGCAGTGATTTAATGCATATCGATGGGTACAATATATTTCAAACCCAAAACAATTTGAATCAAAACGATGGAGTGGTGGTGTACGTTGACTCATCGATATCAGTGACCGCTAATCAGCTGTTGATAGGTGGAGTCGCAACTTCCTTATCGCTGTCGTTCCACTGGGCCGGAAATAATTTTGAGATAACTGCTGTCTATAGAAGTCCAAGTACGAGTTAAATTGATTTTGTTAATGGGTTGCAAACTAAGTTTTTCTCTCCGGAAAAAGAAAGGTTGATTCAAGTATTTATAGGTGATACCAATTGTAATATTTTAAACTGTGTCCCTAACTCAACCGAAGAGCATTACCTGGATCTCATGAGCGAGCTTGGGTTTATTGCATGCATTGATAAATTTACACGCCCAAATAGCCAAAGCTGTATTGATCACATTTTCATAAAATCTCAAAGTCACTCCCATTTGTACTCAGCTATCGTTAAAACGTCAATAACAGATCATTACCCAGTTTTTACTGAAATATCATTTAACGTTAAAAAACCTGATCACAAAGTACCGTCTGAGACAAAAAAGATTGAATGGTTAAAAGTAAAGGAAAAGTTAACTAATCAAAACTGGGATCTTGTGACTAATTCAAATTCACTTGAAACGTCTATTGAGCAATTTAATTTAACTATAAAATCTGTTCTTGAAACATCAACTATAATGATTCGAAAGCCGCAAAAAAATGCAAAATTAAAGCCTTGGATAACTTCGGGATTAATTACATCAATAAGGAAGCGTGATAAGTTAAGAAAAAAATCATTGAATGAACCATACAATGCGCAACTCCGACAAAGATTTATTAGGTATAGAAATGTTTTACACTCTCTTATTAAAAGAACTAAATACACTTATTATACGCAACAAATTAATGAAGCGGAGGGGGATCCTAAGCGGTTTTGGAGAATTGTAAACGAGGTCGCCGGCAGACCGGTGGCAAAGGAGAGATTTCCAGTGGAGTCATTCTGTAGTGGCGACGAGGCTGTCACCCCAAACAAAATCAAAGTAATCAGCAATTCATTCAATGACTACTTTTCCTCCGTGGGTTCTCAGCTGGCAAGTGCTCTGAGGCCTGCTGGCCCTCCCCCCGTGACTGACCGGGATCATGCCGTGGAGTCTGTTTTTGAGCTGAGACCAGTCACCGAACTTGAAATTAAAAATGTCGTTCAAAGCCTTAAAGGACGGACTGCACCTGGTCATGACGGAATTCCATCAGACTTAGTTAAAAGTAACATCGACCATTTATGTAAACCAATATGTCACATTGTTAACTTAAGTCTCATGAGTGGTTCTTTCCCTGATTCATTAAAAATTGCAAAAGTCGTTCCTATATTTAAGTCAGGTGTTAAATCTACAACGTCAAATTATAGGCCTATTTCACTGTTATGCACGCTCTCTAAGGTCATTGAGAGGTGTGTAAAAAGTCAATTAACAAAATATCTGGAACTCAATAATATTTTATCCACAAGTCAGTATGGGTTCAGGATTGATAAAAATACATCAGACGCTCTTTTTGATATAACTAAATTAATTTCAAACCAGCTCAGTGAAAAAAATAAAGTATTGATTACCTACCTCGACTTGGCTAAGGCATTTGATTCAGTCGATAGGCATAAACTCATTTTAAAATTAGAACTTATTGGCATCAAAAATAAATCCCTGGAGTGGTTCAAAAGCTTTCTTCAATCACGTAAACAGTTTGTGACGATCAATCAAATTCCCAGCGATACTGCATTTTTAGATTATGGGGTGGTCCAGGGATCGACGCTTGGTCCTCTATTATTTCTTATCTATGTAAATAATGTTTCCAAATTAAATATCCAGGGCTCACTCTTCCTGTTTGCGGACGACACGGCCTTGGTCTCGGCAGACAGGACTTGGGATGCAGTGTATAGTCAGGCATCCTCGGACCTATCTGACATCAAGCGATGGTTTGACCATAATACACTCACTGTCAATGTCAGTAAAACAAAGTTCATGCCTATTTTTTCTAGAAGTGGCCAAGACCCTGGCCCGAGGATGCTGATGATGCACTCCTGCGGTGGCCCGGGAACGGCGGCCTGCGGCTGTGGTGCTGTTGAGCGTGTTGAACAATATAAATACTTGGGTGTAGTTATGGACCACAAAATGTGCTGGGTTCCACACGTTCAATACATCAAGCAACGTCTTAGAAGGATGCTATATGCCTTCTCGCAGCTCGGTGGGGTGCTTTCCGTGGGCCATCGCAGGACTGTTTACTACGCATTTGTGCAATCGATCTTGCATTACGGAGTCTTGGGATGGGGAGGGGCAACGGCGGCCGTTTTGGAGCCGCTAGCTGTGACCCAACGAGCGATAATTAAAATACTTCTAAATAAAAACCAAAGATATCCTACTAACCAACTCTTTCTTGATTTTCCAGTGCTTAACGTAAGACAGATTTATATTAAAACTCTTTTAATACACATTAAAAAAAATAAAAACAGTATCTTTTCGAATATTCAGCATAACTATAATACGAGGAATAGACAACATTTTGGATTCATTTTTCCAAGACTACAGCTTAGTTTAGAACTATCTTGTTCCTTCTATATTTCACACACACTCTATCGCAACTTACCAACAAATATTTTAGAGATGGAGGGGTGCAGTCTCGCCGTCTACAAGCGGGAAATAAATAAATGGCTTCTTGAAATAGGTGCTGATAGCGCGGAGGCCCTCTTACTGTCCAATTATGCACGTTAATCTGGTCACTTTTGAGCCCATGCAATGAAGTCTGCAGTCCAGCAACCCATCAAAAACACTATCTACTTCAGTTCATATATTTTCCCCCCATTATCACTTTCTTTCTTTTCACTGTAAATAATTTTTGTTTCACAGCGAGTTGATGATTTATTTATTTATTTATTTATTTTTTATTATTATTTTTTATTTTTTATGTATTTTCAATAATGTTAAAAGTAGGTTTAAGTTTAATATCATTTATGTAATATTTTCATTTCTGTTCCATGTAAATTAGTATCAGTGAAAGTGCAGTGTTTTTATTCTTAAATAGCATCGGCAGAACTGATTACAGACTCGTCCCCATACACAGACTTATCGTCTTTTTGGGGACTCATCCATTATAATGCAACTTGTAATATAATTTATGTATCTTTCTTTGGAATAAATGAATTGAATTGAATTGAATTGAATTGTTTTTATGATTTGCGCTTTCGGGCGTTTTGCAAACTCGACCTGCATATTGCAAATCGATGTGTAGACGATGCCCTTTAGTAATTAACGTCTGCGAACGTTTTCAAAATCGATGTGTAGACGATGCCTTTTAATAATTAACGTCTGCGAACGTTTTTTAGAATCGATGCCCAGACGCTGTTTAAAATAATCGACGTGTACGATCGTTTTTTAAAATCGATGTGTACACGATGTTTTTTTAATAATTTACGTCTGCGATCGTAATTTCCGCGTCGAGTTTAAACTCCCTTGTAAGTTTTCAGGTCTTTACTTTATGGCCTTAGGTCTTGGGTCTAAGTACTTAAAAGCCTAGACCAGGGTGTAGGGCCTTAGGTCTTGGGTATAAGAACCTAAAAGCCTAGACCAGGGTGTAGGGCCTTAGGTCTTGGGTATAAGAACCTAAAAGCCTAGACCAGGGTGTATGGTCTTAGGTCTTGGGTTTAAGAACCTAAAAGCCTAGACCAGGGTGTATGGCCTTAGGTCTTGGGTCTAAGAGCTTAAAACCCTAACCCGCGGTATATGGCTTTAGGTCTTGAGTCTAAGAGCTTAGGTCTTGGGTCTATGAACCTAAAGGCCTAGTCCACGGGTCTTAGGACTTGGGTCTAAGAACCTAAAGGCCTAATCAAAGGACCTTAGGTCTTGGTTCTAGCCTATGGTGTAGGCCTTAGGTCTTGGGTATAAGCACCTAAAAGCCTAGACCACGGTCCTTAGATCTTGGTTCTAGACCCTGGTTTAGGGCCTTAGGACTTGAGTATAAGAACCTAAAAGCCTTGACCACGGACCTTAGATCTTGGTTCTAGACCCTGGTGTAGGGCCTTAGGACTTGGGTATAAGAACCTAAAAGCCTAGACCACGGACCTTAGATCTTGGTTTTAGACCCTGGTGTAGGGCCTTAGGACTTGGGTATAAGAACGTAAAAGCCTAGACCACGGACCTTAGATCTTGGTTCTAGACCCTGGTGTAGGGCCTTAGGTCTTGGGTATTAGAACCTAAAAGCCTAGACCATGGAACTTAGATCTTGGTTCTAGACCCTGGTGTAGGGCCTTAGGATTTGGGTATTAGAACCTAAAAGCCTAGATCACGGACATTAGGACTTGGGTATAAGAACCTAAAAGTCTGGACCACGGACCTTAGATCTTGGTTCTAGACCCTGGTGTAGGGCCTTAGGACTTGGGTATAAGAACCTAAAAGCCTAGACCACGGACCTTAGGTCTTGGGTTTAAGAACCTAAAAGCCTAGACCACGGACCTTAGATCTTGGTTTTAGACCCTGGTGTAGGGCCTTAGGACTTGGGTATAAGAACCTAAAAGCCTAGACCACGGACCTTAGATCTTGGTTCTAGACCCTGGTGTAGGGCCTTAGTCATTGAGTATAAGAACCTAAAAGCCTAGACCACGGACCTTAGATCTTGGTTCTAGACCCTGGTGTGAGGCCTTAGGACTTGGGTATAAGAACCTAAAAGCCTAGACCACGGACCTTAGATCTTGGTTCTAGACCCTGGTGTAGGGCCTTAGTCATTGGGTATAAGAACCTAAAAGCCTAGACCACGGACCTTAGATCTTGGTTCTAGACCCTGGTGTAGGGCCTTAGGTCTTGGGTATAAGAACCTAAAAGCCTACACAACGGACCTTAGATCTTGGTTTTAGACCCTGGTGTAGGGCCTTAGGACTTGGGTATAAGAACCTAAAAGCCTAGACCACGGACCTTAGATCTTGGTTCTAGACCCTGGTGTAGGGCCTTAGTCATTGGGTATAGGAACCTAAAAGCCTAGACCACGGACCTTAGATCTTGGTTCTAGACCCTGGTGTAGGGCCTTAGGACTTGGGTATAAGAAGCTAAAAGCCTAGACTACGGACCTTAGATCTTGGTTCTAGACCCTGTTGTAGGGCCTTAGGACTTGGGTATAAGAACCTAAAAGCCTAGACCACGGACCTTAGATCTGGGTTCTAGACCCTGGTGTAGGGCCCTAGGACTTGGGTATAAGAACCTAAAAGCCTAGACCACGGACCTTAGATCTGGGTTCTAGACCCTGGTGTAGGGCCCTAGGACTTGGGTATAAGAACCTAAAAGCCTAGACCACGGACCTTAGATCTTGGTTCTAGACCCTGGTGTAGGGCCTTAGGACTTGGGTATTAGAACCTAAAAGCCTAGACCACGGACCTTAGGTCTTGGGTATAAGAACCTATAAGCCTAGACCACGGACCTTAGATCTTGGTTGTAGACCCTGGTGTGAGGCCTTAGGACTTGGGTATTAGAACCTAAAAGCCTAGACCACGGACCTTAGATCTTGGTTCTAGACCCTGTTGTAGGGCCTTAGGACTTGGGTATAAGAACCTAAAAGCCTAGACCACGGACCTTAGGTCTTGGGTATAAGAACCTATAAGCCTAGACCACGGACCTTAGATCTTGGTTCTAGACCCTGGTGTGAGGCCTTAGGACTTGGGTATTAGAACCTAAAAGCCTAGACCATGGACCTTAGATCTTGGTTCTAGACCCTGTTGTAGGGCCTTAGGACTTGGGTATAAGAACCTAAAAGCCTAGACCACGGACCTTAGATCTTGGTTCTAGACCCTGGTGTAGGGCCTTAGGTCTTGGGTATAAGAACCTAAAAGCCTACACAACGGACCTTAGGTCTTGGTTTTAGACCCTGGTGTAGGGCCTTGTGTCTTGAGGAGAACTTAGAGAATTAAATCACAGGCCTTAGGTTTAGGGTCTAGACCATGATGTAGGGTCCTAGGTGTTGGATTCAAGAACCTAAAGGCCTAGATTACGTGCCTTAGATCTGGAGGCTAAGAACCTAAATGCCTATGCAGGCCTTAAATCTTGGGGCTTAGAACCTGAAGCCTAGACCACAGACCTTAGATCTTGGGACTAGACCATGGTGTAGTAGGTCTTTGGTCTAAAAACCTAAAAGCCTAGACCACGGTGTATTAGGTATTAGGTTTAGACCACAGTGTCTTTTCAGGGGGGGCTGTGAATCGCGGCCCCCTTGTAAATATTCAGGTCTTAACTCTATGGCCTAGGTCTTGGGGCTAAGATCCTTAAAGCCTACGGTGTATAGCCTTAGGTCTTGGGTCAAGTCCATGCGGTAGTTAGGAGTTGGGTAAGATGGATGGAGGTTGGTCTTCAAATACTCCAATCTGAATCTGATAACCATTTCTGATCATAATTTCATATTCAAAGAAAAAAGACCTCGTTGCCTAATGTTTGCTCAATTCATGGGGGGCTGTGAATCGCGGCCCCCTTGTAAGTTTTCAGATCTTAAGGTTTTATGGCTTTGTACTAAGATGTCAGGCCTTATGTTTACATCTTAGTCCCGACACATTAGGTCCTGGCTGGGGGCTGATAGGTCTTATACACAGGTCATAGCTTTAGCCCCTAGGTTTTTGAGCTTTGGACTCAGTTGCAAGGCCTTAGGTTTAGACTTTAGGTTCAACACATCTGAGAGATGCCAATCTGAGAGATGCCTGCAAAACTCAATCTCGTGAATGCTACACGCTCTTCATGTCCAACATAGAAGCCAATATATCTTCGAATCCTCGAGCATTCTGGGGAGTCGTCAAAGCACAGAGAAAAACACCAGATTTACCCTCTCATATTTTTCTCGATGGAACCGAAGCTAAGGATCCCGAAGATAAATGCAATCTTTTTGCCATGTTCTTCAGTTCTGTTTACTGTCCTTCATCACATTCCTCAGAAACTCATAGCTATCCAGTTTCGAACTATTTAAGCACCGTTTTGTTTACCAAAGAGGAGGTCAACCAGAAATTGGAGCACTTGGATACCAAAAAGGGAGCCGGTATGGACAGCATTCCCCCTTCAGTTCTTCATCACTGCCGAGGCCTCCTTGCTGGTCCTCTCCACTTACTATTCAATGAATCTTTGGCGAAAGGTGTGTTCCCCAATGCGTTGAAGAGTGGGTACGTTGTACCAATACACAAGGCTGGCGACCCTGCTGATGTGAGAAACTACCGCCCAATAACCATCCTGCCGTCAATAGGGAAAGTCTTTGAGAGCCTCGTATTAGACAGGCTAAATTTCCATACCTCAGGCTTCATTCATCCATCGCAGCACGGCTTCGTGAGGGGAAAGTCCACAGTTTCTAACCTGCTTCTCTTTCAAGAATATGTCTTGGCCGCCTTCAGGAAGAACAAGCAAGTCGACGCCGTCTATATTGATATGGCCAAAGCGTTCGACAGAGTTGACCACTCCATTCTCGTGTCCAAGTTGAAGGGATGTGGTATCGCCGATCCTCTACTTTCTTGGTTATCCAGCTACCTGCAAGATCGCATGTTGATGGTCAAAATTGGTCCAGCAAGATCATTTCACTTCTTTCCATCTTCGGGGGTCCCTCAGGGCTCTTTGCTCGGCCCGTGTCTCTTCAATATCTTCATCAACGATCTTCTTGAGGTCATCTCTGTCAACGCTCTTCAATTTGCGGACGACCTGAAGATTTTCATCGAGGCTACATCGCTTGAAAATTCCCAAAAGTTGCAGGAAAGCCTTTTAGCAATTGAGGAGTGGTGCTCTGATAATGGCATGTCCATCAACCCCAGCAAATGCTCTGCACTAACCTTCTGCCGATCAAAGCGCCCTGTCGAATATCAGTACCAGATATCGGGTAACATAATTCCTAGAGTACAAAATATAAAGGACTTGGGTGTTCACTTTGACAGTGACATGAGTTTTTCAACCCACATCGATACCATTTGCAGTAAAGCCAGTAGAATGATGGGTTTTATAACACGCTTCACAAGAGGAATCAGCAACCCAAATGCTCTTCGATCACTCTACTGTGCTCTAGTTCGTGAACTCCTGGAGTATGCCAGTCCCATCTGGTCCCCCTACACAGTTGGAGCCAAGGCCAGATTGGAGTTAGTGCAGCGACGTTTTGTTCGTCTGGTTGGGGTTCGTCTCGGCTATGAGTACTTGGAGGTGCCAATTGATTGGCTATATGAAAACCTACAACTTCCACCTCTTGCCCTGAGACGTGATGTGGCGGATGTGATCTACCTCCTTAAGCTTCTCAATGGAGATGTGCGTTGCTCGGCTCTTCTGGCAGAATTTTTCTTCAGAATACCGTCAAACACCAGGTCCCGAGAACTTCTGAGTCGCCGTCATCACGCTACCAACTATGACTACCACAGTCCTCTTGCTCGGTTTGTAAGACTGGGCAACAAAGTGGCCTCAGAGTGTGATGTCTTCTTTGACAGCGAACAACGAATTCGAAGGTGTGCCTTGGTGCTTCTGTCAAGTTGAGCCGACTCATTGCTTGCTGCATGTGGACTGTAACATTGTGTTGCACGGATAATTTACATTAAGTTAGTCTTTAGCATTAGAATTCTGCTTGTTTTTCATGCATAGGCTATACTAGATGAGCTGTGATCTATTTATGTTTTCCAAAAGTCACATTCAGCCTGCATTATCCTATTTATTTGCATGTTATTTATTTCGGAATGTGTCAGTAATCATATATCCTTTTGTGTATTTACTTACATCTAGTCATTGATAGTGAATTGTAATTTTATTATATTCTTTACATAACGTGTTGAGCCTGTATTGTAGCTATAGTGCATGTTTATTTATTTTGTAATGCGCCTGTTATCATCTATCATTATTATGTATGTGTAGTCTGCTAACTCACAGCTGAATTCTTGAATGTAATTATTATTATTATTATTAATTATTCTCATTGTAAATTGGCTATGCCGTTGATACATAAAATAAAATAAAATAAAATAAAATAAACACATTAGGTCTAAGCTGTTGGGTAATAGGTCCTATTCACAGGTTAAAGCCTTAGATGCTAGGTTTTAGGGCTTTGGACTCAGGTGCAAGGCCTTAGGTTTACATCTTAGTGCCAACACATAAGGTTTAGGCTGTTGGCTAATAGGCCCTATTCACAGGTCAAATCCTTAGCTGCTAGGTTTTAGGGATTTGGACTCAGGTGCAAGGGCTTAGGTTTAGATCTTAGATCCAGCACATTAGGCCTTCGCTGATGGATAATAGGCCCTATTCACAGGTCAAATCCTTAGCTGCTAGCTTTTAGGGCTTTGGACTCAGGTGCAAGGCCTTAGGTTAACATCTTAGTGCCAACACATTAGGTTTAGGCTGTTTGCTAATAGGTACTATTCACAGGTCAAATCCTTAGCTGCTAAGTTTTAGGGTTTTGGACTCAAGTGCAAGGCCTGAGGTTTAGATTTTTGGTCCAACACATTAGGTCTAAGCTAAACGCAAATAGGTCCTATTCACAGGTCAAAGCCTTAGCTGCTAGGTTTTAGGACCTAAGTCCAAGGCATTTCATCTTAGGAACCATGTGTAAGGCCTTAGGCTTAGATCTTATGTCCAACACATTAGGCCTAAGCTGATAGATAATAGGCCCTATTCACAGGTCAAAGCCTTAGCTGCTAGCTTTTAGGGCTTTGGACTCAGGTGCAAGGCCTTACGTTTACATCTTAGTACCAACACATTAGGTTTAGGCTGTTGGCTAATAACTATTCACAGGTCAAATCCTTAGCTGCTAGGTTTTAGGGTTTTGGATTCAGGTGCAAGGGCTTAGGTTTAGATCTTAGATCCAGCACATTAGGCCTTCGCTGAAGGATAATAGGCCCTATTCACAGGTCAAATCCTTAGCTGCTAGCTTTAAGGGCTTTGGACTCAGGTGCAAGGCCTTAGGTTTACATCTTAGTGCCAACACATTAGGTTTAGGCTGTTGGATAATAGGCCCTATTCACAGGTCAAATCCTTAGCTGCTTGGTTTTAGGGGTTTGGACTCAGGTGCAAGGCCTTAGGTTAACATCTTAGTTGTAGGGCTTGTCTACTGCCTTGGGCCTTAGGAATTAGATCTTAAGAGGTTAAACTGGGTTAAAAATTGGAGAATTTTGGCCTAAAAATGTGTCTTTGAAGGTAAAATTGCAATTAAAGTTAATTTTATATTGGGCTGGGATGTTGGGCAATTCGCCTTTCAATATCAATTTTTATGGATCGGAAATCCTGAAAAATGTTGGAAAGTTGACAAAAAAGTAGGCCAAAATCACCGAAAACCGGTATCTTTTCATTTACATAGGGTTAACTTAGGAGTTCTCACACTTCCTTGGATTAATTTCTGGATTAGATTCACCACAAGGGGAGTGGGTAACTTCATTTAAAAACTATAGTTAACTTAAGAGTGCATCTCATAGTTCCCTGGATTAAATTTAAAATGCTCCTTGAAATCACTGTCTGAAATCCTGAAAAATGCCCTGAAATGGGCTGATATTTGGCCAAAACCGGCCAGAATCCGGTAAAAAACCAGGCAATTTGAAGCTGAAGGGGGTAAAAAAACCGGCCCTAATCAAATGAACAACTGGATTAAATTCTAAGTGCTCCTTGAAATCAGTATCTGAAAATCCTGAAAAATGCCCTAAAATGGGCCGAAATGGGCTGATATTTGACCAAAACCGGCCAGAATCCGGTCAAAAACCGGTCAATTTGGAGCTGAAAGCGGTCAAAAAAACTATGAGTGTTCCCTGGATTATATTCAAAAAGTGGTCATTTGAAGCAAAAAAGTGGTCATTTGAAGCAAAAAGTGGTCATTTGAAGCAAAAGTGGTCATACGAAGCAAAAAAAGTGGTCATATGAAGCAAAAAAAGTGGTCATATGAAGCAAAAGTCATCAAAAAAAACTATGAGGGTGGCCCAGAACCACCGTTTAACCTACTACTTGTATCAGACAGGCTTTCAACACTTCAGTTTCTAAGATTTAACAAGTAAGGAATAAAATATTAAATAAGCAGTGGAAAATAATTTGTTAAGTAAACGTAAATGTAGCAGTGTGGCAAAAAATAATTTTTTTGCAAACAGGCTACGTTCTGTTTTGCTAAGTTTAATAAGAAGGAAAAATAAAAAATTTACTCACATAAAAGTCCCGCGGCGAAGGTCATGGAACTGACAAATGAAAGTGACAGTAATACAATAAATATTTCTGATAATGATGATGAGGTATGGAGGACACCAGACGTCCACACCCTAAGACCAGCACCGGAGGTCGTAGAACTGACAAATGAAAGTGACAGTGGACAATAAATATTTCTGATGATGATGATGATGAGGTATGGAGGACGCCAGACATCCTACCCCAAGACCAGCACCGCGGAGGTAATAGAACTGAAAATGGAAGTGACAGTGATACAATATATATTTCTGTTGATGATGAGTTATGGAGGACGCCAGACGTCCTACTCCAAGACCAGCACCGCGGAGGTCATAGAACTGAAAATGGAAGTGACAGTGATACAATAAATATTTCTGTTGATTATGATGAGGTATGAAGGACGCCAGGCGTCCTATCACAAGACCAACACCGGAGGTCATAGAACTGACAAATGAAAGTGACAGAGATACAATAAATATTTTTGATGATGATGATGAGGTATGGAGGACGCCAGACGTCCTACCCCAAGACCAGCACCGCGGAGGTCATAGAACTGAAAATGGAAGTGACAGTGATAGAATAAATATTTCTGATAAGGATGATGAGGTATGGAGGACGCCAGACGTCCTACCCCAAGACCAGCACCGCGGAGGTCATAGAACTGAAAATGGAAGTGACAGTGATAGAATAAATATTTCTGATAATGATGATGAGGTATGGAGGACGCCAGACATCCTACTCCAAGACCAGCACTGCGGAGGTCATAGAACTGAAAATGGAAGTGACAGTGATACAATAAATATTTCTGTTGATGATGATGAGGTATGGAGGACGCCAGGCGTCCTATCACAAGACCAACACCGGAGGTCATAGAACTGACAAATGAAAGTGACAGAGATACAGTAAATATTTCTGATGACGATGATGAGGTATGGAGGACGCCAGACGTCCTACCCCAAGACCAGCACCGCGGAGGTCATAGAACTGAAAATGGAAGTGACAGTGATAGAATAAATATTTCTGATAATGATGATGAGGTATGGAGGACGCCAGACGTCCTACCCCAAGACCAGCAACGCGGAGGTCATAGAACTGAAAATGGAAGTGACAGTGATACAATAAAACTGGTGATCGTCGCGATCGCGACCCATTGAGACCTGTCTGAACTGGTAAGATCGCGATCGCGATCCATTTGCAAGGGTTATAGTAAAATGCGTTTACTTCGTTGTTTTATAGTCAATGTCAATGTTTTTTATATAGTATGATTGAGGAAAAGATGCGCATCTTTATTGTTACAAATAGGAGGATCAACATTATAAATGTTTGCAATTACACTAAAAACAATATTGTTTTGAATAGCCTATTTCATTCTGAAAAAATTGATATATAATTTGTATGTTTTATATACCAATTTATATGTTTTATGTTATTTGTACTAAATGTTTGCGCGGCGGGCCAAAAAAAAAAACTCACCAGTAAAGGAGGTTATAATGACCAGTTGGAGGGTTAAATATATCTGGTTATAATGATGATGAGGTGTGGTGGACGCCAGACGTCCTACCAGAAGACCAGCACCGGAGGTCACAGAACTGACAAATTAAAGTGACAGTTGTACAATAAATATTTCTGATGATGATGATGAGGTATGGAGGACGCCAGACGTCCTACCAAAAAACCAGCACCGAAGGTCAAAGAACTGACAAATGAAAGTGACAGTGATACAATAAATATCTCTGACGATGTTGATGAGGTATGGTGGACACCAGACGTCCTACCAGAAGACCAGCACCGGAGGTCATAAAAATGACAAATGAAAGTGACAGTGATACAATAAATATCTCTGACGATGTTGATGAGGTATGGTGGACACCAGACGTCCTACCAGAAGACCAGCACCGGAGGTCACAGAACTGACAAAGGAAAGTGACAGTGATACAATAAATATCTCTGACGCTGATGATGAGGTATGGTGGACACCAGACGTCCTACCAGAAGACCAGCACCGGAGGTCATAGAACTGACAAGGGAAAGTGACAGTGATACAATAAATATCTCTGACGATGATGATGAGTTATGGAGGACGCCAGACGTCCTACCAGAAGACCAGCACCGGAGGTCATAGAACTGACAAATGAAAGTGACAGTGATACAATAAATATCTCTGACGATGATGATGAGGTATTGTGGACACCAGACGTCCCTACCAGAAGACCAGCACCGGAGGTCATAGAACTGACAAATGAAAGTGACAGTGATACAATAAATATCTCTGACGATGATGATGAGGTATTGTGGACACCAGACGTCCTACCAGAAGACCAGCACCGGAGGTCATAGAACTGACAAATGAAAGTGACAGTGATACAATAAATATCTCTGACGATGATGATGAGGTATTGTGGACACCAGACGTCCTACCAGAAGACCAGCACCGGAGGTCATAGAACTGACAAATGAAAGTGACAGTGACACAATAAATATTTCTGATGACGATGAAGATGAGGTATGGACGACGCCAGGCGTCCTACCCCAAGACCAGCTCGGAGGTCATAGACTTGACAAATGAATGTGACAGTGACACAATAAATATTTCTGATGATGATGATGATGAGGTATGGAGGACGTCAGACGTCCTACCCCAAGACAAGCATCGGAGGTCATAGAACTGACAAATGAAAGTGACAGATCCCGGTCCCACTCTTCCCCTTCCCTCTTTGATCAATGCGTTGGGGCTCCAGCTTACATTCCAGGAGGTGGTTCGGGAATGTTGCCTGTTTCTACCACCCACTTACCTTCCTCCCCCCCCCACTCACTGCGACATCGCATGGTTTCATTTTGATGTCCTCTCTTTGTGGTATCTGAGCGAACCAGTTATTCCTCCACTTCCATCCGAGGGGTTTCCCCTCTAGGAGGTGTTTCCATAGCAAGACCGTGACGCCCTCGGGTTTTTATGGTGTGGCCCTTCACCCCTCTATCACAAGGCTGCAGCCCTGCTGGAAATGCTATTAAGATAGGTGGCATTTCTCCCCACTGGTCCATCGTCCCTAGTTCCTGGTAGACAAAATAATGCCTCGGACGTTCACCACTCCGTAACTCTCGTCTGACACTGAGAACGCTACACAAGGAGTTTCTGGCCTGCCTATGGACATTACACTGGTGTGCCCATTGGAGCTTGTCTTCTGCAGAATTTGCGCTGGGTGGTTTCAGCGGCCTGCTCTCATGATTCGCGGATGGGAGGCAGGCCAGTCTGCGATTTATTTGCCGCAAGTGCCATTTAGTGTTTCAATTGTGGCATGGGTGCGTCGAAAATCATAATCGGTGTCCAGGTAACTCTGAACCGCCATCCGGCGAGCGGGGGGCTCTTAAAGCGGCTTGAGTGGCCCGTGATCTTAAAACCACGCGCATCCGGAATTGCGCAATGCAGGGAGGCAGCAAGGGTGGCGCCTAACCCTAATCGATAGGTAAGGGTCCAACGTTCAAGCACTTGAACCGAAAATGAGGACGAAATCCTGGTTCGGTGTTATAATGAGTGTTATAACATCTGGGCGACTTTAGAGAGAGACTTTGGAAACTTTATTTGAAACTCCGACGCACTCTGTGATGCGTATTTTACGGTGAGTATGACAGATGGGTGAGTGTGATAATTGTGATGGCTCAGATCCCAGTCGCCACACAATGTAAAAATTACGTTTTTTAAAGTAAAAAATGTCAAAAAAGTAAAGGTAAAATCGAAAACGGTTTTATACGTAAAAATATGAAGAAATGTAAAAGTATTATAATGGTGAAATTCATACAAGCTGATGCTGGTGAAATAGGCTTACATTGAGATTTTTTGGAAATTTTGCTTTCATTTCATTTACATCAACAATCATGATTGAACTCTTTTGTTTGGTTTCATCAAATTAAGTGATTTGTTATTTACTTCATAACAGCGATAGTTACAAATTATCGAGTTATATTGTAACTAATGTTGTACGCTACAGTAGTTTTTAATGTGTGTTTCAGAAAGTGTTGGTGGTTGCCCTATTTACTGATGAAAATAATGTGAAGTCCTGCCACATTGTTGGGTGTCAGGAGATGGATGTATGTGGCCCAAACTTTCAAAGGACAAGTTGAAACGATGTATTGAAGGGAAATCCGTGCCAGATGGCAGTTCATTATGGAAAAATACAGTGCAAGAATCATTGGTAAACCATATGATGGTAAATATGATTTATTACTGTTTTTATTTCCGTGGAAAGAATTGTCCACATTTATAACTAGGTACACCCTGAGTTTATTATAAAATAAGGTTCCAGTTAGACGTAATGCACACCACATTATAAATATGCTATATTGATAACTTAAAGCATTAAACGTAATATACCTTCGTGAGGCATCCCATTACAAAAGTTTACGCGATTTATCAGAATACCCAAGTCAGATTGAGGTTGCACTTAGTTACGTTGTAATAATCTCCTTCGCCTTTCTCAGGGATTCCCAACAAAATTTTTCCAAGGACCCCCTCAAGTAGTCACTATAATAACAAGGAAACCCCCACTCCCACATTCTTAAAGTTTCTAATGTTCACACCCCCCCCCCCCCCCCCCCTCTTAATTATAATGAGCTTACAATGGTCGGTGAGTTGGCATATCACAGTACCAAATCCACGAAAAGAGTCAAAATAAGAGTTTATTTGATTTTTAATGGTTGTAGGATTGAAGGTTGCCTTTTTGAAAAAAAAGCCTCATCTAAAAAGTTGCTTTCAATTTTGCCTGTATTATTATTGTTCAAAATATGTGAGAAAATAAGTAAACACTCATATTATAAAACTCACAGTTTTTTGTGGAAATAAAAGAGTGCCTCCATCAGTACATTTCGTATCAAATGAATTATCTTGTTCATCTGTAGGCCTATCAAACGAACAATCCTTTTTTAACTTCCGTGTGTGTAATTTAAATTTCCACGAAAAAGAAAGCTTTAAATGCATTAACTGTTTTATCAAACTACTGGAATTAAAATACTTAATCAGCAGTGTGATAAGTGATTGAGATTGAGAGCAGTGTGATTGAGAAGTTCTCCAAGTATTCCTATCCCCAAAAGTTTCTTCTATAAAGAATTTGAAATTGGCCTAATAATGACAAAAAAGTGAAAAAGACCCTCGAAAATTCATAATGTCCATACGGTGAATAGAAAGAACCATCATATTTTATAGGCTATCATGTAAAACACTTCACTACAGATCAATTGAGGTCAGT